>JAAIIK010000038.1:154522-168901 GCA_014706435.1 Silurus glanis
GATGGAGGGAGTATTTTGAGCAGCTGATGAATGAGGAAAATGAGAGAGAGAGAAGTTTGGATGATGTGGAGTTGGTAAAGCAGGATGTAGATGGGATTAGTAAGGAGGAAGTGAGAGCAGCGATTAAGAGGATGAAGAGTGGAAAGTCGGTTGGACCAGATGACATACCGGAAGAAGCATGGAGATGTTTAGGAGAGATGGCAGTGGAGTTTTTAACCAGATTGTTTAACAAGATTCTGGAAGGTGGGAGGATGCCTGAGGAATGGAGAAGGAGTGTGCTGGTACCGGTCTTTAAGCATAAGGGAGATGTGCAGGCCTGCAGTAACTACAGGGGAATTAAGTTGATCAGTCACACCATGAAGTTATGGGAAAGAGTAGTGGAAGCCAGGCTGAGAGAAGAGGTGACCATCTGTGAGCAACAGTATGGTTTCATGCCGAGGAAGAGCACCACAGATGCCTTATTTGCTTTAAAGATGTTGATGGAGAAGTATAGAGAAGCACAGAAGGAATTGCATTGTTTATTTGTGGATTTAGAGAAAGCATACGACAGGGTGCCGAGAGAGGAGCTGTGGTACTGTATGAGGAAGTCAGGTGTGTCAGAGAAGTATGTGAGGGTGGTGCAGGACATGTATGAGGACAGTGTGACAGCAATGAAGTGTGCAGTAGGAACGACAGACTGGTTCAGGGTGAGGGTTGGACTACATCAAGGATTGGCCCTGAGCCCCTTCCTGTTTGCAGTGGTGATGGACCGGTTGACAGACGAGGTCAGACAGGAGTCTCCCTGGACTATGATGTTTGCGGATGATATTGTGATTTGTGGTGAGAGTAGTGAGCAGGTTGAGAAGAGCCTGGGGAGGTGGAGATATGTGCTGGAGAGGAGGGGAATGAAAGTCAGTAGGAGTAAGACAGAGTACATGTGTGTGAATGAGAGGGAGGGCAGTGGAGTGGTGTGGTTGCAGGGAGAAGAGGTGGAGAAGGTGGAGGAGTTCAGGTACCTGGGGTCAACAGTGCAAAGTAATGGAGAGTGTGTTAGAGAAGAAAAGAAAAGAGTGCAGGCAGGGTGGAGTGGGTGGAGAAGAGTGACAGGAGTGATTTGTGATAGTAGGGTATCTGCAAGAATGAAAGGGAAAGTTTATAGGACTGTGGTGAGACCTGCGATGTTGTATGGATTAGAGACAGTGGCATTGAGTAGAAGACAGGAGATGGAGCTGGAGGTATCAGAGCTGAAGATGTTAAGGTTTTCGTTGGGAGTGACGAGGATGGACAAGATTAGAAATTAGTTTATTAGAGGGACAGCGCATGTAGGATGTTTTGGTGACAAGGTGAGGGAGGCGAGATTGAGATGGTTTGGACATGTACAGAGGAGGGACATGAATTATATTCGTAGAAGAATGCTGAGGATGGAGCCACCAGGTAGGAGGAAAAGAGGAAGGCCAAGGAGGAGGTTCATGGATGTGGTGAGGGAAGACACGCAGGTAGTTGGTGTGAAAGAGGCAGATGTAGAGGACAGGGGGGTATGGAGACGGATGATCCGCTGTGGCGACCCCTAATGGGAGCAGCCGAAAGAAGAAGAAGATTCAAATACATGAAACCAGTCCTGGAGCAATCCAGAAAAGTAATGGGTTAAAAGCCACATGTCTCATGTGTTTAGATTTTAAATTGAATGAAGATATCATGACTTGACTTGATAATCCATCTGCTGTGCGTCTGTTAATGAGCAGGATGGCCTCTCCTTGGAGGGCCATAGCAGATGAACAATTGTTCCGACTTCCTCCAGGGACTTGTCCAGTGGACATAGCAGTCCAATGCTTGGACCGGGCACAGACAGTTCAATCTCTCCTGGTCTAGGGTCTGAAATGGAGGAGGATTGAATGCCTGGAGCCTGACAGGTCGTGGGTCAACCGAGGGCACCTTGAGGACGTAACCCGCTCTAGGGGGCAGGAAGCCACTGGCCATGCCTTGATTGAACTCCAAGTCAAGTCAACTCAAGGTGCTACACTAAACAACATAGAGCTACAACACATAACATAAAGCTACAAAAGTGCATCGAGTGCAACCTAGTGTAAACAGTGCAGACAAAAAAACAGTACAGACAGGCAGTACAGACAGACAGGCAACACAAGACAACGCAAGACAGTGTGGGACAATACAAATAACATAAGTAACACACAGTTGAGTGAGTGTGTGTGTGTGCGTGTGTGTGTGAGTCCCAGTTCAGTTCTGTGTATTGAAGCGCCTGATGGCTTGAGGAAAAAAGCTGTTACACAGTCTGGATGTAACTGCCCGAATGCTTCGGAACCGCTTTCCTGATGGCAGGAGGGTGAAGAGTGTGTGTGAAGGGTGTGTGGGGCTGTCCACAATGCTGTTGGCTTTGCGGATGCAGCATGTGGTGTAAATGTCCATGATGGAGGGGAGAGAGACTCCGATGATCTTCTCAACTGTCCTCACTATCCTCTGTAGGGTCTTGCGATCCAAGACAGTGCAGTTCCCAAACCAGGCAGTGATGCAGCTGCTCAGGCTGTTCTTAATGGTCATTCTGTAGAATGTGGTCAGGATGGGTGGAGGGAGATGAGCTTTCCTCAGACTTCTCAGGAAGTAGAGATGCTGCTGGGCTTTCTTGTTGATGGAGCTGGTGTTGAGTGACCAGGTGAGGTTATCCGCCAGATGGAAGGAATTTGGAACAAGGAATTTGGTGCTCTTGACGATCTTCACTGAGGATCCATCAATGATCAGTGGAGAATGGCCGCTCTGTGCTCTCCTGAAGTCCACAACCATCTCTTTCGTGTTGTTAATGTTCAGAGACAATGTTCTCCACACCAGGCTGTGAGGGTCCAGTGAGGGTGGAAGCTGGGTCTTGATGTGCCTCATGACAAGCCTCTCGAAGCACTTCATCACAATGGGTGTGAGAGCGATGGCATGATAGACATTGAGGCAGGAGACAGTAGATTACTTCGGCACATGGACGATGGTCTTCGTCTTGAGGCATGTAGGAACAACGTTGCTGCTCAGGGAGATGTTGAAGATGTCGGTAAAGATGTTCGCTAGCTGTTCTGCACATTCCCTGAGCACTCTGCCAGGAATGTTGTCTGGACCAGCAGACTTCCGTGGGTTGACTCTGCATAGAGTTTTCCTCACTTCAGCTGTGGTTAGACAGAGCACCTGGTCACTGGGAGGAGGGGTGGTCTTCCTCGCCTTCACGTTGTTCTGTACCTCAAACCGGGCGTAGAAGTCATTCAGTGCATCTGGGAGGGAGGCATCATGGTTACAAGCAGGTGATGTTGTCTTGTAGTTCGTGATCGCCTGGATGCCTTGCCACATGCGCCGGGTGTCTCCGCTGTCCTGAAAATGGTTGTGGATTCTCTTGGCGTGTGCGCACTTCGCCTCTCTGATGGCACAGGACAGTTTGGCCCTTGCTGTTCTTAAGGCTGTCTTGTCCACTGCTCTGAAGGCAGAGTCTCTTTGTTTCAGCAGCGCACTCTCTTTTGCTTTCATCCACAGCTTCTGGTTGGAGCATGCAGTGATGTTCTTTGGGATGGTCATGTCATCAACAAACTTGCTGATGTAGCTGGTCACTGTTGACTCCTCCAAGTTGATGGAATCACCATTGGTTGCAGCCTTCCTAAACATGTCCCAGTCAGTGCACTCAAAACAGTCCTGAAGAGCAGAGGTGGCTTTTGCTGGCCAGGTTTTCACCTGTTTCAGAACCGGTTTAGAGCGTATGATGAGCAGTCTGTATGCTGGAATTAGCATAACAGAGATGTGGTCTGAGTAGCCGAGATGGGGGCGGGGCTCCACACAATACATGCCGGGCATGTTTGTGTAAACAGGATCCAGCCTGTTCGCTCCTTTTGTTGCAAAGTCCATATGCTGATGGAGTTTAGGGAGCACAGTCCTGAGATTTGCATGGTTGAAATCTCCAGCGATAATAAACTATCATTTTGGGTGAGCATTCTGCAGGTTGCTAATAGCGCCATAGAGTTTACACAGTGCCTCCTTAGCATTAGCTCTGGGAGGAATGTATACTCCGACAATGGAAGCAGTGGTGAATTCCCATGGTAAATAAAACGGTCTGCAGCTTACAGTCACGAATTCCACTAGTGATGAGCGATAGCATGAGACAAGCACAGAGTTCTTGCACCATTAATTGTTGATATAAACACACACACCACCACTGTGAGTCTTTCTGCACAGAGCTGCATTTCTAATCCAGTTTATTGTTGAGGGAGCAGATGTTTGAAAGAAAAATGGACGGGAGAGCCAGCCGGCTGTGGTTAGCATATAGCCTAGCAGTACCCTTTTACGAACTGCTTCTGCAGAAACTCCAGCACTGAACCAACTGGACAGTGGACTGGGTCCAATCGGTGCCAGGAGCACTACGCAGTGAACAGGCACCATCTCGCAGCATACAACCTCCTCGTGGAGGGAGCTCTGGATTGGAGAATGGTCTCTACCACCTCGTTGGAGAGACCGGATCCTCGAAGTTGTGCCTCTTCAGCGGCCCCACAGCTTCCACAGCTCTATTGCGCCCCCGGGCTTTGACCCCTGTCTTGACTGGGTGTCTGCTGCCTTGTTCAAACGGCCTGGTTTATAAGCTGCTCCTAGGGAGAGGAGCTTACCCTGGGCCCACAGGAGGATTTGGCCTCCTGTACAGGCTGGTGTGAGCACAGACCCCCCTGGTGGTTGATATATGAGACCACCAAGGTGTTGTCTGAGTGGATGAACACATGATGGCCTCTGAGGTCTGGGAGAAAGTGTTTCAAAGCCAGAAGCACTGCCAGCATTTCTAGGCAATTGATGTGCCACCATAGATGGGGACTCTCCCATAGACCTTGCGCAGATCGGCCACTCATGACCGCTCCCCATCCTGTGAGGGAAGCATCTGTCGTTAGCATTGTGCGACGACCGGGAACTCCCAACATGGGGCCACCACTGAAGGGGTCTCATGTACAGGAGGCCACTCTTGAACTGACCAGACCAAGCCTCTGATCTGATCTGAGACACAACCTGCTTGAAGGTCAGCATCTTCAACCGGAGCCTCATCAAAGAGCGGTTCAGCTGACATAGATCTAGGACAGGATGCAACCAACCATCCTTTTTGATAACTATGAAGAACCGGCTGTAGAACCCAGACTCTCTGTCTGATGGAGGGACCACCTTGGTGGCCTCCTTCTTCAGGAGAGTGTCTTCTTCTCGTTCCAGGAGCAGAGCCTGCTTGTTTCTCACCAGAGTGATAGAGAGCCCGTTGAACCGGGGCGGGTGAGACCCGAACTAAATCGCATAGCCTCGCTCTACAGTCCGCAGGACCCACTGGGACACGTCTGGGAAAAGCCATCCAAGCTGCCAGGTTCTCTTGGAGCTGGCCGTGCCCTGAAACACATTTCGTGGCAGGGTTAAAGAACCAGGTCCCTGAAGGGACCGAAGGGAAATGGGCACCAAAAGAAGCAGTGCTACATGCCGTCTGGTCATCCCTCCACAGGTTGGGTTAGGACCTTTTGGCCGGAGCCCTCTTCCTGGAGATGACAGTCCTTAGATCTGTCATCTCATGGGGCTTTGACTCAGGGCGCCACACAATCCCGCACAGGGCAAAAGCGCGTTGCCGAGCAGCTCTATTAGAGCGGCTTGGGAGATTCCATTGGAACGCCGCCGATTGTCTCTTGGTCTCCAGGAACCTGTTAACTACCAAATCAATGGCGTTGCCGACCAAGCCCAAAGGAGAGAGTGGTGCGTCCAGCAGCACGACCTTGTCAGTGTCAGGTATTTAGGACAGGGTAAGCCACAGATGTCTCTCGGTGGCGATTAGAGCGGCCATAAACCGGCCAATGGCCTTAGCAGTCTCTTTTGTGGCCCGTAGGCCCAGATTCGCCGTATGGCGGATCTCGGAAAACTGGCGGCCCAAAGTGTCTCCCATATCCAGCTCCCGCAGCAGGTGGGCTTGGTATGCTTGTAGCACCGACATGGTGTGCAGACATCCAGTGGCCTGACCTGCTGAGGCGTAAGCCTTACCCACCAGCGGCAAGGTAGTGCGCAGGGGCTTGGTGGTAATGTCAGGGGTTTAAGGAAGAATGCCACACCCGGGGAGAGATACTGTTTACATGCCGTCTTTTGCACCTTTGACTATTATATTGTTTACATGCTTTTTTTTGCACCTTCAACTATATTATATTATATTATACTACACTGTTTACATGCTGTCTTTTGCACCTCTTGACTGCTGCTGTTTTTTTGCACTACATTGTGTTTCTTATATTCACTCCCAGGTATAGTTTATACATTTCACAGTACTGTATAACCAAAGTATACAGTAGGTTTACTGGTCGGCGCTATCTTGGTTTTGTGTCTTGTCCTGTAACGACTGTCTGTACTGTTTTTTGTCTGCACTGTTTGCACTAGTTTGCACTCGATGCACTTTATGTAGCTTGTGTTGTGTTGTAGCTTTATGTTGTTGTTTAGTGTAGCACCAGGGTTCCGGAGGAACGTTGTCTCATTTTTGCTGTGTACTGTGTACCACTGTGTATAGTAGAAATGACAATAAAAGCCTCTTGACTCTTGACTTGATAGTGAACCAGCGTCTCTTCAACCCGTGGCATGACATCATAGCCATGATCCCTGAGCCCCAGGATGTTGGAATAAACCGAATGAGAGCTGGATTAAGCAGAGTAGGAAGGAGAAAGGGGCAAGCCCGTCTTCAAACTTTCTGCGAGATCCATGAGTGAACCCCAGGAACCCCTCCTCAAAGAGCACCCGCCGGGAGTGGACTTGACTTGACTTGAGTGCTGGCAAATAGCATGCTCTGCTCCCAAACAAGCCACACACCCAAAATGTATGCTTGGCATTTTGAGATGCCTTCATGTTTTTTTTTTTTGACAAAACAGACAGACAAAACATTACATTTTCACACAGAGCACTTCATGAACAAACAGAAGCTGAAGCCGGCTTCTCTCTATGGGCATTTTATACTTCTTGGTCATAATGTCACCCCACCAGTGACAGCCTGCCTTCAATTTTGAGTGATTAGACTCATTGTTCAGAGCATGGACAAAGCAGTTGCGTTCCCAAAGCATTCCGACGCAGCTCGAGTTCCTGAAAGGGAACATATTGTAACAAACTGGATTAATTGATAACAAGTCAATACTATGATCGAGAATAAAATGTCTTAGAGAGGCAGTCTCTCAGAAGTAAAGATAAGTAGAGGTTCACCAATTTGTGTCTACAAATTGTTGAACAATTTCAGAATAATTTTCCTCAACATAAAATTGCAAAGACTTTGAATATCTCATCAATTTAATTACAGTACATTTTTCCATGCCATCCAGAAATGCAGATTAAAGTTCTACGATACAAAGAATATGTATACCCAATCCAGAAATGCTACTGTCTTCTCTGGACCAAAGCTAATTTAAAACAGACTGAGACCAAGTTAAAAACTGTTCTGTGGTCAAAAGTATCTTACAGAGTGGTAAACATGATCCTGTCCCAACTTTTTTAACACGTTGCAGCCATCAAATTCAACCACATAAATTGTGATATTTTTGCTATATCCAACAATTTACAAATCATTGGATTCTGTTTTTATGTATATTATCATACATACCAGAAACAGTCAAGTGTTTACTTAAAGTGTGTTTTAAGTTATCTTGTAAAATATATTCTCCACTAGTAGGGTTGTTTGAAAATGTTTAGGCTAATTAGTTATATCTGATAGTTAATCAATAGTAGATTCACTCTTCCTCAAGGTATGAATTGTGAGTAGGGCTATTGTTTCATAGGTGTTCTTCTAAAGCCACTAGAACCCTACAGTATATTTGCAAGGCTGTGTTCATTTTCTCTTAAAGTTATAAAAGGTATTCTTGTTTAGCAATAACACTGAGTTCCACCTGTCATCCCATCTGGCATCATTGCACAGACGATGTTACACAAAACTCAGAAGTTAGCATTTACAAAAAAGAGGCAGAATTACAAGTAACATTAGCTACTATCCACTGTTTTAATCTCAAACAACAGCAGTAGGCCGGCTTTGGTACTGCCAGTCTGCTGTGAGTAAAGAGTTTTATTTCAGCTTTAGCCTCTCAATTCTCTTTCAGAGTTTGGGCACTAACTGAGACTCTGCTACACTGACTGATCTTTCTCTCACACTCTGTCAGAAACAGGTAGGGACAGTGAAGCAAATTCTTTGTTGTCCAGAGATGTTGCTTTACACCTCTCCAAATGTCTCATCTTAACAACTCATCTTTTGAAATCAATGCAGTTACTGCAATTACACTACAAAATATTTAACCCCAAAAGTTAAAACGTTTGCATTTCAATTACATACATTTTCCAATTTAATCACATAAATTGAACGTAAAACTTAAAAAAAAAAAAATAATTATTAAAGCTTTACCATCATGTTCAGGTAATGTGATTGAATAAACTAAAAGCTTTGTAAACTGATTAACTGTGATTAAGCTTGTGTAATACATAAAATGTACTCTTTTCTAATAACTTATTACGGTATTTTTCGGACTATAAGCTGCTACTTTTTCCCCACATTTTGAACCCCGCGGCTTAAACAATGAAGCGGCTAATTTATGGATTTTTCCTGGGTTTTTCCCGGTTTCACAAACTTCAAGCCAAAAACTGAACCCCATAACATTAGACCAATGAAATTTCCGAACGGAAACGGAATCACCTGTGTGATAAACTCCCCAGACAAATACAGTGGTACCTTGACCTACGAGTTTAATTCGTTCCGTGGACGAGCTCGTATCTCAATTTGCTCGCACATCAAATCAGTTTTCCATATCGAAAATACTTAAAATGGCATTAATCCGTTCCAACCCTCAAAATGACACCCCATTTTTATGTTTCATGTTATTAAATTAGGAAAATACATTTCTAAATAACAAATATTGTATAAAAACATAATAGAAAGAGTATGTAAAGATATAATAAGGTTTTATTCAGTGTATTTTCCTTGGAGATGAGACGACTTGAGCTAACGAAAAACGCCGGTGGGGTGTGTGTGTGTGTGTGGAGGGGGGGTAGAGGCGATAAGCGGAGGTGGAGGGAAAACTCGTTTTTTACTATCACTCCTGTACACTACGTATCCCTAAACTTTAAAATTTTTACTTTTTCTTCTTTGCTTATCTTAATTTTCATCACAATCTTCGCTTTCTGGCTTCGCATCGCCATCTAGCAGCGGCGTCTCGAGCTCGTACCCCAATTTTTTGCTCTTGTAACAAAGCAAAAAAAATCGACCGAGTGACCGCTCGTACCTCGGAAAACGCGTACATTATTGCACTCGTAGGTCAAGGTACCACTGTAGTTGTGTCAAGTCAAGTCAAGTCAAGTTTATTTGTATAGCGCTTTTCACAACAGACATTGTCTCAAAGCACCTTTACAGAAATCCACAGTCAAGGTGAATGGTGTGCATTTATCCCTGATGAGCAAGCCGTGGCGACAGTGGCAAGGAAAAACTCCCTTAGATGTAATGAGGAAGAAACTTTGAGAGGAACCAGACTCAAAAGGGGAACCCATCCTCATTTGGGTGACATCAAGAGTTTGATCATAAATCTTTCAACAATAGAGAACACTGGAGAGTGAGAACTACCATGAGTACTGGAGTATAAGATTACAAGTAATGTTCTTTCTACAGTCTTTGGTATAAAAGTAGGAGCTACTGAGCTCAACATTTGTGATCATCATAGAGCCTGCATCAGCTTCTCCATGCCAGAGCCTTTAAACACTCCAGGAGGTCCAATGCCACACATGTAGTGGGATCCAATTGGCACTCGTACGTCTGTAGATGGTTCGGGATGTTTGCGACTTCGGCATCTACTTCTCCATGATCATCCATAGGTCCATAATCTTCACGAGGTGGGACGTAACTGGAGCTGGCCAAACCTCAGAAAGCCTCGGGATGGAGAGAGAAAGAGAAGCAGTGGAGAGGAATTAGTGTAGCTGCTGTTCATGATATTAACAGCACAAGTTGATAATGTGCATGTGATCATATGTTCTGGAGCACAAAGTTATGATGTGATGTGTGTTATGTGTAGGCTTTGCTAAAAAGATACGTTTTTAATCTGCACTTAAACTGGCTGAGTGTGTCTGAGCCCCGAACACTGTCAGGAAGACTATTCCAGAGTTTAGGAGCTACATGTGAGAATGATCTACCGCCTTTAGTGGACTTTGCTATTCTAGGAACTACTAGAAGTCCAGAGTTTTGAGATCTCAGGGAGCGTGACGGATTGTAGCGTTTTAAAAGACTGGAGAGATACATGGGAGCTAAACCATTTCGTGCTTTATAAGTGAGAAGCAGTAGTTTGAAATCTATTCGAAACTTAACAGGAAGCCAGTGCAGGGACGATAAGATTGGGGTTATATGATCGTATTTTCTTGACCTAGTAAGAACTCTTGCTGCCGCATTCTGAACTAACTGAAGCTTGTTTATTAATGATGCAGGACATCCACCTAGTAATGCATTACAGTAGTCTATTCTGGAGGTCATGAACGCATGGACGAGCTTCTCTGCATCGGATATAGATAACATATTTCTTAGCATAGAAATATTTCTAAGGTGAAAGAAGGCTGTTTTTGTAACTTGGTTGATATGATTTTTAAAAGATAAGTTGCTGTCTAAAATTACTCCCAGGTCTTTTACCGTTGAACTAGTAGTTACCGAACATCCGTCTAAATGCAGGTTGAGATGCTGGAGCTTCTGTGTACTGGTTTTTGGGCCGATGAGCAAAATCTCTGTCTTATCAGAATTTAATAGCAGAAAGTTATGGGTCATCCAATCTCTTATTTCCTTAACACACTCAGTTATCCGAGTTAATTGACCTGTATCGCCTGGTTTAGATGAGATATATAGCTGGGTATCATCAGCATAACAATGGAAGCTAATTCCATGCCTTCTAATAATATTTCCTTGTGAAAGGAAGGAGGAAGACAGTGAACAATGACTTACTTGGTCGGCTACTGTTTAGATACAAGCCGTTGTAGTGCGTTGAGTCAGGGTGGAGGGAGAGCTCGCTAAAACTCTATTTGCAACAGAAATATATATATATATATATATATATATATATATATATATATATATATAAGCACAGACAGGTTTCCAAACTTTTTTCTTTTTCTTTGCAACAGCATTATGGGTTAGTCAAAGAAACTTAGAAATGAGCATCAGAAAATAAAAAGGACATAATCCTCACTCCACACACGCAGTAATACCGGAAGTATGCAGTGCCGGTCTTGTCCCAAAATACCGCTATGCTCCTAATAGAAGCGCAACATATTTCACCCGTTACACAGTGTGTAACGTGTCTTTCGTTAAAGCCTGTGTAAAGTACATTAGTGTAGATTATAGACAGGTGCGGCTTATTTATGTTAAAAAAAAAAATATTTGTCAAATTCAGTGGGTGCGGCTTTTATAAGGGTGCGCTTTATAGTCCGGAAATTACGGTACTTACTTATTACTTTTATAACTACATTACTGTATCCCAGGTAAGCTAGGCCACCAGTAAAGGGACTAAATAGAACAAAAATTAAAGAGAGGGAAGATATAACCTGGGGGAACTTAATTTAAATTAAAAGTTAATTTGGAAAAATATAGGAATTCAATTATAGTCATGGTGAAAATACATTTTTATGGGCCAATGGTAAAAACAAGCCAGATAAAGTCCCACCTACTTCTGGGGCAAAAGAAAAAATGCCTGTGAAGAGAGTGAGAGGGCTGAGCAGCTCCACGGCAGTTTTGAAGCACTCCGGGTAAAATTATTAATTTCGAAAAGAGGTTAGACAGATAAATTCGATTTTTGATCTGATGTCATTTTATAAACAAGCTATCGCCAGAGTAAGAGGTGGACAAGTTGGGGATTCAAGAAATAGAGACCGAAGAAGGCTTATGGAGCATTAGAGTACCACAGATGAGCTTTCGAGTTTGGAGATATACCAATTTCTTCTCTTGGCTGGGTTTTTTTTTTGCTTAAGATCTTCTGTGACAAGTCGGGACTGATTTATGCTGAACTCACATAAGATGATTTGTATAAGGTGAGCCTCCCACGGACTCTTTTTGTTTGATGAATTGTACTTTTGAACTATCAAACCAGTAGGAAAATCCTTTATTTTGTTTTGAACAGATAGGACTCGCATTCATAGAGATTTGCTCATTTTATGCTATTTTTTTGATGGAGGACGTGAACTTTGACCATGAACTATTGTAAAAGAATCAACAGTTCTTTGAATTCAGTTGTTTCATTAATGTACTTTGATTAACTATCTGCTAACAGATTTGTTTTAATGAGAAATTCTATAAATGTTTACATTTCGAGAACAGTTTTGTTTGATTGAGAGTTGGCATATTAGCAAAGTAATACATTGAGATAACAAAGCTGTTAAAAGAAAATTTTTTTTTATAGAAGGCAGTACTGCAGTTATGGCAAAACTAAGATATTTATTAAGAAACATTTATTTAAAGAAACATAAGCAGGTAATCTGTAAAACAGATTCTGTAAAACTTATGGACATCTGAACAACTGGTGTCCATGTGTACCATCGCCAGACTCTCCTGAAATTCAGAAATAATCCCAACAACATCATAAAGGATGATCAATGGGAGAAGCTACAAAACCTCGGCTTACTTCGAGGACCATGCCTTCAGACCTTGGTGTCGCCTGTCTGCCGGACAGAGAAGGGGTCATCAAAAGTGGTGCACGAGAAAGTGGAAGCTCGGAAAGTGAGCGGAGCTAGTGCCAGGCTTCACCTAGTGCTAATGCTAAGGGGGCACTCTGTATACTCTACAGGACCATATGTGAACTGCAGAACACACACCCTGATGGATTGTTTATTGTCACCAGAGATTTCAATCATGCAAATTTCAGGGCTGTGCTCCCTAAATTTCATCAGAACGTGGCAACCAGAGGGGAAAACACACTGGATGTTGTTTATACAAACATCCTGAGCGCATACCGGGCAAAGCCCCACTCCTACCTTGGCTACTCAGACCACATCTCTTTTTTGCTAATCCCATCATACAGACCACATAACAGACGTTCAAGACTATTTTGAAAGCAGGTGACAATCTGGCCAGCAGGAGCCATATCTGCTATACAGGACTGCTTTCAATGTACTGACTGGGACATGTTTAGGGAGACTGCAACCAACGGCAACTTCACCAACTTGGAGGAGTACACATTGTCAGTGACCAGCTACATCAGCAAGTGCATTGATGATGTCACCATCTCCAAGAACATCATCTTACACCCCAACCAGAAACTGTGGATATCTGAAAAGGTGCAAGGATTTCTGAAGACCCGAGAAGCAAAGCGTGCACATGCCCAGAGTATCCACAAACACTTCACAGACAGCGGCGACACACTGTTGTCCCAAAATGCTTCAAGACAACAACCATCGTCCCTGTGCGGAAGAAACCATCTGTGTCATGCCTTAATGACATATACCGTTCTGTTGCACTCACTCCTATAATCATAAAGTGCTTCGAGAGGCTCATCATGAGGCACATAAAGAACCTGCTGCCTGTAATACTAGATCCACTGCAGTTTGCATACTGCCCAAACCACTCCACCAACAACGGCATCTCCACCACACTCCACCTGGCCTTCACTCACCTGTCTCTATGTTGTCTCTTGTCTTTCCTCTTGCTCCTTTTTGCATTAAATGGTGCACATGTGCACTTTGTGTTGTTAGTTTAGAGTTATGTGTAGTTCTGTGTTCCTTTTTTAAATTTATGTTATGTTGTTTGCTGTAGCACCTTGGTCCTGGGGAAACATTGCTTCATTTTACTGTGTACTGAACTGTATATGGTTGAAATGAGAAAGACTACTTGAACTTGAACTTGAACATGATGCACATAGTAATTTTGCGACTGTATGGAGTGTGCACAACATCTACATTTGTGCCTTATGGCAACAAATCAAGTATAGTTATTTAATTTGATCAGGTTTCTTTCTGATCCATTTAATTCATGTTAAGAAATAGCAATTTGGAACAATAATAGTTATTTTATATTGTGAAATAAATGTTATATTATTTGTTATATAAATGTTATATATAATGTTCAATTAAATTATTATTTAATTTGTTTGCTTAATTTTAATTAGAAGCAAGAATAATTTTTTGAGCATATCTCTCCAAACATCCTTATAATTTGTATCTGTTCATGGTCTGAAAGGAGACTTTCGTTTCACTCTCTTACCCTTTTGGTCATTGGAGACTTCAACCTTCCATTTAGCAAGCTCCTTTCCTCTTGCTTCCTTCTTCTGCATTCCTCTTCTCTGACCTCTTCAACCACACCTTTCTGCAGACATCCATTTACTATTTTCCAACATGTTCTGCTTAGATAGATAGATAGATAGATAGATAGATAGATAGATAGATAGATAG
>JAAIIK010000038.1:178188-196963 GCA_014706435.1 Silurus glanis
GATAGATAGATAGATAGATAGATAGATAGATAGATAGATAGATAGATAGATCTTTATTGTCATTGCATTGTACAGGTACACAGCAACGAAATGCAGTTTGGCATCTACCAGAAGTGCAAAATGTAGCAATCGTGCAAAAGTGCAGATAAATATGTAGCATATTTACAGCAAGTGATATATATGTAAGCATATGTACAGTGAATAAATATAAAGGCTATAACAGTGCAGAGATGTGTGGACATCATTAAGAAGTACAGAAATAGTTCTAGGGCTATGGCATTAAAGAGGAATGTGCAGAAGTGAAAGGTTACAAGATTATGGCATTTAAGAAGTTAGCAAGCTGAATAAACAGTCATATATATATATATATATATACACACACATACATATACATACATACATACATACATACATACATACATACACACATACACACATACATACACGTTATATACACAAATTAATTAAATGTTGGGCAGAATGTACAGTAGGGATATAAAGATACATAGATAAAAATAGTGCAGATGTAATGAGGAGTAAAAGAGATATACTATGTAATATGTACATGTATAGTACAGAGGTTATATACAGTGTTTTGTTTTGTTTTACAGTCATCTCTTCCCTGTAGGCTGATTCGTCGTTGTTGTCGATCTGGCCGACCACGGTGGTGTCAACTGCATACTTGATGAAGATGTTGGAGTTATACAGAGGAGCACAATCGTGGGTGAACAGGCAGTAGAGTAGTGGGCTCAGAACACAGCCCTGCGGGATGCCAGTGTTCAGAATGAGGGTTGAGGATACCTGGTTGCCCAACCTAACAGATTGAGGTCTGTTGGTGAGAAAGTCCAGAATCCATCTGCAAGTGGAGGTGCAGATACCCAGGTCACTGAGCTTAGTGATTAGTACAGTGGGGAGGACTGTATTGAACGCAGAGCTAAAGTCAATGAGCAGCATCCTGATGTAGGTGTTGCTTTTATCCAGGTGGGTGAGGGCTGAATGAAGAGCTGTGGAAACTGCATCCTCTGTTGACCTGTTCGGGGGATAGGCAAACTAGTGTGGGTCCAGTGTAGGTGGTAGGCCCGCAGTGAGGTGATTCAGGACCAGTTTCTCAAAGCACTTCATAGCGATAGGGGTGAGTACAACTGGGCGAAAGTCATTCAGGCATTCGGCAGCTGAGTGCTTAGGCACAGGTATGATGGTTGTGGTCTTCAGGCATGTAGGAACTGTGGATTGGGCCAGTGACAGGTTGGAAATGTCAGTGAAGACCTGTGCCAGTTGTCCAGTGCATGCTCTGAGAACACGTCCATGGTATGCCATCTGGGCCAGCTGCCTTGAGTGCATCCACTCTGCTAAACGCTGAATATACGTCCATTGTTGAGAGTGAAAGTGGGCTGTAAGCTGTAGAAGAGTCCGTGGTTGAGGTCAAATGCCCTGTGCTTTGATCGAAACGAGCAAAACATCGATTGAGTTCGTCCGGTTGGAAGGCACTGCTTGTTGGTTGAGCTGTGCGTTTGTAGTCTGTGATGGTCTGGATGCCTTTCCACATGCGTCTGGGGTCAGAGTTGTGGAAGTGCTCTTCTATGTGGAGTTTGAATATGAGTTTTGCTTTCCTGATGCCTCTTTTCAGGTTGGCCCTGGCTCTGTTGTAGTCCTCTACGTTGCCAGATTTAAAGGCAGCATCTCTTGCTTTCAACAGGAGACGGACTTCAGAGTTCATCCACGGCTTCTGATTAGGAAAGCATTTAACGTGTTTGACGGTAGTGACAGTCAATGCACGTGTTGATATGTTCCAAAACAGATAAAGTGTAAATGTCCATGTTCGTGTGAGAGACCAGTGTGGCCTGTGAGGCAAACATGTTCCAGTC
Source organism: Silurus glanis (assembly GCA_014706435.1). Lineage (NCBI taxonomy): Eukaryota > Metazoa > Chordata > Actinopteri > Siluriformes > Siluridae > Silurus > Silurus glanis. Next base: position 180,054 of record JAAIIK010000038.1, read on the forward strand.
AGTATCCTGAAACTGTTGCTGTAGAGAAGAAATGGCCCCCTCTGGCCATACTTTTACTGTCCTCACAGCTGGTTTCACCTGTTTGATCAGTGGTGTGTATTTGGGTAGCATGAACAAAGAGAGGTGATCAGACTGACCCAAGTGGGGGAGGGCTGTGTATGCCCCAGGTATGTTTGTGTACACCTGGTCCAGTGTTTTGTCCCCTCTGGTAGAGCAGGAGACATTGCGGTGAAATTTTGGAAAAACAGATCTCAGGTTGGAGTGGTTGAAATCTCCAGCAACAACGATAGCTCCTTCATGATGTGCAGACTGTTGTTTGCCGATAGCAGCGTGCAGTTCCTCCATAGCTAGCTTAGCATTAGCATCCGGTGGAATGTACACCGCAGTCACAACAATGGCTGAGAATTCTCTCGGTAAATAAAAGGGTCTGCACTTAATCATCAAATACTCTAAATGAACAGAGCAATGACTTTCAGTAACAGTAGAGTCCGTGCACCATGATTTGTTAACATAAATGCACAGACCTCCACCTCTGCGCTTACCAGAGTCCTCTGCTGTCCTGTCCGCCCGAAAAGCACTGCGACCCCCAAGCTCAATGGTGCTGCTGGAAATGTTGTCGTTGAGCCATGTTTCCGTAAAAATCATGACATTGCGGAGGAGACCCGAAATGAATCAAGTAACCTTGCTCTACAGTGCGCATTGTCAGAACTTTTGAATATGGTTATGGAAAGATCAGAAATTTCCAGGCAAGAATCCGAGTGGAGCGAGATAGTAAACCAATATTACATAAGCCGTGACCTGTCCCTTATGCTCTACGAGAAGCAGTAGAAGGAGATTGAGCAGCTTCAAAGATATGGAATCATCCCTCAAGTGGCAGAAAGTGATTGGGCAGCACTAATAATGGTTGTTCCCCCCAAAAAAAGGTTCAGTCAGAGTCTGCAGTGATTATAAAGTTACAGAAGTATATTCACTGAAGTATATTCACTGAAGTATATTTACAGAAGTATATTCACTGCCAAATGCAGAGGATCTGTTTGCCACTTTTGTGGGAGGTAAAGTGTTTAGCAAACTTGATCTGTCATTCGCATACCAACAAATACCTTTAGATTTTGAGTCAAAGAAGCACCTAACAATCAACACCCACAAGGGTCTTTTATGTTATCACCGCCTGCTTATGGCTCTTTGACAGCTCCAGCTATTTTTCAGCATACCATGGATCAGATACTTCAGGGCACAGATAACGTGGTTTGCTTTATGGATGACATATTGGTGTCCACATCTACTAAGATCTGGATCAGGTGATGGCCAGGCTAGAGAAGCATGGACTGAGAATCTTCTTCTTTCGGCTGCTCCCATTAGGGGTCTCCACAGCGGATCATCCGTCTCCATACCACCCTGTCCTCTACATCTGCCTCTTTCACACCAACTACCTGCATGTCTTCCCTCACCACATCCATGAACCTCCTCCTTGGCCTTCCTCTTTTCGTCCTTCCTGGTGGCTCCATCCTCAGCATTCTTCTACCAATATAACTCATGTCCCTCCTCTGCACATGTCCAAACCATCTCAATCTCGCGTCCCTGACCTTGTCACCAAAACGTCCTACATGGGCTGTCCCTCTAATAAACTCATTTCTAATCTTGTCCATCCTCGTCACTCCCAACGACAACCTTAACAACTTCAGCTCTGCTACCTCCAGCTCCACCTCCTGTCATTTACTCAATGTCACTGTCTCTAATCCATACAACATCACAGGTTTCACCACAGTCCTATAAGCTTTCCCTTTCATTCTTGAAGATACCCTACTATCATGATGGTCACCTCTTCTCTCAGCCTGGCTTCCACTACTCTTTCCCATAACTTCATGGTGTGACTGATCAACTTTATTCTCCTGTAGTTACTGCAGGTCTGCACATCTCCCTTATGCTTAAAGATCGGTACCAGCACACTCCTTCTCCATTCCTCAGGCATCCTCTCACCTTCCAGAATCTTGTTAAACAATCTGGTTAAAAACTCCACTGCCAGCTCTCCTAAACATCTCTATGCTTCTATAGGTATGTCATCTGGTCCAACCGACTTTCTACTCTTCATCCTCTTAATCACTGCTCTCACTTCCTCCTTACTAATCCTATCCACTTCCTGCTTCACCAACTCCACATCGTCCAAACTTCTCTCTCTTTGATATTCCTCATTCATCAGCTGCTCAAAATACTCCCTCCACCTTCCACACTCTCCTCACTAGTCAACACATTTCCATCTCCATCCTTTATTGCTCTAACTTGCAGCACATCCTTCCCAGCTCGGTCCCTCTGCCTGGCCAATCGGTACAAATCCTTTTCTCCTTCCTTAGTGTCCAACCTCTCATACAGCTCCTCATATGCCTTTTCCTTGGGTTTCGCCACATCCCTCTTCACCTGCTGCCGCATCTCCTTGTACTCCTGCCTACTTTTCTCATCACTCTGTCGATCCCACTTCTGTTTTGCCAACCTCTTTCCCCTTATGCTCTCCTGCACTTCCTCATTCCACCACCATGTCTCTTTGTCTTCCTTTCTATTTCCAGATGTCACACCAAGTAATTTTCTAGCTGCCTCTCTTGTGACTCCTGCAGTAGTTACCCAATCATCCAGCAACTCTTCACCACCATGAGCCCCTGTCTGACCTCTTCCCTGAACCTCACACTACAGTCTTCCTCCTTCAGTTTCCACCATCTTATTCTTCTTTCAGTCCTCACTTTCCTCCTCTTCTTCTTCGACTCCAAAACCATCCTACAGACCACCATCCGATGCTGTCTAGCTACACTGTCCCCCGCCAACACCTTACAGTCAATTCAATTCAATACATTTTTATTTGTATAGCGTTTTTAACAATGAACATTGTCTCAAAGCAGCTTTACACAGATAATGTGGTGATTAAAAGTGAATATGTTCTTTATAAGTAAGTTTGTCCCTGATGAGCAAGCGGGTGGCGACTGTGGCAAGGAAAAACTATCCGAGATGGCATAAGGAAGAAACCTTGAGAGGAACCAGACTCAAGAGGGAACCCATCCTCATCTGGGTTGCACCGAATGTCCATTTATAGCAGATATATGATGTTGCGGGGTACAGTGATGATGATCAGAAGCGAAAAGTAATCCTGAGTCCATGTAGCAGACTGTTGACATTAACTACAGTCCAATCCATCCTCAAAAGTGCCCATTCTTACTCCGGAATTTCATGGAACCACCCAAGGCATTGATGAGAAACCGTCCCAAGCTGCACAGAGTGGCCTCCAGTCGAAGCGATCACTATCCAGAGGCAGGCCTGGACGAAGTGGGAAGATCCATGGAGGGGAGAGGGGCAGGAACAGTGGTCACTGGAGCCTCAGGAGCATGTTAAGCTCGACAAAGAGAGAGTGAGAGAGAGAGAGAGAGAGAGAGAGAGAGAGAAGAGGGGTGACAGGAAGAGAACGATATGGATTATTAAGTGTCTTTATTGTTGTATGAAAGTTAATATCACTGTGCAGTTTGGACTCCGGCAAGACTCGCTATGGCAGCATAACTAAAAGGAAGAACCAGAAGGTAACACCAACATGAGGGATCTCTGCGATAAGAGACGACCCACCACACCACCGTCAACAAACCTGAGTGAACATGTGAGAGTGAGGGGACGACAGCATACAAATATCCCAGTTGACCAAACACTCTATATCCATGCTCCCTCCAGATCTGCGCCTTTACCTAAGAAAAAAATATACTGATAAAAGGCTTGACTAAATAAATATGTTTTCAACCTCGACTTGAACACTGAGACTGTGTCTGAGTCCCGAACACTGATTGGAAGGTTGTTTCATAACTGTGGGGCTTTATAAGAAAAAAGATCTGCCCCCTGCTGTAGTTTATTATTTGAGGAACCAACAGATAGCCTGCACCTTTTGATCTAAGTAGGCGTGGAGGATCATACTGGTACAGAAGTTCACTCAGATACTGCGGTGGGAGACCGTTTAGTGCTTTATACGTCAGTAGTAGTATTTTATAATCAATGCGAGATTTGATTGGGAGCCAGTGTAGGCTGATTAAAACAGGAGTGATGTGGTCATATTTCCTAGAGCTTGTGAGGACTCTTGCTGCTGCATTCTGAACTAACTGAAGCTTATTTATGCACTTACTCGAACACCCAGACAGTAAAGCGTTACAGTAGTCTAATCTAGATGTAATAAAAGCATGAACTAATTTTTCTGCATCCTGTAACGACATCATATTTCTGATTTAAGCAATATTTCTAAGGTGAAAGAAGGCGATCCTGGTAATATTATTCACATGAGCCTAAAAGGAAAGACTAGGGTCAATAATAACACCAAGGTCTTTGACAGCCGTACACGCTGAAACAGAAACACCATCCAGAGATGCTACGTAATCTGAAAGTTTGCTTCTAGCTGCATGTGGTCCTAGTAAAAGTACTTCCGTCTTATCTGAGTTGAGCCGAAGAAAGTTATCAAGCATCCATTGTCTAATGTCCTTTACACACTCCTTAACATTGTTAAGCTGATCTCTCTCATCTGGCTTTACTGAAATATACCACTGTGTATCATCAGCATAGCAATGGAAGCGAATACCATGTTTATGTACAATTTCATCCAGAGGCAGCATATATAAAGAGAAAAGCAGTGGGCCTAGGACAGATCCTTGAGGAACACCAAACTTTACCTCAGAGAGTGTGGAGAACTTACCATTTACATCAACAAACTGATAGCGATCAGTCAAATAAGACCTAAGCCAAGAGAGAGCTGTTCCCTTTATTCCAACAACGTTCTCATGTCTAGCAAGCAGTATAGTGTGATCAATGGTGTCAAAAGCTGCACTAAGGTCGAGCAAAACAAGTAAAGAGACAAAACCCTGATCAGAGGCCAATAGCAGGTCATTTACCACCTTAACTAGCGCCGTATCTGTGCTATGATGAGGCCTAAATCCTGACTGATACATTTCAAAAAATTTATTCATAAGTAGATGTGAGCTTAACTGCTGTGCTACAACCTTTTCTAAAATTTTGGATATAAAGGGGAGATTTGATATTGGCCTGTAGTTGAACAGCTGACATGGGTCAAGGTCAGGTTTCTTAATTAGGGGTTTGATAACTGCCAGTTTGAAGGATCTAGGTACATAACCAGTGCTAATGGAAGAGTTTATTATTTTTAAAACAGGTTCAATTACCTCTGGAATTATCTGTTTGAAGAAACTTGTAGGCAAGGGATCGAGAATGCAGGTTGATGATTTTGATGAGGAAATTAATGAAATTAAGTCATTCTCATGAATAGGAGTGAAGCTTTGTAATTGATTGTCTGTTATAATTACACTGCTGTCTACAGGGTTACTTGTAAAATAATTTGGATTTATATTAATCGTCTGGATTTCTTGCCTGATGTTTTCAACTTTATTATCAAAAAATTTCATGAACTCATTACTACCTATTGATGGTCTGCATGTTAGTGCAGTGCTTTTATTTCCTGTTAATTTTGCCACCGTGCTAAACAAAAATCTAGGATTATGCTTGTTATTTTCCATGAGGGTGGAGAAATATGCTGATCTAGCAGCACTAAGAGATTTTCTATAATTTAGGAGGCTCTCCTTCCATGCTATTTGAAATACTGTTAATTTTGTTTAACGCCATTTACGTTCTAATTTCCGACTGGTCTGTTTTAAGGTGCGCGTATGATCATTGTACCACTGTGCTAATTTTTTCTCCCTGACCATTTTGATCTTAAGGGGAGCTACATCATCTAGAGTATAACGTAACGTTCTAGGTATTCAGTGGCCCAGTCAAGCTCTGTGGGGTCAGACGGAGATCTATTTAATATCGTAATTTCTGGAAGATTATTGATAAAACGCACTGCTGTATCTGACGTGAAAGTACGCTTAACACGGTAACGTGGTGAGGTAGTAATGCAATGACTGAGGCAGATTTTAAAAGAGATGTGATTATGGTCTGAAATAGCTTCAGACTGTGAAATTATGACTAAGTTTTTTATTTTTAATCCAAATGTTAACAACAAATCAAGAGTGTGTCCACCACTATGAGTGGGTCCTATAACATTCTGATTAATTTCAACTGAATCTAGAATGGAAACAACTGCTGCTCTTAAGGAGTCTTCCTGATTATCAAAATGAATATTAAAGTCACCAACAATTAATGCTTTGTCTAAAGAAGTAACTAAATTTGTGATGAAATGTGCAAATTCTATGAGAAAATCAGAGTAGGGCCCTGGGGGTCTATAAATAATAATTAGTGGAATTGACTGACTGGACCTGCTTTTAGACACTGAATATTTTATATTGGTGTAAAGAACTTCAAATGTTTTACATTTGTGTTTAGTCTTTTGTGTGACGCTTAGATTATTATTATAAATAGCCGCGACTCCACCTCCTCTGCCATTTAGACGGCGTTGGTGTATGTAACTATAACCAGGAGGACTTGCTTCATTTGATGCTACATATTAATTTGGTTTAATCCACGTTTCTGTCAAACACATTATTTTAAATTCCTGGTCAGAAATAATTTCGTTTATAGTAAGCGCTTTTGACGTGAGAGATCTAATATTCAACAATCCTATCTTCAGATCAGAGGTGCTGGCTGTGCGTTCAGTCCTATTTAATTTAATGTTAATCAGGTTACTTAAACAGACTTTGAGAATTTCTAAATTTTGGTTTCGCTCGGGGGATAGACACAGTCTCAATATGGTGGATCCTGAGTGATGACTCTGTTCAGCTAGCAGACGGTCGTTTTAGCCTGTCTGTCTGCTCCCTGGCCTTGGCTCTGGACAGTCACTTGTTAACTAGTGCTGTTCTGAGACTATGACCTATACTACAAGAAATGAGAGCAGCACTTTCCCGAGTGGGCTGGATACTGTCCCGCCCTAACACGCCAGCCTTGCCCTCAAAATTGATCCAATTATTTATGAAGCCCACATTGTTTTTGGAGCACCACTCGGACATCCAGCAGTTCAGCGACCATAACCTGCTGTAGGCTACATCGCCATTTCGCATTGGGATGGGGCCAGAGCATATTACTGCATTGGACATTGCCTTCGCTAATTTACACACCTCTATAATATTACTCTTAGTAACCTCTGACTGTCGAAGGCATATATCATTAGCTTGTGTGTGAAAAACTATCCTAGAGAACCTGTGCTTTCCTAAGAATCTAATCTGACCTGCTATGTCCGGCGTCCTGGCTCCCGGTATACACATAACCTGTGCTGCTGGTGCCCCTAAAGGTCTAGCTAATTTCACATGCCTCATAATAGAGTCTTTCAGGTTTCTCAGCGGGTGCTTCACTGAGGAGAGCAAACTTGTTAGACACGTGAAGCGGAGAGGAATGGTGCTCCCGTAGGCGAGCCTTAGCATTAGCTTCGGCTTTGCGAGTATGCCGCCGAGCAGTCACCCACTCGCCCCGCTGTGAGGGCTCTAATGCCGGAGTCGGGGGAATGCTAACTCCACCTAAGGCATCCAGACTTTCCCCAGCAGAACCTGGACTGCTCTCGCACTCACTACTTCTCTCTAGACTCTGGATGCGCTCCTCTAATGCTAAAATCTTCTCCGTTAATGAGCAAACTAGCTTACACTTCTCACAGATAAAATTATCGCTAACAACGGAGAAAGACTGACTAAACATGTCGCACTTCACACACTGAATCAACTGGATGTTCGCCATAGCAGAGAAATTACGTACCTTAATGTGAGTACTGTAGTGTGTGTTCGTAGTTCTGATGAGAATGGTCTCCACTCACTGCTTTCAGACCCTCGAACAGGGAATAAAGTGCGCTTCCAAAAGCAAAAAAAAATAAAATGAAACAGAGCCAACGGAAAGTAAAGGATACAGGAAATCAAGACGATATTTTGATATTTTAAAGCGATGAGAGAGAGAAAAAAGGACGAACTGTAAAAAATTTAACGCAGATACAAATAAAATTCCTGGCAAAAAAACGGTCTCCAATTACAGTCTCCAATCTCCTTCAGGTTGCATCTCTTACATAGAACATAGTCCACCTGTGTGCACCTTCCTCCATTCTTATAGGTCACCCTATGATCATCCTTCTTCTTTAAATATGTATTCACCCAGAGGTGGCAAAAGTACACACATCCTTTACTTAAGTAGAAGTACAGATATTCATGTTTTAAAATACTCGGGTAAAAGTTGAAGTACTGAGTATACCTTTTTACTTAAGTGAAAGTAAAGAAGTCTTGGCTCTGACATGTACTCAAGTAAAAAGTAGTTATTACTTCTACCTGTTTTAGCTGTTAACTGGACCTCACATCATATTAATATTAGATAGATAGATAGATAGATAGATAGATAGATAGATAGATAGATAGATAGATAGATAGATAGATAGATAGATAGATAGATAGATATAACTTTGTCATTGCATAGCACAGGTACACAGCAACGAAATGCAGTTTGGCATCTACCAGAAGTGCACAAAGTAGCAATCGTGCAGATAAATATGTATCATATTTACAGCATGTGATATATATGTAAGCATATGTACAGTGATTAAATATAAAGGCTATAACAGTGCAGAGACGTGTGGACATCATTAAGAGCCTTTGCTATGTTTCCACACGGACAGTTAATGAGGTGATACCGGAGAAACTGCACCTCTTCAAGTCAAGAAGATTTTATATATAATTAGACATTTTACAGATTTGAATGATGTATTTTTTATCTGTACGATCAGTAAGGACAGTAATTTAAGTTTGTTCCGCCATTATGAGGGAAAAACGCACAAAACGCCACCCAGAGGTTTAATTGTGTAAAACTTGGCGCAGAAATAAAACAAAAGTTTACTGATTAAAAATGTTTTTCGGTGGAGTTTATTTATTTATTTTATATCTAACTAAAGAAGGGACGTCTTAAATAAGTGGATGTTTTGCTGGATGTTTTAATTTCGCCTCTTTTATATTTAGTTATTTATGTATTTACGTTTTTTTTCATAAAAATGGTAAAAACAGAAATGCGCGCTGAATTGATAGTGCGTTAATAACATTTAGTGCTGTTTAAAATAGTTTTAATTTTGACAGCCAAATATATACACACATACATACATACATATATATATATATATATATATATATATTTATTAATACAAAACGAATTAAACCCAGCCATTAGGGAGGCACAAGCCAGTGCACTCTCAGTGCCGGTCCCAAGCCCGGGTAAATGGGGAGGGTTGCGTTAGGAAGGGCATCCAGCGTAAAACATGTGCCAAATCAAATATGCGGATCACAAATGAGAATTTCATACCGGATCGGTCGAGGCCCGGGTTAACAACGACCGCCACAGGTATCGTTAGCCGACAGGGTACCGGTGGAAATTGGGCTACTGTTGGCCGAAGGAGGAGAAGGAGAGGAGGAAGACGTCTACAGAGACGGCAGGAAAAGGAGCAGTGTAGGAGAGTGGAGGTTCGGGTTGGTACTTTAAATGTTGGTACTATGACGGGTAAAGGGAGAGAGATAGCTGATATGATGGAGAGGAGAAAGGTAGATATGTTGTGTGTTCAGGAGACCAAGTGGAAAGGGAGTAAGGCCAGGAGCATTGGAGGTGGGTTCAAACTGTTCTATCATGGTGTGGATGGAAAGAGAAATGGTGTAGGGGTGATTCTGAAGGAAGAGTACAGTAAGAGTGTAGTGGAGGTGAAGAGAGTTTCTGATAGGGTGATGTACGTGAAGCTGGAAGTTGAAGGGATGATGATAAATGTCATCAGTGCCTATGCTCCACAAGTTGGCTGTGAGATGGAGGAGAAGGAAAGATTCTGGAGTGAATTAGATGAAGTGGTAGATGGTGTACCTAGGAAAGAACGATTGGTGATTGGAGCAGACTATAATGGGCATGTTGGTGAAGGGAACAGAGGTGATGAGGAGGTGATGGGTAGGTATGGCCTTAAGGAGAGGAATGTGGAAGGGCAGATGGTGGTAGATTTTGCTAAAAGGATGGAAATGGCAGTGGTGAACACTTATTTTAAGAAGAAGGAGGATCATAGAGTGACGTATAAGAGTGGAGGAAGGTGCACACAGGTGGACTATGTTCTATGCAGGAGATGCAACCTGAAGGAGATTGGAGACTGTAAGGTGTTGGCAGGGGACAGTGTAGCTAGACAGCATCGGATGGTGGTCTGTAGGATGGTTTTGGAGGCGAAGAAGAAGAGGAGGAGAGTGAGGACTGAAAGAAGAATAAGATGGTGGAAACTGAAGGAGGAAGACTGTAGTGTGAGGTTCAGGGAAGAGGTCAGACAGAGGCTCGGTGGTGGTGAAGAGGTGTTGGGTGATTGGGAAACTACTGCAGGAGTGATGAGGGAGGCAGCTAGAAAAGTACTTGGTGTGACATCTGGAAATAGAAAGGAAGACAAGGAGACATGGTGGTGGAATGAGGAAGTGCAGGAGAGCATAAGGAGAAAGAGGTTGGCAAAACAGAAGTGGGATAGACAGAGTGATGAGAAAAGTAGGCAGGAGTACAAGGAGATGCGGCAGCAGGTAAAGAGGGATGTGGCGAAAGCCAAGGAGAAGGCATATGAGGAGCTGTATGAGAGGTTGAACACTAAGGAAGGAGAAAAGGATTTATACCGATTGGCCAGGCAGAGGGACCGAGCTGGGAAGGATGTGTTGCAAGTTAGAGCAATAAAGGATGGAGAGGGAAATGTGTTGACTAGTGAGGAGAGTGTGTTGAGAAGGTGGAGGGAATATTTTGAGCAGCTGATGAATGAGGAAAATCAGAGAGAGAGAAGGTTGGATGATGTGGAGTTGGTAAAGCAGGATGTAGATAGGATTAGTAAGGAGGAAGTGAGAGCAGCGATTAAGAGGATGAAGAGTGGAAAGTCGGTTGGACCAGATGACATACCTGTAGAAGCATGGAGATGTTTAGGAGAGATGGCAGTGGAGTTTTTAACCAGATTGTTTAACAAGATTCTGGAAGGTGGGAGGATGCCTGAGGAATGGAGAAGGAGTGTGCTGGTACCGATCTTTAAGCATAAGGGAGATGTGCAGACCTGCAGTAACTACAGGGGAATTAAGTTGATCAGTCACACCATGAAGTTATGGGAAAGAGTAGTGGAAGCCAGGCTGAGAGAAGAGGTGACCATCTGTGAGCAACAGTATGGTTTCATGCCGAGGAAGAGCACCACAGATGCCTTATTTGCTTTGAGGATGTTGATGGAGAAGTATAGAGAAGGACAGAAGGAATTGCATTGTGTATTTGTGGATTTAGAGAAAGCGTACGACAGGGTGCCGAGAGAGGAGTTGTGGTACTGTATGAGGAAGTCAGGTGTGTCAGAGAAGTATGTGAGGGTGGTGCAGGACATGTATGAGGACAGTGTGACAGCAGTGAAGTGTGCAGTAGGAACCACAGAGTGGTTCAGGGTGAGGGTTGGACTACATCAAGGATCGGCCCTGAGCCCTTTCCTGTTTGCAGTGGTGATGGACAGGTTGACGGACGAGGTCAGACAGGAGTCTCCATGGACTATGATGTTTGCGGATGATATTGTGATTTGTGGTGAGAGTAGTGAGCAGGTTGAGAAGAGCCTGGAGAGGTGGAGATGTGCGCTGGAGCGAAGGGGAATGAAAGTCAGTAGGAGTAAGACAGAGTACATGTGTGTGAATGAGAGGGAGGGCAGTGGAGTGGTGCGGTTGCAGGGAGAAGAGGTGGAGAAGGTGGAGGAGTTCAGGTACCTGGGGTCAACAGTGCAAAGTAATGGAGAGTGTGTTAGGGAAGTAAAGAAAAGAGTGCAGGCAGGGTGGAGTGGGTGGAGAAGAGTGACAGGAGTGATTTGTGATAGTAGGGTATCTGCAAGAATGAAAGGGAAAGTTTATAGGACTGTGGTGAGACCTGCGATGTTGTATGGATTAGAGACCGTGGCATTGAGTAGAAGACAGGAGGTGGAGCTGGAGGTAGCAGAGCTGAAGATGTTAAGGTTTTCGTTGGGAGTGACGAGGATGGACAGGATTAGAAATGAGTTTATTAGAGGGACAGCACATGTAGGATGTTTTGCTGACAAGGTGAGGGAGGCGAGATTGAGATGGTTTGGACATGTGCAGAGGAGGGACATGAATTATATTGGTAGAAGAATGCTGAGGATGGAGCCACCAGGTAGGAGGAAAAGAGGAAGACCAAGGAGGAGGTTCATGGATGTGGTGAGGGAAGACATGCAGGTAGTTGGTGTGAAAGAGGCAGATGTAGAGGACAGGGTGGTATGGAGACGGATGATCCGCTGTGGCGACCCCTAATGGGAGCAGCCGAAAGAAGAAGAAGAATACAAAACGAATTAAAAATGTTGTTACCTAATGAATGTGTCCAGGCTGAAGATCAACATACAGATCACAAGCAGAGAAAAGATGATGATCATCATGAATGTGTCTGTTCTCAGTCATGTTTACATCACTGACTCCCTCTGTCTCATCCACATTAGCCCCTTCTGCCTTTGCATTCTGCCTGCTGATTCTTAGCTTCGTAAAGAGTGAGAGTCAGGACTTTATACACCAGCGGATTGAAAAAGACGCGCAGTAACAGGAAATCGGTTGTTCGGCTGAAATCAGCGCGCAGTGAAAAGAAAAATTTTATATTTCACCAAATCAATGAATTAAAACTTAAGTAACGAGCCTGTTTTGAAAATGTAAGCAGTAAAAAGTACAGATACCAAAAAAATCTACTTAAGTACAGTAATGAAGTATTTGTACTCCGTTAATTCCCACCTCTGTATTCACCACTGCCATTTCCATCCTCTTAGCAAAATCTACCACCATCTGCCCTTCTACATTCTTCTCCTTAAAACCATGCCTACCCATCACCTCCTCATCACCTCTGTTCCCTTCACCTACATGCCCATTAAAGTCTGCCCAAATCACCAATCGTTCATTCCCAGGTACACCATCTACCACTTCATCTAATTCACTCCAGAATCTGTCCTTCTCCTCCATCTCACAGCTGACTTGTGGAGCATAGGCACTGATGACATTTATCATCAGCCCTTCATCTTCCAGCTTCACGTTCATCACCTATCAGAAACTCTTTTCACCTCCACTACACTCACTGTATTCTTCCTTCAGAATCACCCCTACACCATTTCTCTTTCCATCCACACCATGATAGAACAGTTTAAACCCACCTCCAATGTTCCTGGCCTTACTCCCTTTTCACTTGGTCTCCTGAACACACAACATATCTCCTCTCCATCATATCAGCTACCTCTCTCCCTTTACCAGTCATAGTACCAACATTTAAAGTACCAACCCAAACCTCCACTCTCCTACACTTCTCCTTTCCCTGCCGTCTCTGTAGACATCTTCCTCCTCTCCTTCTTCTCCTTTGGCCAACAGTAGCCCAATTTCCACCAGTACCCTGTTGGCTAACGATACCTGTGGTGGCCGTTGGTAACTCGGGCGTCGACCTATCTGGTATGAAATTCTGATTTGTGATCCGCATATTCGATTTGACACGTTTTACGCTGGATGCCCTTCCTAACGCAACCCTCCCCATTTATCCGGGTTTGGGACCGCCACTAAGAGTCCACTGGCTTGTGCCTCCCTAATGGCTGGGTTAAGCATGGACTGAGAATGAAACTTGCAAAGTGTGCTTTTCTCCAAGATTCAGTGGAATACTTGGGGTACAGGATAGATAAGCACAGTCTACATCTTACAGAAGACAAAGTTGAAGCAATCATAAATGCACCAGCTCCATGTAATGTCTCAGAATTAAGGTGCTTTTTAGGATTACCTAATTATTATGGAAAGTTTGTGGCCAACCTTTAAACATTACTGCATCCTTTGCACCACCTTTTGCAAATAGACACCAAATGGAATTGGTCACATAGTTGTGAAGAGGCATATAAAGCCTGCAAACAATGGCTCCTGAACAGTAAATGCCTTGCACATTATGATCCAGGAAAACCCCTCTGACTTTCCTGTGACGCCTCTCCATACGGCATGGGTGCATTCATTTCACATATCCCACCCTCAGGAGAAGAGAAACCAAATGCATTCACATCACAAACCCTGACATCGATTGAGAAAAAATTAAGCTCAAATAGAAGAGCAAGCTTTGAACCCAGCCATTAGGAAGGCACAAGCCAGTGCACACTTAGTGCCAATCTCAATCCCGGATAAATAGAGAGGGTTGCGTTAGGAAAGGCATCCAGCATATGCCAAATCAAATCAAGGCCCGGGTTACCAATGACTGCCACAGGTATTGTTAGCCTGTCAGCCCTAACAATACCTGGTGTGTCAGAATTACATGAGGGTGGTGCAGGACATGTTTGAGGACAGTGTGACAGCATTGAAGTGTACAGTAAGAACAACAGACTGGTTTAAGGTGGAGGTGGGACTGCATCAATGATCATCTCTAAGCCCTTTCTTGTTTGCAGTGGTGATGGACAAGTTGACAGATGAGGTCATACAGGAGTCTCCATGGACTATGATGTTTGCGGATGATATTGTGATTTGTGGCCAGAGTAGGGAGCAGGTTTAGAAGAGCCTGGAGAGGTGAAGGTACATGCTGGAAAGAAGGGGAATGAAAGTCAGTAGGAGTAAGACAGAGTACATGTGTGTGAATGAGAGGGAGGGCAGCTGAGTTGTTTGGTTGCAGGGAGAAGAGTTGGTGAAGGTGAATGAGTTTAGGTATCTTGGGTCAACAATGCAAAGTAATGGAGTGTGCGTAAGAGAAGTGAAGAAAAGAGTGCAGGCAGGGTTGAGTGGGTGGAGGAGAGTGGTAGGAGTGATTTGTGATAGAATGGTGCAAGACTCTGCAAGAGTGTAAGGAAAAGTTTATAGGACTGTGGTGAGACCAGCTATGTTGTACGGTTTAGAGACAGTGGCATTGACTAAAATACAGGAGGTGAAGCTGGAAGTGGCAGAGTTGACTATTTTGAGATTTTCATTGGGAGTGACAAGGATGGACAAGATTATAAAAAGAAGTTTATTAGAGGGACAGTGCATGTAGGACCCTAAGAGTGAGAGGCCCGATTGAGAATGGTTTGAACATGTGCAGATGAGAGACATGAGGTATATCAGTAGAAGAATGCTAAGGATGGAGCCACCAGGAAGGATGAAAAGAAGAAGGCCAAAGAGGAGGTTCATGGATGTGGTGAAGCTGTGGCAACCCCTAACGGGAGCAGCCGAAAAAAGAAGAAAAAAAAAAATAAGATTTGAGCATAATTTTTGGTGTCAAGAAATTCCCTAAGTATCTATATGGAAGAACGTTTGTGTTACTGGCAGATCACAAAACAATTTTGGCCCTATTCGGAAAAACGTCTGCAGTTCCATGCTTGCTGCATTATGAATGTAATGGTTGGTGTTACTTCTCTTAACATACGAATATGAGATGCAGTTCTGTCGTTCCTGTGACCATGCGAATGCAGATGCATTATCCCATCTTCCATGCAAACATGGTCCTTCAGAGGAGAAGCATGAGGGAGTGTTTCTGATCTCTTGTGTGGAGGAACTGCCGGTCTCAGCAAAAGACATTGCAGACCCTATCAAAGGTTTTGGATCTTACACTGACGGGGTGGCCTAAATTTGTACCTAATCCAAATCTCAAACCTTATTATGAAAGGAAAAATCAGTTGTCCACAAACCAAGGATGTGTTCTTTGGGAATCAAGGGTGGTTATTCCACCTAAGCACAGGAGAAGATTGCTCTCAGACTTAAAGATGTCATCCAGGAGTCACTTGAATGAAAGCTCTGGCAAGAAGCTTACTTTGGTGGCCTGGTTTAGATCATGAGATTCAGACATTTGTCGGTCAGTGTAATCCTGTGAAACAACATTGAAAAGACCCCCAACAGCCCCTCTTCACTCATGGTCATGGACCACAGCAAAGTGGGAAAGGATGCATATGGATTATGCTGAGGTCAAGAAACAGCATTTCCTGGTGGTGATAGATGTCCATTCAAAATGGATTGAAGTTTTACCTACAAAGCTAATGACTGCTGAAAAGACTGCTAACCTTCTCAGGACTTTGCTTCATATGGTCTGCAGAAAGTCCTGGTTTCAGACAATGGTCCTCAGTTTATGGCACCTGAGTTTAAACAGTTTCTTAAGGGACACAGAGTTCATCATGTCCTGTCACTGCCATATAATCCGGCTTCAAATGGCGCAGCTGAAAGGGCTGTGCAAACCTTTAAAAAGGCATGGACTCGAATGTAGTCTCAGTCATTGTGTCCCAGTCAACGGCTAGCTTGTTTCTTGTTCACATACAGAAATACTTCACACACAGTCATGGAACACACACCAGCAGAGGTGTTCCTAAAATGGCAACCATGTACTCACGTGTCATTACTCATGGTCAGATGTGTCAGAAGTGGTATCCAAGCACCAGGTTCAACAGCAGAAAGAGCATTATAAGTTTGGGAGAGAGGGTGTTAGTGCAAGACTTTAGACTTTACACCAATTTAATTTTATGTTTCAATCTAAGGAGGGAGGAGCGTAATATATTATTAGTGCAACTGTGTTACATGTATTACGGTATATTCATTATGCACAAGTGCTGCAAGTTGTTCTGCAGGCTGAGAAAGTGGGCTGACCTCAAACCCCCGTACTCCGTGTGTCTCTGCTTTTCTCTCATAAAAAAATACACTGTTGTTACATGTAGGTGGGACTATTGTAATGGTTTACTGTCAGGATTTTCTAGTAAATGCATAAACAAGCTCCAGTTAGTCCAGAATGCAGCAGCAAGAGTCCTTACCCGAACTTGAAAATATGACCATGGAGGTTTGGTCCTTTTTCTCATTCCTACTGCACACCTCAATACCACAACTCCTCTCACAGCTCCCACTACTCTCACAGGCACCCTGTGGTCTTTTTTATACTTCTCTACAAACATTCTCTCTCATATACATATATGCACACACACTAATATATATACATATATATACACACACACACACACACACACACACACA
>JAAIIK010000038.1:239625-278865 GCA_014706435.1 Silurus glanis
ACACACACACACACACACACACACACACACACACACACACACACACATAGATTTTGCTCTACTTTTCCTGCTTTTCTTGACTTTGTTCACAGTCGCGTCTGTAAACTCTGTTCACAGCCGCGGTCCTATTGTTTACACCAGGGATCAGCTGTTAGCATTCCACAACATGGCGATGCTACTACAAGAAAGACCGGATATTCCCTGCGAGCTAAGATTTGATCAGCTACCCTCCCCTGCCCCCATCCAGTCCCCCCTGCTGCAATTCCCCTTCTCTGCTTCTACAGCAAGCAGCTCCAGCCCCACCTCTCTCTGCACTGCTATCAGCTCATGAAGACATTGGAAAGGCTGGTGCTCACTCATCTCCGACCTCTGGTGAGCCCATCAATGGATCCACTTCAGTTTGCCTACCAACCTGGCATTGGAGTGGAAGACGCAATCATCTTCCTCCTAAATCGGGCTATTTCACAACTGGAAAAGGCTGGGAGCACTGTGAGAGTCATATTTTTTGACTTCTCTAGTGCTTTTAACACCATCCAATCTGCGCTTCTGAGGTATAAGATGGTGTACATGGGAGTGGACCATCATCTGTCTGCCTGGATACTGGACTACCTCACAGACCGACCTCAGTATGTGAGGACTCGTGACTGTGAGTCTGACATGATTGTCTGCAACACTGGAGCCCCACAGGGAACAGTTCTAGCCCCGTTTCTCTTCACCGTCTACACTGCAGACTTCATGTTTAGCTCAGCAACCTGTCACCTGCAGAAGTTCTCTGATGACTCTGCCATCGTCGGTCTGATCACAGATGATGATGACAGAGAGTACAGAGGACTTACACAGAACTTTGTGGACTGGTGCCAACGGAGCTGCCTCCAGATTAATGCAGGGAAAACCAAAGAACTGGTGGTGGATTTCCGTAGTCACAAACACACTTCATCATTTCCATTGGTAAACATTCAGGGAAAGGACATTGTGAGAGTGGACTCTTACAAATACCTGGGTGTTTACCTAAACAACAAACTGGACTGGACAGACAACACTGAGGCAATTTATAAGAAAGGGCAGAGCAGACTCTTTCTGCTGAGGAGACTAAGGTCTTTTGGAGTGCAAGGAGAGCTACTGAAGACCTTTTTTGACTCTGTTGTGGCCTCAGCCATATTCTATGGTGTGGTCTGCTGGGGTAGCAGCATCTCTACTGCAGATAGGATGAGACTAGACAAGCTGATCAGGAAGGCCAGCTCAGTCCTGGGGATTCCCCTGGACACTGTACAGGAGGTGGGAGAAAGGAGGATGGTAGCAAAACTATCATCATGGACCGCTTTGAGGTGTTGCAAATGCCAGCGGCATATCCGTTATGAGGTCAGAGAATCCGATCCATGAGGCGTTGAAACATCGCCGGGGCCCTGAACAAAGCGAACGGAAGGGTAACAAACTGGTGTAAACCGAACTGAGTGGAAAAAGTCGTTTTTTCCCGGGACATTGGCGTCAAGGGGATCTGCCAATATCCCTTGGTCAAATCCAGCGTTGAATAAAAGCGAGCCACGCCTAACCGATCAAGCAGCTCATCAATGCGGAGCATTGGATACACGTCGAATTTAGACACCGCGTTGACTTTACGATAGTCCACACAGAAACGGACCGACTTGTCACTCTTGGGCACCAAGACCACCGGGCTGCTCCAATCACTGTGGGACTCCTCGACTACTCCCATGTCAAGCATCGCCTGGAGTTCCTCACGAACCACGCTTTTTTGTGTTCGGGCAGCTGGTATGGGCAACTGCGCACCACGATACCAGGAGACGTCTCAATATGGTGTTCTATGAGGTTCGTCCAGGTCTTACATCCGGTCCCAGCTCCTCCCTCTCGGGAAGCACCGTCGCTAGAGACACAGGCACCGCCTCCCTCCATGGTTTCAGGAGGTTCAGGTGTTACACCTGGAGCGCATCACCCCTGTCTGTGCGTCGCACCTCATAGTCATCTCCCACCCGCCGTGTAACCTCAAAAGACCCTTGCCACTTCGCGAGTAATTTAGAGCTCGACGTGGGTAACAGAACATGGACTTTATCTCCCGGTCCCCTATCATACAGTCAGGATTGCCGAGGGTTAGTTGTTCCCCAGGGTTAGTTGTCCCAATATGTGGAGTTTTGCTCTCTGGTCCAGAACTTACTGAACTTACTTCGTTTTTACTACTCGAAGGTCCCTCCTCCCAATTTTCACAGAGGACATCAAGCACTCAGCGCGGCTTGCGGCCGTATAGTAATTCAAAAGGGGAAAACCTTGTTGAGGCTTGCGGGACCTCTTGTACTGCGAATAACAGGGGCTCGAGCCACTTATTCCAGTTCCGTGCATCCCCGTGTACGAACTTCCGAATCAGGTTTTTAAGGGTTTATAAGTTCCGTGCTCAGGGCCGCAGCCTTACGATCCTCTGATCACTGCAAGAGAGAGAACACACATTAGTCATAATCCCCTTCAGGTGTGTCATTCCCATGTGTACCTGCTCCCGGCCTCACCCTTTATTCACAAACCGCCGCTCAGCCACGCCCCCGCTGCCACACTGGTCGACCAGAGTTCCCCTTCCACTGACACAGTACACTAACAGAATAGCAAAATTTCGTAACAATAGACAGCATTACTGTGTTACAATTAACATTTTTTTTACTATATTGTACATACAGACGGTAAGGAGATTTTTATAATGAAGTCACTATACTTACTATATTAGTTATTACCTTCTAGTACTAGTTTATAAAAAGGTGACTGTAGCCATGATAACATAACAGTAAATATTCTGTATTTTTGCAACAGTCATTGAAAAAAGCCAAAGCCTTATATGAGGCATTGCATACATCCCTCGCTGCCTTAGCTGAGTAAAGTGGACAAGGCCATTAAGCCAGAGAAATCTATTTACTAGGAATTCATGTTTTGCCACATATTATTTGAATATCATCACTTCATTTCACTGTGATCTGAAATTTTAGATGTGGAAAAATGATGGTGTGGGTTTGGTGAAAGGATTATTAATCTTAATCTTTAATTGCAAAATATATATTTTTAGAAAACTTAGCATTAACATTAGCATTGTTAGCAGTAACCTGCAAAATTTGATCTTTGAAGAAGTATGGAATGTATGGGTGGGTTGTGGAAGCTTATCATTAACCTTAAGAAACCTTAACATACATTCCTCCTCCCATTTTATGGTTCCAAGACTGTTTATGATATTTTTTTTGTCAATAAGTCTCTAGGAAAAAACAATGGGTGACTTTATTTCAGACCATGTTTTATTACATGACAGCATTCATTTATTAGTGTCCTATGGAGTCAAGTTTAAAGGGGTTGGTTAAATTTCAATATGTTCTACCTCTCTCACTCTCGCTTCTCTCTTTAACACGCCTTTTTCACCTTTGCCTTCCCATCACTTTTGCAGAAATCTTCCAAAGCTTAATGAGTTTTGTCTACAGAGACATGCAGAAGCAGAAGAAAGCCCTCTTCACTATGCAGGCCCATGAGCATCTATAATCCACTATCGATCCCTATGTGATTTGTTGCTGTCAGCTTTTCAAAATGATAGAGGGGTGCTGCGATTTCAAATTAGCCCAGATTATAGTTGGGTCTAATACAATTTGACAACATGGCTCTTGAAGAGCCATTTTGGTCTGCAGACTCAAAGAGAAGGCTGTTGCATCTGGTGCTTTTATATATTACTAGAAATGTCAGTATCAGTATAAATGTTTTTAATGACTATTTATCATTCCAATTTGCAAAGTGACCCATATAGCAAGTAATACCAAGTTATTCCTGCAGTACTTCTACATTAATCTGTGAAGGTAACAAATAAGAATAAAAAATTCACCAGCTGTGAGCTGTGTAATATATATAAACAATTGTTGCTGCTTATTTCCTGTCACTTTGCAAAGAACATAAAAGAGAAAAGGCTGGCAATTCAGTCATTCTTTTGTGGAAAATCCTTATTCTGAGGTTTTTCTAGAAGCTAATGTAACTCATTTTTTGATACTGTCAAATGGCTCATAGTACAGTTTGCTGTCTTTAAATACAAAAGGCATTAAAATAACCTCAACAATAGAAGTAAGACTTCCTTCCACTAAGAAATAAAATCAGGCTAGTGTTCATATAGTACTTTTATTATTGTTATTATTATTATTATTATTATTATTATTATTATTATTAACAAATTATATATTTTGTTTTCATAAACTCCCTTCTTGCACAAATACTCCCTGCTTACCATACCTTTTTAGGGATAACCCAAACAACTGGAGTACACTTTTGTATGGTCACCATGACAAATAATCTGAGGCCTTGGCTGTTTGGTTTTACAGTTAATTAATATACATTTGGACTTGAACTCTTTGTATTTGCTCTCGCCTATTCTTGATTGTAGACTTTGATAATGACGCCTACCTCTTTGAGAGTTTTCTTTACTTATGTTGTGAAGGGGTTTTCTTTCACCACAGGAGAAAATCCTGGGATCATCCACCACTGTTGTCTTTCATCAGTGTCCAGGTCTTTTTCATGTTTTTGGATGGATTTTTATGTTTAAAGCCTAATGATGGCCTATCTTACCTGCACTTTACTGCACAATGTGGGTTCAGAGCAACAGCATCCAAATGCAAATGCAACACTTAGAATCAACTACGGCCCACAGCTATCCATAAAACATTTGAACAATTTTCCAATTACTTTTGGCTCCTTAAATAGGGATAAGATAGTCCATCATTTATTAATTAATTATTAATCATCAACTCAGGCACCAGTTTGGACATTCCAGCAGCTGACAAACTCTCCAACTCTTAAGCCCCACTGGGGGTGTCGCCCAGCCCTCGTTCCTCGCTGGGGGGCGTCGCCCAGCGTTTGTTCCCAGCGTGTTTATTGGACTTATTTTCGTTAAATCATACCATTGCACATCTCGGAGTGTGTCTCTGCAGTTGGATTCGAGCGCCTCTCCGTGGCAGACTGCTAGAGTGACCCGCTCTCGAACCTGACAATCGTGCATAATTCTTATTGCCACTGGATCACTGGTATTTATTAATTAAGTGACAGAAGTCGAAGCAGATAAATTGTGAAGTGTATAAGGATATTCTGTCTGCACAGAATTTGCCAAAATGCTAAATTTGATTAGACACTTCACAGTACAGATGGACAATGACCCAAAACATACTGCAAAACCAACCCAGGAGTTTTTCAAGGCAAATCAGTGGAATGTTTAACAATAGCAGAGTCAATTATTTGATCTCAACCCCGTTGAGCATGCATTTCACTTGCAAAAAACAGCAGCTAAAGACAGCTACAGTAAAGACCAGGCAAGGCATCTCACATGAGAAAACGCAGTCTTTGGTGATGTCCATGGGTTCCAGAGATCAAATGACTATCAACAAAATATTAATAATGAGCATTTTATTTATGATTGTATTTATTTGTCCAATTACATGTGAGCCCCTACAAATAGGGTTCACATAAATAGTTGCAGTTTCTAAATATTTCAAATTATATTTTTAACCCCTCCAATTAAAGGCAAAGGTCTGCACTTGTTTCATCTTTTTGTTTCAATTTATTTCTATACTGGTCGCATACAGACCCAAAAATATAATCAATCAATCAAATTTTATTTATAGAGCGCCTTACAACAACCAAAAGGAGCACAAGGCACTGTCCAGTTAAAAACAACAATAGACAATAAAATATAAGAACACAATGTACATAAAATAGCAGTTGAATCAGGGGCTACGTGTTAAAAGCTTGTGTGAATAAATGAGTTTTCAACTGCGTTTAAAAACACTCAGCACAGTGATGCTTCGTATGTGTGCTGGAAGTGCGTTCCACAGCTTTGGTCCCTGGACGGCAAATGACCGGCCTCCAAATTTTTTCATATTTGTACTTGGGAGTGACCAAAGAGGTATGTTCAAAGGAGCGGAGAGTTCTGGCTGGTTGGTAGACCGTTACTAATTCGGCGAGGTAGGCCGGGGCCAGACCATTGATGGCCTTGAACACGAACAGCAGGACCTTATACTCCACCCTAAACTGCACTGGAAGCCAGTGAAGCGAGCGGAGGACAGGGGTGATGTCTAAGCGTTTGGAGGTGTTAGAGAGAAGACATGCTGCCGTGTTTTGTACCATTTGGAGCCGATTGAGAAGTGATTGATTAAGTCCAGTGTAGAGAGCATTACAGTAGTCTATCCTCGAGCTGATGAAGTCATATATAGCTTTTTCAAGGTCAGCTTGGGACAAGAATGATTTGACCTTACTGAGTAGTCTTAGCTGGTAAAAGCTCGCCTTCACTACTGCACTGATCTGTTTATCGAAGTGCATACTTTTGTCAAAAATAACACCCAGGTTACACACGGTAGGTGCAAACTGAGGTGTTAGAGGACCAAAACTAAGAGAACTGCTAAGTGAATCCGGGCTAAACAAGATGTACTCAGTCTTTTCTTCATTCAGATGAAGGAAGTTCTGGGAAAGCCACTGTTTGATATCCTGAAGGCAATTATGGAGAGGGTCCAATGTAGAACAATTATTTAGAACCACAGGAAGATAGATCTGGAGGTCGTCAGCATAGAAATTAAATTAAATGTTGTGATTGGAGATGAGTTGACCAAGTGGCAGCAAATAGAGTGAGAACAGAATAGGACCAAGAATAGATCCTTGAGGCACACCAGATGACAGAGGAGCAACCGAGGAAAAATAATCATTAAGCATTACTGAAAAAGTTCTGTTAGTGAGGTATGATAAGAACCAATTTAGCACCGCACCCTGCAGACCAACAACATGTTGAAGACGAGAGATGAGGATGGCATGATCCACAGTGTCAAATGCAGCGGTTAGGTCCAGTAACACCAAAACCACAGAGCTTTTACTATCCAGGGCTCCAATAATGTCATTATGGACCCTCAATAACGCTGATTCAGTGCTATGTCTCGACCTGAAACCGGACTGAAATGTATCACCAATGCCGTGCACTTGAAGGTGAGACTGAAGCTGGGCGAAAACAAGCTTCTCCATCAACTTAGACAGAAATGACAGGTTAGATATAGGGCGGAAGTTGGATATAATGGAGGGATCAAGGTTGGGTTTCTTGAGCAGCGGTCTAACAATAGCGTGTTTGAGAGCAGCGGGAACAGTACCCACCCTAAAACAGCTGTTTATAAAGGAGACAAGGATGGGACCTATGATGTCAACAGCCTCCTTCAAAATCCTGACAGGAACAGCATCTAGAGGGCATGGTGGTGGGCTTAAACTCGTGGACAGCTTTTTTGAGGTCCACCAGAGTAACTGCATCAAAGTTTTCTAGCACACATTGCGCTGCACGAGTAGACATGGCAACAGCGGGGACCTGTGTAATGGTTTGCCTAACAGACAAAACCTTGTCCAAAAAATGTTGTTTGAATGCATTGCATGTGTTTTAAAAATGTCATCCAAGGCGACAGACACCGGATTTATGACAGAATCAATAGTGCTGAATAACATTCCAGGGCGGTGGCTATTGCTATTGATGAGAGCAGAAATGTACTGTCCTTTAGCTTCCTCCAGTGCACTCTGATAGGTGGCAAGACTGTCTCTAAATGTCTCCAGTGACACCTGCAGCCTATCCTTCTTCCATTTTCGCTCAGCCTGTCTACACCGGCGTATGAGGGCCCGAGTTGTATCATTGAGCCAGGGGTCCAATGGACCATTGGTCGACTTTACCTTGTAGGGCGCAACAGAGTCCATAATCTGGGAGCAGATGATGTGGAAGCAGGAGAGGAAACGGTCCAGACAAAGAGGCGATGCCAATTCAGCAGTAGAGGCGAGATCAGAAACAGAGAAGGCAGCAACAAAATCATCGACTGTTGATGAGGTAATAATGCCACGACAATGAGGGGCAGGAGACGTTGGTGCAGGTGAAACAGCACAAATGTCAAACCGTATGAGAGAATGGTCAGAGATGGGAAAATCCATGACCTTACAAGTTGACACAATCACCCCACGAGAGATAATAAAGTCAAGAGTGTGACCTAACCTATGGGTGGGACAGGAAATGGACTGAGCCAGATCTAATGAGTCTAAAAGTGCCTTAAAATCATTAGCAGGTTTATCAGAGGGGCAGCAAATATGAATGTTAAAGTCACCACGGATTAGAATATTGTCAAACTTTGCTAGAAACTATGTCAGAAACTCTGAGAACTCAATTAAAATATCCTTGTTTAAATTGGGCGGCCGGTAGATTACTTCACATAAAATCGGACAGGGTAGTGTGAGCACAAATACTTGTAACTCAAAGCTGGAATACCCTATAGTGGACAGCTGGCGGCACTTCTATGTATGGTGGCTATCCCCCCGCTCCTACCCATTTGCCGCGGATTGTTTAGGTAAAGGTAACCAGAGGGGAGGATTTCCGAAAAGGCACTGACATCACCTGGGGGCGATCTGGTGTTACAAAGTGCCATGCGGATCGTGGTCAAGTTGACAGGTGACGATGTCACACAAGGAATTGGATGGAGGTTTCCTTGGACACAAACCGGGGTGTATGTTTCAACGCGGTGGCGACATGGAAATAGAACACCAGTGTTGGAGCCAACCGGCCGAAGCCATCGGTAGCATGCCCGCGATCTTCTAGCATTGCCAAATCCTGATTGATCTTTATACCTCAGAGACGGAGAATCCAAGTGAGTCCTCAGTCTGACATGTAACCCGCCTCTTCGACCGTGTCTTCTGAGGCGCTTCCTGCCTGGTAGCAGACAGACAGGGCGTCTCAGGAAAGGAGGAATTAATGTCAACAGTGGCGGTGGTTGTTTAAAGGACTGGGTATTTAAGAGGCGATTAGTTGTAAAACGCAGGTCCAACAGCGTGGTGTGATCATACACAGTAAAGGACGAGACGGTAGCAAAAACAAACTTGAAAAAACAGAGGAGCAAGTGGCAGGCCAAACACAGACATCTTGAAAATGATATAAAATATAAAATATTGTGTTAGTGTCTTAATCTCCTTACTGTATATCTGTATAATTTAGGGAGGTGGTAGCTCAGTGGTGAAGGCTCTGGGTTACTGATTGCATGGTTAGATTTTAAGCTGCAGTATCGCAAAGCTGTCACTCTTGGGGCCCCTGAGCAAGGCCTTTAACCCTCAGTGCAACAGGGGTGCTGTATCATGGCTGACCCTGCACTCTGACCCCAGCTCCGAACATTGCTGGGACTTGTAAAAAAAAATATTTTCCCCGTGCTGAAAAGTATATGATAACAAGTTCCCTGTGGGAAATTCCATGTTTTGATGATATGTTCTTATAAATGTTAATATTGTTTTGTACATGTTTAATAAAATTTAAAACAGAATAAAAAAGGAAGGGTTTCCACATGTCTAGGAGAATTCTGGGTCTCTTCCCAAACAGAATATCAAATGTGGTGAAGCCCCTTTTCATGTCTTGGATGTAGGGCAGGAGGAGGTCCAAATTTCTAATAAAGAATAAAGTTCTGGTTAAATCTTTTGATTAGGAAGTAGGTAGTATCACATACATATTACATACATACAGTGTGGGAAATAATTGTTTGATCCCCTTCTGATTTGATCCCCCCATACAAAGAAATAAACAGTCTAGAATTTTAGGGTATATTTTAACAGAGAGAGACAGAATATTTAAAAAATCCATAATAAAACATTAAATTAACATTACATTAATTTATATTTGATCCTGTACCAAATTAGCAAGAATTATGACTTCCACAGACCCAAGTTTGTCCTGTCCCTTTAGGAAAGTACTCCTAATATCACCTAGTTATGTGTAAAATAGACTCAAGAATCAACCTCTTCCATTCAAACCTCTCCACCACCATTATTGGATTATTGCATATGTTTTTGGTCATTGTCATGCTGGAAGACCCATCCAAGGTCCACCTTCAGTGTTCTGGCTTATGTGGTGAAGTCTTCCTGTACCCTTAGCAATATAACAGCCCCAAAGCAGAATGTTTCCTCCTCCATGTTTGACAGTGGGGATGGTGTTCTTGGATCTCAATTTTGGTCTCATCTGACCACATTACATTCTCCCATGCCTTCTCTTAATCATTCAAGTGTTTGTTGGCAAACTTTAAAGGGGTCTGTTCATGTGCATTCTTGAGCAGAAGGACCTTGGTGTGTTACAAATGTTTTTCTTGGTGACTGTTGTCCCAGCTCCCTTGAGAGCATTAATAAGCTCCTCCCATGTAACTCTGGGCTGATCCCTTTCCTTTCTCAGAATCATCTTTAACCCATGAGATTTTGCATGGAGCTCCATAGCGAGGCCGATTGACTTGTATTGTATCTTTGTAATTTTTCCCTTTTCGAATTATCATGCTAGCAGTGGTCTCTTTCTCACCAAGCTTCTTGCTGATGGTCTTGTAGCCCATTCCAGCCTTTTGCAGGTCTACAATATTTCACTGATGTCCCTTGACAGCTCTTTGGTTTTGCCTATGCTGGTGGATAAATTTGAATGGAAAAGCTTTATTCTGTAACGGGTGTCTTTTATATACAGTGGTGTGATTTCTTATTTTTTGCATGTTTGTCACACTTTAATGTTTTAGATCATCAAAGTAATTTAAATATTAGTAAAAGATAACACAAGTGAACACAACATGCAGTTTTTATTATTAAGGGAAAACAAAATCCAAAACTACATGTTGCTAGACATCATGCCGAGATCCAAAGAATTTAAGAAACAAATGAGAAAGAAAGTAATTGAGATCTATCAGTCTGGAAAAGATTATAGAGCCATTTCTAAAGCTTTGGGACTCCAGCGTACCACAGTGAGAGCCATTATTCACAAATGGCAAAAACATGGAGCAGTGGAGAACCTTCCCAGGAGTGGCCGGCCGACCAAAATTTCCCCCAAGAGGTCTTGAATGACACCCCAAGAACATCCATAGAACTGCAGGCCTGCAGAACTAACTTGCCTCAGCTAAGGTTCATGACTAAACCATAAGAAAGAGACTGGGCAAAAATGGTCTGTATGGCAGAGCTCCAAGACGAAAACCGCTACTGAGCAAAAATAACAAAGGCTGGTCTCAGTTTTGCCACAAAACATCTTGATGATCCCCAAGATTTTTGGGAAAATACTCTGTGGACTGATGAGATGTTGAACTTTTGAAAAACTTTTTTCAACTTTTGAAAGTTGAACTTTTTGGAAGGTGTGTGTCCCATTACTTCTGCCGTAAAAGTAACACCACATTTCAGAAAAAATGAAATCATACCAACAGTAAAATATGGTGGTGGTAGTGTGATGGTCTGGGGCTGTTTTGCTGCTTCAGGACCTGGAAGACTTGCTGTGATAAATGGAACCATGAACTCTGCTGTTTACCAAAAAATCCTGAAGGAGAATGTCCCACCATTTGTTCGTGACCTCAAGCTGAAGTGAACTTGGGTTCTGCAGCAGGACAAAACACACCAGCAGGTCCACCTCTAAAAGGCTAAAAAAAACAACAAAAAGAATTTGGAGTGGTCTAGTCAAAGTCCTGACCTGAATCCTATTTAGATGCTGTGGCATGACCTTAAAAATGCAATTCATGCTCGAAAACCCTCCAATGTGGTTGAATTACAACAACATAGATGAGTGGACCAAAATTCCTCCACAGCGCTGTAAAAGACTCATTGCAAGTTATCACAAATGCTTGATTGCAGTTGTTACTGCTAAGGGTGGCCCAACCAGTTATTAGGTTTAGGTCACACAGGGCCATGTAGTTTTAGATTTTGTTTTCCCTCAATTATAAAAACCTTCATTTAAAAACTGCATGTTGTGTTCACTTGTGTTATCTTTTACTAATATTTCAATTAGTTTGATGATCTGACATATTAAAGTGTGACAAACATGCAAAGAAATAAGAAATCAGGAAGGGGGCCAACACTTTTTCACAACACTGTACATAATGAGTTGATATTAGGAGTACTTTCTTAAAGGGACAAGAATAATTTGGGTGTGAGGGAGTCAGAATTATTTCTGGTTGGTAGGAGATCAAATAATTATCCCAATACTGTATGAAACCAACCCCAGCCATTAGGGTTGCACAAGCCAGTGCACTCTTAGTGCCGGTCCCAAGCCAGGATAAATGGGGCGGGTTGCGTTATGAGGGCATCCAGCGTAAAAACACGTGCCAAATCGAACATGCGGATCATGAATACTGATGATCCGCTGTGGCGAACCCTAATGGGAGAAGCCGAAAGAACCTAACTATGATGCTTATCCATAAAGCTATATTTCTACTATAAGAATATAGAAGAAATATCCTCTTCTTCTTCTTTCGGCTTATCCCATTAGGGGTTGCCACAGCGGATCATCCATCTCCATACCCTTCCGTCCTCTACATCTGCCACTTTCAACCCAACTACTTGCATGTCTTCCCTCACCACATCCATTAACCGCCTCCTTTGTCTTCCTCCTTCCTGGTGACTCCATCCTCAGCATTCTCCTACAGATAAGAATATAGAAGAAATCAAAACATAAACGTAAATCAAACATATATTTAATTATTGTATATAAATAATATATTGTAATATAAACAAACTATACAATCTGCACAAAATTTTTATTGTGCAGATGTGTATGTTTGTGTGTGAGGTAGGAAAATATATACTCTTTCAAATGTCCTCAGAATCTCCTCCTGAGTTTTCCCTAATAGGATCACTTAGAAGAATCTGTGTCCAGAAAAAGTTTCAGATAATTATCCTGGTCCTGGTCTTGCATCACATATCAATGCCTGTGATTCAGGGGAGAGAAGTCCAAATGGCCTTCTCTGCTCTCTGCTTCTATCACTAATGCTAAGGTTAGCATTATTGAAAGATTGAAAGATAAGTGAACTGCATACCACACACCCTGATGGACTGTTTGTGTTGACGGAGAGTTCAACCATACAACTATCAAGACAATGCACCCTAAAACTTATCAGCATGTGGGACTTTGTAAAAAGAGGGGGAAGATGCTGCATGTTGTTTACACAGATGTTCCTGGAGCAAATGTAACACAGGTCAGAATTGAGCTAATGAGAAAAAAATTAATTTGCAACAATTATATTTTCACTTAAAATACTAACAAGACTAATATAATTTATTTATAGTGTTATTAAAGTTGTTCTGCTGTGCTATAAACTAAATAGTTAAAAAAAAATAAACGCTAACCTGATATTGGGCAATGGACATTCGGTGTAACCCAGATGAGGATGGGTTCCCTCTTGAGTCTGGTTCCTCTCAAGGTTTCTTCCTTATGCCATCTCGGGGAGTTTTTCCTTGCCACAGTCGCCACCGGCTTGCTCATCAGGGACAAACTTACTCATAAAGAACATATTCATTTTTAATCACCGCATTATCTGTGTAAAGCTGCTTTGAGACAATGTTCATTGTTAAAAGCGCTATACAAATAAAAATGAATTGAATTGAATTGAATATTTTATTATATGACGGGCGCTGTGCATGACATCACAGAGGTGAGACAAAATAATTACACGGAAAGCTTTGCAGATCTCGGGTGTTTTCAAAGCGGATTAAAAGTCAAATATAACAATCATCCTTATTTAATATGCATAAATAATATGTTATATGATGTTGTAACTGTCAGGGATCCACCTGCCACGCCCCCCTCGGAGGCTTTCATGCTGCCTCTCTCTCTGCCACTCCCGGCATTAACTACCGACACCTGTTCCTCATTCCCGTTCCCCTTTATAAACTCCCGAGCTAGCCTCCACTGGCTGTTCGACCTGCTTGATGGCAACTGTGATCTACTGGGTTCCTGACTGCCAGCATTTTCCGCTGGTTCCTGCTCCTTCTTCCAATCCTGAGGATTACTCTCGTGTTACGGATGATCAGCGCGTACTGGATTATATACCCGTTTTCCGGATTATACTTCCCTTCACGGATAATATTTTCCTGACGGATTATACCCGCACTATGGACTAAACCCGCATTACGGTTAGTACGCTCCCGGACTTGTATTTGTGTGCTGAATGCCTATTAAACATGATAGAGTTACTTCTGCTTCCATCGCGTGGTCACTACCCTGACATTAACTCTTGTATGAATCTTATTTGGGTTATTTTATTGCAATGATTGATGATATTGAAGTGGATGATAGTCGATTGTGGACCCTGTAGAACCCGATGTGATAGATTAATTGTGTTGAAATCTCCCTGATTTGAGAGTTTTAAAATAATTTGATGTTCAGTTCTCTGAAATGAAGTGTTTAACTTTTTATTCATGTTCATAAAGTGTTTTATGTGGGTTTATATGCATTTATTTGTCTAGTTGAAATGTGTAAGTATTGTAACTGTATGCATTGCATTTCTGAAGATCTTTAAAATGCTTTTAAAAAGAGTATAATTTATGTAAATGATTGCTTATGTATTGAGTGACAAAAGTGCTAAAATAGTATTTTTCACTCAGTTGAGTTAATGTATTTAAGATATGTTGAGTTTAAATGACATATTAATTGTCAACGATGTTCATGGCACTGTTTGTATGAACAGGTCAGGGTTTTTTTTTTAGGGTTTTGAAAAAGCTGTGATCCTGAGATGGCGAACCTCCCAGTTTGAGAAGAGAATTCACAATTCATCAAGTGATCCGTGCCTTATCTGCTCACACAAGTGCAATTCATCCAGCCTTGTTGGTATTTCTCATTGTTTACTTCATTGCACAGAACTGGTTGTTGCACTATTGAACATTTACACCACAAACAATTGCACACATCATACCAAGACTTTTGCATTTATTGGATTCGCATTTGGATTCAGAGGAATATTTTCCTTACACACATACATATACACTTGTTCTATGGACTGAGAACTATTCATCAGTTTTGAATTATTTTCATTTATATTTTTATTTTCCTTGATGTAATATGTTTATTGGAAATTGTATATTTCTTTGTGGGTTAATGGTTCTAATTTAACCAATTTCATAAGAAACAAAGCTCCAAAAATAAAAGATTATAAAGCAACGTCAAGTATGAATCGATTTGAACACAAATTGATATAAAAAAAACCCGGACGATTCATAAATCAAAGTAACAAATATAATACGAATATAAATAAAACAATATAATTAGATCAAGTAACTACAAAGGAGCTCAAGATCTACATTTCTTTAAAAAAAAGAAGGGAAGAAACACTTATTTGTGTTATACCAATTTATTGTTTCATTTTCATTTTATTGTTTACATTTCACATTTGCATTAATTTAAACTACCTTATGAAGTAAATCAAAACCATCTTGGTGAAAGTCATTTTTCTGGTCTGTCTGATTTGTTAATGTGCATTTTCTTTTTTTTTTTTTTGCCCTCTTTAGCGAACCTAGCATTCTGGTCCATTACCATGTATCCTAACATACTGATAGCGTTACCGGTTACATTAAGCCTCACCATGAATAATCAAAAATCTTTGTTATGCTAATTACAGACCTATTCATCAGACATTAAAAATAAATCACTTCTAAGGCAGGTGAAAACCCAGCCTGCAGATGTCATCTCTGCACTACAGAATTACTTTATTTACTCGCTTTTTTTAGTGTACTGATTGGGACATGTTCAGGGAGACTGAACCACTGCAAGTCTTTCCACACAGAGCTGCATTTCTGTTGGCACCAAACGTGGCTAGCCTGTCTAGCTGGACGGCGACGTCCGGAACTCTGTTCGTTGAGCCTTCATGGTCTGCTGGAGTCGAGTGTAGTTAAATTTATTGTCAGACATTTGAAAGTAAAACGGATGGGAGAGCCAGCTGGCTATGGTTAGCATTGGTTTTGATTTACTTTATAGAGTAGTCCCCTGGATCTCATCTTACCTTGAGTGAATTCATCTAGACATTGTCACTTTATAAACATAATAGTGTTCAGTATTTGACCAAATACATAGTTTAAAATGTTATTCCTAACATTCCTAAACATTCGGCCCCGCTGCGGATTCCCGCGAATTTTAACCCCTTAGCCTTCAGCGCCCACGCGACCGATATCCCATTGTTTTTAGGTGTTAATGTTTAGCAATAGATTAAATAAAAAGGGACAAGAGTAACCGTGACTTACTATAAATCATTCTAAAGGTCTAAGCCTCAAGCATCAGTTTTAGATAATGTATTTGCTGAATGTGTGTAAGCAGTACACACAAACAACATGCATAAAACAATGCAGTACTTACACATTTATTGTAATAACGAGTCACAAACGCATCCACTGCTGCAAATCCCATTTTTATTTGGAAAGATAAGGGTCTACTGAACAACATGCCGTTAAAAAAAATGTGTGTGGTGATGTCTTTATTATGCACAACCTATCATTTCAAACCTTTTTTTTTCCCAGCCAGTAGCATTATGGAAACATTATGGAAACAAGAAAATTTAGGATGCAGGATTCTAATGACATATGGGAGGATTTTATTCCCCACATGGGCGAGTTCTTAGTTTTATTACTCTTTAAAAACTCTTAGTGGTCAAAGAGTGTAGTACGTGCATAGTGACCCACCAGGAAGTGGCTGCAGCTCTCAATTCTGCACAAACAGCTGTTTTCAGCTCGTGCTAACTGGACTTGTTTCCAAAAAAAAAAGCAAAGAATAAAATGTACAGTCAAATAAATTGTTCTATCAGAGATTTGCCTACAGAATTGCAAATGTCCTGGAGTGGGAATCCAGCGGACCAGGCCATAGAGGCCGCCACACTCCGAGTGGAGTGAGCCTTGACCGCAAAAGGAGCGGGAAGACCAGAGGATACTGAACCTGAGCCTCATGAGTGAGCGGTTCAAGGAAAATAGATCTAGGATTGGATGCAACCCCCCATCCTTCTTTGAAACCACAAAGTACTGGCTGTAAAAGCCGGACTCTTTGAGTAAAGGAGGGACCAACTCGATAAAGAGAGGACCCAAATTGAATCGAGTAGCCCATCTCTACTGTGCACAGGACCCACTGAGACACGTCTGGCAGGCTTTCCCAAGCTGCCAGGAAGTCTCTTAAGGGAATGAGCCTCTCAAGGCTGGTCTCTGGCCCGTCCAGACCGGCTGGAGTGGTGCCCTGCAGCCAATGGGGCCTCCTGAGAGGTGGCGGGTCTCCTCCATCCGCTATGAGGCCGGGTGGAGATGGAGGGAGACACCCGCTGGAGGTGACTGTGCCCTGAAACAAATCTTGTGGCAGGGTAAGCAGCCTGACCTTCTGGTGGCACAGAAGACAGACGGGCACGGTCTACAACGCCCTCCTAAGGTTGAGGCTCTATGGTGGTCAGGGTCTGCGTGCTGTGGCCTGCTTGCTGGAGAAGACGACCCTCAGGTCGACCGCCTTCTTGGGCTTGAGCCTAGAGCCTCCGGATGGGTCAGGGTGGCAACGCTCTGTCTCCGCAGTGCCCGCCGAGTGGCCCCATGGGAGTGACGGGTGAGATACCACTGGAACGCCGCCAATTGCTTCTTGGCCTCCTGGAATTTGTCAAAGACCGCGCCTATGGCATCGCCGTTCAAGCCAGGAGGGGCCATTGGGCATTCCGCAGGAAAGCCTGTCCCTGTCAGGAATAGTAGACAGGGTGAGCCACTGATGCCTTTCTATGGCTACTAGGGCTGACATGGACTGCCTTCGGCCTTAGCCGTAAGGGCTAGGTCGGCAGTGCGACATAGCTCCTTAATATTGTTAGCCCCAGAGCTGAATCCCTGATCCATCTCCCGCAGCAGGTCAGCCTGGTATACCTGCAACAGACCCATTGTGTGGAGGCAACCCGCAGCCTATCCTGCTGCAGGTAAGCCTTGTCCAGCCTTGTCCATTTTGCACATTTTGTAGCTTCCTGGTCGTGACGTCACCGCGCCAGGGCCTTGCCATTGGCCGGATTTTACATGTGATTCAGAGCGTGAGCAATGCGGGAGCATCCCTAAAGCGTTGTGACGCAGCTCGAGTTCCCGAAAGGGAACAGACATAGTCTCAGATAAATGTTTTTGTAGGCAACTCATTTGTCATGAAAATCTTCATAAAATTTCCAATATAAACTCGTGACACGTAGCTTTCAACCAAGTACTTTTGGATTGCTTCAGGACTGATTTCATGTATTAATATATGAAATAAAAATAATGTTCAATGCAGGAAATGTATATCCATGGCACTTCATCATCTATAACTTAATATCTTTTTGAGCAATATCAGCTTTGAATAATAGTCAGTGAAGCTCAAAGTGTCTTTATTCCAAAGATATCTAAATTGTCTATGTATCACACTTTTGTCAGGAACTATAAACATTTACATTTAGATAGGCATTTTCTGCTGTGAGTCCCAAAATTTGGGCTGGGTGGGGTGGGGAGGGGCGAACCAGACATAGTCTCAGATGAATGTTTGTAGGAATCTCATTTTTCATTATATCTTCATACAATTTAAAGTATAAACTCATGAGACATGTGGCTTTTAACCCATTACTTTTCTGGATCGCTCCATTACTGATTTTATGTATTTATATATGAAGAAATAAAAAT
This sequence comes from Silurus glanis, assembly GCA_014706435.1. Taxonomy (NCBI): domain Eukaryota; kingdom Metazoa; phylum Chordata; class Actinopteri; order Siluriformes; family Siluridae; genus Silurus; species Silurus glanis. The sequence goes on from JAAIIK010000038.1 coordinate 258,043, forward strand.
GTTAAATTCAGGAAATTTATAGTCACGGTACTTCATTATCAATAACTTTCTATAACTTATCTTTTTAAGCAATGTCAACTTTGAATAATAGACAGTAAAGTGTTTTATTTTCAAAGATATTAAAATTATGTATGTAGCCTACTTTTATCAGGAACTGTTAACATTTAAAGTTAGGTAGGGCATTTTCAGCTGTGAGTCGCAAAAGCTGTGGCGAAGGCTAACAGGTTAAGATAATCCGCAACTTGCTGTTAGTTAGGTTCCAAATGAGAACCCGTGAATTTTCCGAGCCGCCGGATCATCAGGGGTCGACTGTACTACAGAAATAAAACTTGGATATATTTTAGAGTAGTCAATGTGCAGCTTGTATAGCAGTATATATTTATTGTCCTCTAAAACTCAACATACAGCAATCATTGTCAACAAAGCTGGCATCAAAAGTGAGTACAACCTACAGTAAGTGATAAAAGCTGTAATTTCATGCAAAGCCACATGTCCTATTCATCATGTTCATGTTTTTTGTCTGCTTGGCAGGACCATGCAAATTTGTGTATCTTGCATTAGTGCAGTTAAAATTTGGTACTTTTAGTACAATTCTCCCATATTGACCACTGGATGTTTAACCTTGTGGCAAAGAACTCTCTGAGGATTTGAGAATTATAATTGTTGCTCTTAAAAAAGATGGCCTATGCTCAGTGCTAAGTTCAGTAACACCCTGAAAATTAGTTACAGTACAGTGGCCAGGGTCATACAGAAGTTTTCCAAGAAGGGTTCCACTGTAACATGTATCACAAGGGTCAATCAAAAAAGTTGAGTTCTCGTGCTGTCAGGTATAGAACCTGGCTTCAAAAAACAGATGCATGAGTACTACAAGCATTGCTTTAAAGGTTGAATGTCTGCTCAGACCATATGCTGCAAACTGCAACAAGTCAGTTTGCATGGTCGTCATCCAAGAAGGAAGGCTCTTCAAAAAAGCTTGTAAACAGTTTGCTTAGACAACTTGTCCAAGAGAATGAATTACTGAAGCCATGCCTCTCGGTCAGATGAGCCTAAGATAAACTTGTTTGGCTCAGATGTTGTCCAGCATGTGTGGCGATGCCCTGTGGTAGCATCATGGTCCGGGGTTGCATGAGTGCTGCTGGTACTGGGGAGCTGTGGTTCATTTAGGGAAACATGGATTCCACAATGTACTGTGACATTCTGAAGCAGAACATGATGCCCTTCCTTAAAAAACTGTTCCAAACATCAGTTTTTACTGATGTAATCTGTTGTGTAGGACTTGATGTTTATATCCCTTAATGCATACTTGAGGCACCAATGAGACTCTGTGGGATGGTCAATTCAGTGATGGCGCCCTCTGCCACACTACTCCTCAGTCCTTCCTTCTCCTGAGGTTGCTCCTTCTCGTAACTCAGTATACTGAGGCACCACTGAGACTCCATGGGATGGTCCACTGAGTGATGGCACCCTTTGGGTTGTCAAGTTGGCACCCTCCTTCCTGGTTGTTTCGCTAATTGGCCCACGACACCTCCAGAGGGTTCAGCAGTTAATCCCAGCGTCCCAGGTTCACTCCCTAGGTGCCATCAACTCACTTAAAGACCCAGGCAGAGTCTTTTCTCTTCACCCACAGCCACTGGCTTCCCTTTTCCGCAGCCGCAGAGAGGTCTTTGACCGCCTGCTTTTGGGCCTTTCCTCATATTCCCAACTCCCTGAGTAGCCTGGATGTTGTGGTGGCTACGAACCCTCTGCAACCTACTTCCACTGGGCGTACCTTTACATTCCAACCTTGTTGTTGTGCCTCGGCTGCAAGTTCAGCGTACCTCAGCCTTTTCCATTCATAGGGCTTCTCCACTGCACCTTCCCAGGGCACGGTGAGCTCGATGATGTAGACAAGCTTGAGCGAGGCTGACCACAGAACAAGGTCTGGTCGCAGGTTGGTGGCTGTAATTTCAGCTGGGAAGCAGAGTTTCTTATTCAAGTCTGCCAGCAGCTTCCAGTCCCGTGCTCTGCACAGCTGACCAGAGTCTGATCTTGTGGTGGTGAGGTTGGCTTGACCCTCACCCTCCCGAACAAATGGTGTTGGCTGCCACTGGGATGATGGGGGAGGAAGGGCATTTGCACTTGTCCGACGACTTTCCAACACTGCAGCAAGACACTTCAGCACCTGGTTGTGCCGCCAGGTGTAACGGCCTTGGGTGAGGCTGGTCTTGCATCCCACTAAGATGTGCTTCAGTGTTGCTAGACTTGGGCATAGAGGGCACGTGGGGTCCTCGGCATACCATTGGCTTAGGTTTGCGGGAGAAGGCAGGACATCGTAGGCAGCCCTGATGGTAAAGCTTGCCCTAAATGTCTCCATTTCCCACAGCTCTTTCCAGGAGATCTTCCTCTTCTCCACTCCTTCCCATGCCATCCACTGCCCTTGATTTGCCTGTGCCACAGCTTGGGCACACCTTCTTGCTTCCTCCTCCCGACGTACCTCCTGGACCACCATCTTGCGTCTCTGAGATGGAGAGGCCTTGCTCCACACTGGTGTACTGGCTCCAAGTCCAAGACCACTCCTCCCCTCCTGCACTCGGCCCACAATGTCCTTGTGTCTGAGTGCTGCCTTTGCCTGCTCAGTTGCAGCCATCGGGGTCCACTTCCTTCCGGTGGCCAAGATAGGGGCGGCTTGGGCTACAAATGGATCGCTCGAATCCAGTAGCATCATCTCCAGTCTGACTTTGGCACACTTGTTCTCCTCTACCAGACTGGAAATGGGCAGGTGTAGCATCCCTTTGCCATAAAGTCCAATACTGCTGAGGCACCTGGGAAGGCCAAGCCACTTCCTTACGTATGAGCCGACCAGTCTCTCCAGCTTTTCCACCTTTGAGAGCGGGACTTCGTAGAGGGTTAGTGGCCATAGGAGACGTGGGAGTAGTCCATACTGCATGCACCAGAGCTTCAGCTTGCCAAGAAGCAGGGTTCTGTCGATATTCTCCAGGCCACTGGCTACCTCCTTCCTAAGCTGCTCTACTTGCTCTTTGTCTTTAAGGGAGGCATCATACCACCGACCTAGGCTCTTCACTGGCTTCTCTGAGACAGTTGGGATGGGTTCCTCGCTGATGTGGAACCGGTGGTCTGACAGCTTCCCCTTGATGATGGAGATGCTTCTGGACTTGCTCGGCTTGATCTTCATGCGAGCCCGCTCAATGTTTTCCTGAAGCTTACTTAATAGCCGTACAGTGCAAACCTTGGTTGTGGTGAGAGTTGTGAGGTCATCCATGTAGGCTCTGACTGGCGGCAGCCTCAGCCCAGGTCTTATTTGCTGTCCGCCAACTGTCCATCTAGAGGCCCGAATGATGACCTCAATTGCCAGGGATAGTGCAGCCGGCCATAATTCCCACTTCCAGGTGTTGAAAAGCTGTTGTGTACTCTGCTGTTGTCACACAGAGTTGGACATCCTTGAAGTAGGCCTTGACAAGGGTTGTGAGCGCTGCTGGGACTCTAAAGTAGTCAAAGGCTGTCCACAGGAGGCTGTGAGGGACTGAGCCAAAGGCATTTGCGAGATCCAGGAACACCATGTGAAGATCTGTTCCCTCCTTTTTGGCGACCTGGATCTGATGCCAGATGACACTAGCATGTTCTACACAACCAGAGAAGCCTGAGATGCCTGCTTTCTGGATTGACGTGTCAATCAAGTTGTTTCTTTGCAGGTATTCTGCCAGCCCGTGAGCGACAACACTGAAGAAGATTTTTCCCTCCACGTTTAGAAGGCTGATCTGTCGGAACTGCCCGATCTCTGCCGAGTCCTTTTCCTTTGGGATAAGGATCCCTCCGGCTCTCCGCCAGGATGTTGGTATCTCCTTCTTTTGCCACACAACTCTCATCAGTTTCCAGAGGAATCGCAGGACGGCTGGAGCGTTTTTGTAGAGCCTGTATGGAACTCCATTGGGGCCTGGAGACAATGCGGCCCTTGCTCTACGCACGGTTTGTTCTACCTCACTCCACCTGGGTGGACTGATATCCAGCTCGTGCTCTGGTGGGTTGACTGGTGGCATCTCATGTGGGAGTGTAACTTTTTCCTGGTGTCTGTCATCTCTGCAGGAGTTTTTCAGATGTAATATGACCCCAAACACACCACCAAGATGACAACTGCCTGGCTGAGGAAGCTGAAATGGCCAAGTATAAAGATATACTAAAATGGTTGCTGAAATGCGAGGGGTGTACTCACATTTGTGAGATAATGTATATGTGGTCAGTCCAGGTATTTGAGTGAATAACCATGTTGTAGGTGGCTGGAAACTGTATGTGGGGACATACCACAATATCCATAAGCCTCTGGAAGGTAGCAGGTGTGGAACTAGAGGAGGCATTTTCTAATTCTAATTCTACATCTGCACTGGAATGAGCAGCAGCCTTTTCAGCAGCTCCGTGTTTACCTTACTCTTTCCTTAAGATTTCGTGTTTTTCTTGTTTTCATTAGGTGTGTGGTTTTGTAGCATCTGATTATCCATCTTGTGGATATGGATTTTCACAACACAAAACTTGTTTATTTGAGGATTCAACTACTTGCTCTGAAAAAGTCCCCTGCCGGAGTGGTTCCGCGTTTACTTGATAAGGTGAGGAGGCTGTATCGCGCCTGCAGAGCCGGTGCTAAGCTTAAGGCTAAGTGGCTAGCTAAGAAATGGCAATATAAGCCTTTGGTACTGTGGGAGAGCGTGTCAATGTGGGAAGAAGGAACGCCACAACAGGTCAGGTGCAAAGGCTGTTCAGCCGTGTTTATTTAAATTTTCTGTGTTTTGTGTTTGTCTGCGCCGTGCTCACGCCGCACGTCTCTGGCACCCGTACACACAAACCTCTCACACACACACTCCCTCCTCCTTAAATGCCTCCTTTGATCACTGGAACAGAAAGAACACATTAGATTAGATAGGCTTCAGGTGAGGCAATTCCCTGCCTATCTGCTCCCGTCCCTGCCCTCCATTCACAACCCGGCGCTCGGCCCCGCCCCCGCTGCCACAGGTACCTTCTGTAATCACGAGAAATGTGAATTCACTACAAAACAAGATCAACGAACTGACTGTGCTGATGAAAAATGATAAAATCTACAGAGAGTGCAGTTTACTGTGCTTCTGTGAAATGTGGCTCACGTCTAGCATTCCAGATGCTAAAGTGGAGCTACCTGGCTTCAGCACAGTCAGGGCAGACAGAGACACTAGAGCCTACGGGAAGCGGAAAGGAGGAGGACTCGCCATAACACGAGGTGGTGTAATCCTGGGCACGTGAGCATTAAGATCTACAACTGCTGCAGGGACATCGAACTTCTGGCTATACGTTTGCATTCCTATTACTTTCCCAGAGAGTTTGGACAGAGTTCTTATTGTTTACATCCCCCCACGAGCCGACGCGGAGGTAGCGTGTGACATCAGAAGAGATGAGAAGAGAAGATATGTACAATTATATAAAATAAGACATAATACAGTATACAGTTTATACACAACACAATGTATAAATACAAAAAGAAGGAAAAAAAAGAGAACACGAGTAAGTAATTAAACTAACACACATATTGCACATAGGTAATATTGCACGGTTTTGCATTACTGTTATTGCACATGTGTTATTTAAAAAACTTTTTTATAAGCATTATTGCACATTTAAACAATAATAACAATGTATATTTTGGTGACTGGTTCACTGGGAGCAGCTCTGGTTAAAAAGTCTAATAGCAGCAGGGAGAAAAGATCGTCTGTATCGCTCCTTAAGAAGTGTAGGAGACGTGTAGTAAGGTGGAGGTTAGGGTTGGTACTTTAAATGTTGGTACTATGACTGGTAAAGGGAGAGAGTTAGCCTATATGATGGAGAGGAGAAAGGTAGATATGTTGTGTGTTCAGGAGACCAAGTGGAAAGGGAGTAAGGCCAGGAACATTGGAGGTGGGTTTAAACTGTTTCATAGTGGTGTGGATGGAAAGAAAATTGGTTTATGGGTGATTCTGAAGGAAGAGTTTAGTAAGAGTGTAGTGGAGGTGAAGAGAGTTTCTGATAGGGTGATAAACATGAAGCTGGAAGTTGAAGGCGTGATGATAAATGTCATCAGTGCTTATGCTCCACAAGTGGGTTGTGAGATGGAGGAGAAGGAAAAATTCTGGAGTGACTTAGATGAAGTGATAAAAGGGGTACCTAGGAATAAAAGATTGCTGATTGGGGCAGATTTAAATAGGCATGTAGGTGAAGGGAACAGGTAATGGGTAGGTATGGCTTTAAGGAGAGGAATGTGGAGGGGCGGATGGTGGTAGATTTTGCTATAAGGATGGAAATGGCAGTGGTGAACACTTATTTTAAGAATAAGGAGGATCATAGGGTGACATATAAGAATGGAGCAAGGTGCACACAGGTGAAGTATGTTCTATGTAGGAGATGCAACCTGAAGGAGATTGGAGACTGTAAGGTGTTGGCAGGTTGACAGTGTATCTAGACAGCATTGGATGGTGGTCTGTAGGATGGTTTTGGAGGTGAAGAAGAAAAGGAGGAGAGTGAGGACTGAAAGAAGAATAAGATGGTGGAAACTGAAGGAGGAAGACTGTAGTGTGAGATTCAGGGAAGAGGTCAGACAGGCTTGGTGGTGGTGAAGAGGTGCTGGATGATTGGGCAAATACTGCAGAAGTGATAAGGGAGACAGGTAGAAGGGTACTTGGTGTGACATCTGGAAATAAAAAGGAAGACAAAGAGACATGGTGGTGGAATGAGGAAGTGCAGGACAGCATAAGGAGAAAGAGGTTGGCACAACAGAATTGGAATAGACAGAGTGATGAGAAAAGTAGACAGGAGTAGAAGGAGCTGCGGCAGCAGGTGAAGAGAGATGTGGCAAAAGCGAGGGAAAAGGCATATGACAAGCTGTATGAGAATTTGGACACTAAGGAAGGAGAAAAGAATTTGTACCGATTAGCCAGGCAGAGGGACCGAGCTGGGAAGGATGTGGTGGAAGTTAGAGCAATAAAGGATTGAGATGGAAATGTGTTGACTAGTGAGGAGAGTGTGTTGAGAAGATGGAGGGAGTATTTGGAGCAGCTGATGAATGAGGAAAATGGGAGAGAGAGAAGGTTGGATGGTGTGGAGATGGTGAAGCAGGAAGTGGATAGGATTAGTAAGGAGGAAATGAGAGCAGCAATTAGGAGGATGAAGAGTGGAAAGTTGGTTGGACCAGATGACATACCGGTAGAAGCATGGAGATATTTAGGAGAGATTGCAGTGGAGTTTTTAACAAGATTGTTTAACAGGATTTTGGAAGGTGAGAAGAATCCTGAGCAATGGAGAAGGAATGTGCTGGTACCGATCTTTAAGAATAAGGGAGATGTGCAGACCTGCAGTAACTACAGAGGAATAAAGTTGATCAGTCATACCATGAAGTTATGGGAAAGAGTTGAGGCCAAGCTGAGAAAAGAGGTGACCATCTGTGAGCAGCAATATGGTTTTAATGCAGAGGAAGAGACACAAGGACACATTATTTGCTTTGAGAATGTTAATGGAGAAGTAAAGAGAAGGTCAGAAGAAGTTGCATTGTGTGTTTGTGGATTTAGAGAAAGCGAATGACAGGGTGCCAAGAGAGGAGTTGTGATATTGTATGAGAAGAGGTGGAGACGGTAGAGGAGTTCAGGTACCTGGGGTCAACAGTGCAAAGTAATGGAGAGTGTGTTAGAGACGTAAAGAAAAAAGTGCAGGTAGGGTGGAGTGGGTGGAGAAGAGTGGCAGGAGTGATTTGTGATATAAGGTTATCTGCAAGAGTGAAAGGGAAAGTTTGACTGTGGTGAGACCTGCGGTGTTGTATGGTTTAGAGACATTGGCTTTGAATAAAAGACAAGAGGTGGAGCTGTAGGTAGCAGAGCTGAAGATGTTGAAGTTTTCGTTGGGAGTGACGAGGATGGACAGAGAAGGCAGAGAAGACTGAGAGATTGTTTTAGTAATACTGACTGGGATGTACTGCAAGGGTCGTACGGCGGGAACATTGAGCAGGTTGTTGACTACACTACCGACTACATCAACTTCTGTATGGATGTTTTTATTCCAGTAAAGACTGTACGCTGCTTTGCTAACAACAAGCCCTGGATCATGAGTAACATTAAGGGGCTTCTGAACCAGAAGAAGAGGGCCTTTAAGGATGGTGATCAGCAGAAGCTTAAGAGTGTGCAGAGGGAACTCAAAGTCCAGCTCAGGTAGGCGAAGGAGCAGTACAAGAGGAAGATGGAGCATAAATCCCCCAGCTCTCCCCCACTCAGCGTCATAAACAGCACTGTATTGTATATCAACATTGTATATCTGCAATAAATGGACAATTGGTTCAACCCAGATGAGTATGGGTTCCTTCTTGAGTCTGGTTCATCTCAAGGTTTCTTCCTTATGCCATCTCGGGGAGTTTTTTGCCACAGGGAGTTTTTTTGCCTTGCCACATTCGCCACTGGCTTGCTCATCAGGGACAAACTTATTCTTATAAAGAGCATAATAATTTTTTTTATCACCACATTATCACCACATTATCTGTGTAAAGCTGCTTTGAGACAATGTTCATTATTTTATTCACAAATAAAAAAGGAATTGAATTGAATTTAAGTTTCTGGGTACCACCATCTCTCAGGACCTGAAGTGGGACAATAATATTGACTTCATTGCCAAAAAGGCCCAGCAGAGGTTTGTACTTCCTTTGTCAACTGAGGAAATTCAACCTGCCACAGGAGCTGCTGAAACAGTTCTACTCAACCATCATTGAGTCTGTCCTGTCTAGATCTACAATTGTCTGGTTTGGTTCAGCTACCAAATTAGACATCAAAGGGCTACAGTGGAAGGTCAGGACTGCTGAGAGGATTATTTGTGCCCCACTGCCCAATCTCCAAGATCTTTACTCATCCAGAGTGGAGAAAAGGGCTACGAAAATCACTTAGGACCCCACACCCAGCCCACTCTCTCGTCGAAATGTTGCCTTCTGGTCGGCGCTACAGATCTCCGTCCACCAGAACAGCCAGGCACAAAAACAGTTTTTTCCCACAGGCTATAATAAGCATGAACAATTAAAATATTCATAACTACACATTGTCCATCATTACTGTCACATTTGTACATAGAATCCAAAAGGTCCATTTGTAAACTGAACACTTGTAAATAACATCTGTACATTTACTTAACAACACTTTTACTCTGTATATATTGCATTATTTAACTGTCTGGTTACTAGATGCCAAGTCAAATTCCTTGTGTGTGTAAGCATACTTGGTAATAAAGCTATTTCTGATTCTGATTCTGATGTTGCAAAACAACAACATTAAGACGGTGTGGAATGGGTAGAAGGTAATCACCGGATGCAGCTCTAAGCGGTAACACCACTGAAGGAGATGTGGGAAGAGCGAACTAGCTTCAACAGGTTTGACCACTCCAGCTTGTTAGCACTTCAGTACACAGCACCCCTCACCCCCACTTCTGCTCTCTCTCTACCTCCTGGAACTTACTGTAGCACAGGGGAGAGGGTCCCTCCACCCACGGTCACGGCAGACCAGGTGTGCAGAGAGCTGAGGAGGCTTCGTCCTAGCAAAGCAGCTGGCCAAGATGGAGTTTCTAAATGACAACTGCTAGGAGACCCTCTAAAGCGCATCTCTAACCTGAGCTTGGAACAAGAAAGGGTCCTGCAGCTGTGGAAAACATCCTGCATCATCCCATTTCCAAAGAAGCCACGCCCTGGAGAGCTGAATGACTTCAGGCCAGTCGCCCTGACATCTCACATAATGAAGACCATTGAGAGGGTGCAGCTACACCACATGAGGCCTCAGGTCCGACATACTTTGCACAGACACTTACACAGACTCAATAAACACTCAGTTTTATTATTAATATACAAACCGATTACAAAAAAGTTGGGACACTGTACAAATTGTGAATAAAAAAGGAATGCAATAATTTACAAATCTCAAACTTATATTTTATTCACAATAGAATATAGATAACATATCAAATGTTGAAAGTGAGACATTTTAAAATGTCATGCCAAATATTAGCTCATTTTGGATTTCATGAGAGCTACACATTCCTCTCAAGTTGGGACAGTTAACAATAAGAGGCTGGAAAAGTTAAATGTACATATAACAGCTGGAGGACAGGCGTTATTCTCTGGGCCAAGGCTTATTTAAAATGGACTGTGGCAAAGTGGAAAACTGTTCTGTGGTCAGACCAATCAAAATTTGAAGTTCTTTTTGGAAAACTGGGACACCATGTCATCCGGACTAAAGAGGATAAGGACAACCCAAGTTGTTATCAGTGCTCAGTTCAGAAGCCTGCATCTCTGATGTTATGGAGTTGCATGAGTGTGTGTGGCATGGACAGCTTACACATTTGGAAAGGCACCGTCAATGCTAAAAGGTATATCCAAGTTCTAGAACAACATATGCTCCCATCCAAACATCGTCTCTTTCAGGAAAGACCTTGCATTTTCCAACATGACAATGCCAGACCACATACTGCATCAATTACATCATGGCTGCGTAGAAGAAGGATCCACATACTGAAATGGCCAGCCTGCAGTCCAGATCTTTCACCCGTAGAAAAACATTTGGCGCATCATAAAGAGGAAGATGCGACAAAGAAGACCTAAGACAGTTGAACAACTAGAAGTCTGTATTAGACAAGAATGGGACAGCATTCCTATTCCTGAGCTTGAGCAACTTGTCTCCTCAGTCCCCAGACGTTTGCAGACTGTTATAAAAAGAAGAGGGGATGCCACACAGTGGTAAACATGGCCTTGACCCAACTTCTTTGAGATGTGTTGATGCCATGAAATTTAAAATCAACTTATTTTTCCCTTAAAATTATACATTTGTTTCAGTTTAAACATTTGATATGTCACCTATGTTTTATTTGGAATAAAATATTAAAATTTGAAACCTCCACATCATTGCATTCTGTTTTTATTTTCAATTTGTTCAGTGTCCCAACTTTTTTGAAAAATCAGGTCCCAACCTCAGTATGTATGCTGAGAGTTTTTCACCCTCGTTCTGAAAAGTACTCCTAAACCTCACCATCAGATCTGCAGCACTTTATGTTTTACCAAAGGCTGTCTCCAATGCACTGAGATAATCGCTGGAGAAAGCTGTTGGATTTCCAATCTTTTCAATCCTCACTATATCGGCTGCAGGACCCCTAAGACACTCAATGATCTTTGTTTCTTAATGTTGTCAGAACACTGCCACTCTTCAAGAATGTGAGTGGTCTGTTCAGCCCATGCTTCATACTCATCCTCACCACTGGGTATAGGTGTCAAAATGACTTCCCTACCTATGTACAAGCTAGATTATCCAAAGATACAGTGGGTGGCACTTGCTTTTAACCTAGTGTGTTAGCCTGATGAGAGATAATGCTGTTGACTAATAATCGAATCAGCTACAGATTAGCATATTGATGCAGCACATCAAATATCAGTCACTGTCAGTAGTTAAACTTTAGTCCTTGGACCCCTTATAAAAAGAAAAATGCTAATTAAAAAATGATTCCAGCACTGTATATTTAATATATATATATATATATACATACATACATACAAAAAATATGTTTTTTGTTGTTGATTTTGAAGCTGTCTACAAGTTCAGCAGTGTCGATGTTGAATACCTTATTCGGAAAGGCACAGATAATGTTTTGAAAATGAATAACGATTTCTACCAAAGAAGAGAAAAACATTTGGAAGACACAATCACTCATAGTGATTGTAATTTTTTTACAACAGTAAAATATGTGTTTATTTGAATGTTTTAAATCTTATACGATATGATACATGATGTGTCTATCTGCCTCTCTCTTCTGGAGCCAGCAAACCCGTAATGTGTAATGTATGGAAGTGGCGAGGTTTCTAACTAAATAAAGCATTTTATTTAAAAAAAATTTCGACTGACAGCCCTAATAATAATATGATGTGATGTACAGTTACCAGCGTGACACTAAACATTTATTAGTATGGCTGTACTACTGAAACATGGATGACACTAAAACAGGTAATAATATACTTAGCAGCTTAGTAGCTACATTTCTGTCAAGGCCTATACTTCTTTACTTTATCTTGAGTAAAAAAGTATAGTCAGCACTTCAACTTTTACCAGAATATTTTAAAACATGAGTATCTGTACTTCTGCTTAAGTGAAGGATATGTGTACTTTTGCCACCTCTGTAGATATGTAATATTGGACAATTTTCCTCAAATAAATGATTACGATTTTGTCTCTTTTGTTTAATTGGGTTTACTTTGTCTATTAGGACTTGTGTAACTTTGATGTTTTGGGTAATATTTAAGAGAGAAAATATTCTAAAGGAATTATAAACATTAAGCCTCACTGTACTTATGCTCAGTCACTGTATAGCCAAAAGTAGAAAGTGCTCAGCACCCTTTCAGTGGACAGGGACAGAACCAGATAGATGCACTGCTGAGCACAAGGGTTGCTGTGTTTCTGTCCCTATGCTCAGCAGTGTATCTCTTTGCTTCTCCAAACAAGGAGAGTGCTGTTTACTCTACATACATGTGGTAATACAATGACCAGGCTTAAGTACATCATATTATACATCATCATGATCTCTTTAATAGGAACATGATGTTGACTTTAATACAGGCTGTCCCTGAGTTACGATGCATGGGCAGGCAGGCAAACATAGCAGTATATGCTCTGCCCTTTAACTCGCAAACCTGCCGTTCATCCACATCCAAACCCAGTGCTTGTCCACACGCCTGCTACCACATACAGTACAGCTTATACAGTATACAGTCTGTTAATTGTTCTTATTCTTTAAGACTCCTAGGTTGGCTAGGCCATGTTTTGGCTTACAATATTTTCAAGTTAGTAGTCAGGGATTACCTGTATAAACATAGATTTCACTATTATTCATAGTAAAATTCATAATTATTGCATACAGAATCCACAATTAATGCCACAAACTAACCCCTAGAAGCACACAGGATGCCCTCAGACTTAAGTGACCATTATATGCAGGTAGTATGTTAAAAAATATATTAAATGAAATGGGGCATAAGTAGTTATAAAAAAAATACATATAATTTTAAAGGTCTAAGCCTCAAGCATTGATTTTAAATTAATTAATCTTCAATGGAAATTTGTAGGCAGTACAAATCAACAAAAAGTTACTACATACCTGTTTGATTATAATAATGAGTCACAAATGTGTCCACTGCTGCAAATCCCGGTTTTTTTTTAAAGGTAAGGGTCCACTGAACAACATGCCATAAAGCAATTTTAGTCCAAGAAAACTATAACAATGTAATATGGATGATTATTCCTTTGTTTTACATTACAGTACTTCAGGGGGAAATATATAGAATACAATAGAGTTACTATAGAGTTACAAACACAATAAGACCACTGACAAAAAAAGGCGAAGATAGTCAGAATCTTGTCCCTAAACAGCCAAGCTCTGCAGTTGTTTGTTATGATGTTTTGGTGGGGGACAGACACCAAGACCCCTGCCCCCAGCACCTAGTGAGAAACACATGCCAAGAAGTACCAAAAAACACACCAGGCTACAGCTAGCCCCAATATGAGCTGATGTCCATCAGAAACAGAGCAACCCTCTAACTACCAGGGGGAAAAATATGGCTTGCTGTTGAATGGCTGTTCCATTCATGCGGGGAGCCAACCCCAAGCACCTGCAGCCACAGTAAGGATAAATGGTCTCCCCACCAAGGCCCTATTGAATACAGGAAGCACCATCCCCCCTACCATATCAGAGTCACCAATGTTGCAAGGAAAGATCCCAGTGGCCTTTGTACATGGGGAGGTACGAGAAGTCCCGGGTGCAAAAGTGTGCATGGGGAACACAGAAGGTAACTGGTCACTACTATTTGAATTGATAATCTCCCTTTGCCTCTGCTCATAGAAAGGGACTGGCCAGGGTTCCTGACTAGTCCAACCCCATCTGTGGGGACCTGTAAAGGGTCATGAAAACTGAAGCAGCTGCCCAAGAAGGCATCACAGGCCCAAATAACACTACCAGCAAGGGAGACCGAAACCGAAAATAGAGGAGCAGATGGTGAGTCAGTTAATACCACTAATCCTGTGTCTAGTATGTTTTATCAGGTCATGTGAGAGGAAAACTTCGGCTAGGAACAGATTGAATCCGATCAGAACTATAAACACACTACACTAACCACATTCAGGTATGTAATTTTCTCTGCTATGGTGAGCATCCAGCTCATTCAGTGTGTGAAGTGTGACAATGTGTAGTCAGTCCTTCTCCATTGCTAGCGATAATTTTATCTGTGAGAAGTGTAAGTTAGTTTGCTCTTTGACAGAAAAGTCAAAGTTCATCCACTGCGTCGGAACTCTTTGGGAATGTGACTCGTTGTCCACGCTCTAAAATACTATGTGTAATCAGTTAAAAATTGGATGCGGGCTGTCACCGGCTTGGTGACGTCATGACCAGGAAGTATAAAACGCAAATGGAGTGAAGCCAGCGCTAGCTTCTGTAAAAGAGAAGGACACGCTGCATTAACACTGGCAGTGTGGCCTAGAGACACAGTGTCTCGTTCACTCGGGGAACTACATACGTAACCCAGTGACGTTCCCTTTTAGGAACTCGAGCTGCATCGGAACACTTTGGAAACTAGTGTCCAATCAAATAAGACTGACCAGTCCCTGACTAGTGTGTATGAGCACAGCTAGGTCAAAGGACAGAGGGGCCAGAAGTGGCACTGTAAAACCAGACAAGGTCAGTGGAGTGGACCAGCCCACAGCATTGCAGATGTCTTAAAGGGGTACTCCAGAGGACCAAGCCTAGAGGCTGCCACACTCCGGGTCGAGTGAGCTCTGATCCCGAATGGATTGGGGGGGAGACTAGAGGACTCATAATAGGATGCAATGGCATCAATGATTCATCTGCTCAGGGTCTGCTTATTTAGCAGAGAAGGTTGGTCAGCTCCCTCCAGGGACCCATCCTGTTGATGTAAGATAGTGCTCGCACCAGGCACAACCGGTTCACCGGTCTGGGGCCTAAAACAGAGGAGGGTAGAAAGACTGTAACCTCACAGGTCGTGGGACGAGCGAGGGCACCTTGGGGATGTAACCCGTCCCAGGGTACAAAAAGGCACTGGCCATACCTGAAGTAAACTCCAGAAAGGAGGGGGTGACAGAAAGGGGCTGCAGGTCTCTGACTCTCTTCAGAGAGCAAATGGCCAGTAAGAACCTCTGTCTTAATAGAGAGGTGCCTCCAAGATGCCTTGGCCAGAGGCTTGAAGGGGGGTCAGACAGAGCCTCCAACACGCAACCATGTCCCACCCAGGCAATCTAGGTTGCACCGGGGCCTCAGCCTCAGGGTGCCACGGAGAAAACACGTCATAAGAGGGTCTCTGCCCAGAGACTGCCCCACCATGGGGACATGATACACCGAATTGGCGGCTGTGTAGACTCTAGGCTGGACAGAGCCAACACTTTGGCGAACTGTCCTAGGGGAATTTCCATCTCTGAACCAACCAGACAGTGGACTGGATCCAAATGGTGGTACTCCATTTGGATCACGTGCAAAACAGTCCACGTGCAAAACAGCACCACGTGCAAAACAGTCGCAATCTTGCGGCATACAACCTCCTCGTGGAGGGAACTCTGGAGTGGAGAATGGTCTCTACCACCTTGGTGGAGAGACTGAAACCTCAGAGCTGTGCCCCCTTACCTCCTGCGGGGGTGAACTATGGTGCCCCCGGCCTGGGAGAGGAGATCCCTCCTCTGAGGAATCTCCCAGGGAGGGTGCTCTAGGAGGGCTACCAGGTCAGCGAACCAGGGGGAAGGCGTACCTCAACCCCTGCCTCGACAGGGTGTCTGCTGCTTCGATCAACCAGCCCGGGATGTAAGCTGCTCTCAAACAAACAAAGAGTGCTTCCTGAACAAGCAAAACTGCCACTGGCTTCACTCCATGTGCGATTTATACTTTCTGTTCGTGATGTTGACGTGACCCCACCGGTGACAGCCCGCATCCAATTTTGACTGATTACACACAGAGCGTGGACAATGCGGTCGCGTTCACAAAGCGTTTTGACGCAGCTCGAGTTCCTGAAAGGGAACCTAGCATAAGAGGAGCACATCCAGAGTCTAGAGAGAAGTAGTGAGTGTGAGAGCAGTCCAGGTTCTTCAGGGGGAAGTCTGGATGCCCTAGGTGGAGTTAGCCTTCTGCTGACTCTGGCATTAGAGCCCTCGCAGCATACTCACAAAGCCAAAGCTAACACTAAGGCTCGGCCATGGGAGCACCAGTCCTCTCCGCTTTATGTGTCTGACAGGTTTGCTCTCCTCAATGAAGCACCCGCTGAGAAAATTCAGGCTGGTTTCCTAAGAGACTTGTCGCTGAGACATGTCTCAGTGGGTCCTGCACATGGTAGAGAAGGGCTTCTAAAATCAGTTCCGGTCCTTTCCTCCCTGTTTTTAACGGGGTGTGTCCCACACTGGTGGGTACTAAGCAGGCTCTGGCTTCTACAGCCTGTACTTCGGGGTTCCAAATAAGAATGGGGGGTTGCGTCCAATTCTAGATCTTCACTCCTCGAACCACTTGCTTATGAGACTCAGGTTCAGGATGCTTACTCCTAAGCAGGTCGTGTCTCAGATCAGGTCCAAGGACCGGTTTGTCACGATAGCTCTAAAGGACGCATACTTTTACATATCCATAATTTCTGATCACAGGAGGTCCCTGAGGTCTGCTTTTAAGGGCAAAGCTTCCCTCCCATTCAGCCTGGTGCTCTCACCCCACACCTTCCCAAAATGCATGGATGTGGCTTTGACCCAGGATTCGGGGCACCCGCATTAGGAACTATATCGATGATTGGTTGATATTAGCTCGATCAGAGCTTCTGGCAGTCCAGCATCAAGATGTCATAGGTGCGCTGGGCCTGGGCAGGGCGACATGTGGAGTTGAGGTGCTGGGAACATTAGGTTCAACCCAAGAATTTACCTGGGACGAATGATGGTTTCCAGCACCACTTTCCACTCTCGCAGCTGGGCATGCTTTGCATGTAGTTCACTGATCTGTTTCTCCAAAGTTTCTAGCTCCAACTCCACCGTTTGCAACTCTAATGATTCCTCACCTGTGCTCCAAGGCAGACACACAACCAACATAGTGCTTATAATAGAAAATAGAGTTAAGATAAAGTGTGAGAGTTAAGATAAAGTGTGAGGCAACAAATGTCATCAACACTAGTGGTAGTCAAGTTAACAAGCTACAGGCAAGAGTCAGGAAGGCAAAAAAATATTCAGGATTATTTAAGGAGGAAAAAAGATAGATTCCCCAATTCAATGCATGAAGTGTGCAAAAGACACCAATGCTCAAATAACTTACCGGTTATTTTCTCTGCAGGACTTATTGTTAATAAAGTTGAGGTCGATTATGGCAACGGGAACATCCTCTTGCAAAGATACGCACTCTGGGCCCAAGATCCATCAGCAGTAGGTGCGTAAATGGGGAGAGGTTTGAAGATGAAAACTTCAAATAAGACTGCTCGCATATTGCTGAATGGACAGATTCTCCACCAATGTTGTGGACCATTTAAACCCCCCTCCAATGTTACTCCCTTTCCACTTGGTCTTCTGAACACACAACATGTATACCTTTCTCCACTCAATCATATCAGCTAACTCTCTTCCTTTACCAGTCATAGTACCAACATTTAAAGTGCCCACTATAACCTCCCCTCTCCTACACTTCTCCTTTCCCTGCGGTCTCTGTAAACATCTTCCTCCTCTCCTTCTCCTGCTTTAGCCAACAGTAGGCAAATTTCCACCGTGTACCCTGTTGGCTAACAATACCTGTGGCGGTCATTGTTAACACGGCCTCGACCGATCTCGTATGAACTTCTGTTCGTGATCCGCATATTTGATTTGGTTTTACGCTGAATGCCCTTCCTAATGCAACCCTCCCAATTTATCCGGGTTGGGACCGGCACTGGCTTGTGCAACCCTGATTGCTGGGTTCCCCTTTATTCTGATAACCTAAATAGAATCCAGTGCAATTAACTGCCTTCAGAAGTCACCTAATTAGTAATTAGAGTCTATCTGTGTGTACTTAAATCCCAGTATAATTGCAGCTGTTCTGTGAAGGCTTCAGAGGTTTGTTAGAGAACGTTAGTGAGTAAACTGCATCATCATGAAGACCAAAGAACACACCAGACAGGTCAGGATAAAGTCATGGAGAAGTTTAAATCAGGGTTAAGTTATAAAAACATATGCCAAGCTTTGAACATCTCATGAAGCACTGTTCAGTCCATCATCCGAAAATGGAAAGAGTATGGCACAACTGCTAACCTACCAATACATGGCCATCTACCTAAAGACTTGCAGCAGTGCAAAAGGTGGTTTGACAAAGTAATGACTCAGGGGGGCTAAATACATATGCACGTCACACTTTTCAGATTTTTATTTGTGAAAAAACAAACACCATGTATCATTTTCCTTCCACTTCACAAGTATGCTATACTTTGTGTTGGTCTATCACATAAAATCCCAATAAAGTACATTTAAGTTTGTGGTTATAACATGACAAATTGTGGAAATACTCACTTACTTTTGCAATGCACTGTGTATATGTGTATATGTGTATATATATATATATATATATATTAGTCAAGTCAAGTCAATTTTATTTCTATAGCACTTTTCACAACAGACATTGTCTCAAAACAGCTTTAGAGAAATCAACAGTTAAGGTGAATGGTGTGCATTTATCCCTGATGAGCAAACCATGGCGACTGTGGCAAGGAAAAACTCCCTTAGATGTCATGAGGAAGAAACCTTGAGAGGAACCAGACTCAAAACGGGAACCCATCCTCATTCAGGTGACATCAAGAGTGTGATTATAAATCTTTAAACAATACAGAACACTGGAGAGTGAGAACTAACATGAGCACTGAAAAGTAAGATTAAAAGTAATGTTCTTTCTACAGTCTTATACAGTCATTTGTGGTTATAAAGCTAGGAGCTACTGAGCAACTTATAAAATAGCTCAACATTTGTGATCATTCACAGATCCAACACCAGCTTCTCCATGCCAGAGCCTTTAAACACTCCAAGAGGTCCAATGTCAAAACTCCACACAAGAAGAGGGATCCAATTGGCACTGGTACGTCTCTAGATGGTACGGGAAGTTCGCGAGTTCGGCATCTACTTCTTTAAAGGTCCATAATCTTCATGAGGTGGGACGTGACTGGGGCTGGAGCAACCTCAGGATGCCTGGGGATAGGGAGAGAAAGAGAAGCAGTGGAGAGAAATTCGCATAGCTGCTGTTCATGATATTAACAGCACAAGTTGATAATGTGCATTTGATCAGATGTACTGGAGCACAAGTTTATGATATGTGACGTATGTTATGTGTAGGCTTTTCTAAAAAGATACATTTTTAATCTGCACTTAAACTGGGAGAGTGTGTCAGAGCCCCGAACATGATCAGGAAGACTATTCCAAAGTTTAGGAGCTAAATGTGAGAATGCTTTACTACCTTAAGTGGACTTTGCTATTCTAGGAACTACTAGAAGTGCAGAGTTTTGAGATCTCAAGAAGTGTGACGGATTGTAGTGTGTTAGAAGACTGGATAGATACATGGGAGCTAAACCATTTAGTGTTTTGTAAGTAAGAAGCAGTAGTTTGTAGTCGATTCGGAAATTAACAGGTAGCCAGTGTAGGGACGATAAAATTGGTGTTATGATCATATTTCCTCGACCTTGTGAGAACTCTGGCTGCCGGCATTCTGGACTAACTGAAGCGTGTTTATTAATAATGCAGGACATCCACCTAGTAATGCATTACAATAGTCTATTCTGGAGGTCATGAACGCATTGACGAGCTTCTCTGCATCAGATATAGATAACATGTTTCTTATCTTAGCAATATTTCTAAGGTGGAAGAAGCCTGTTTTTGTAAGTTGGTTAGTATGATTTTTAAAAGACAAGTTGCTGTCTAAGATAAATCCCAGGTCTTTTACCATTGAACTAGTAGTTACAGAACATCCAATCACATGCAGGTTGAAATGCTGGAGCTTCTGTGTACAGGGTTTTTGGGCAGATGAGCAAAATCTCCGTCTTATCAGAATTTAATAGTAGAAAATTATGGTTCATCCAGTCTTTTAATTCATTAATACACTCCGTTATCCGAACCAATTGAGCTGTATCGTCTGATTTTGATGAGATATATAGCTGGGTATCGTCAGCATAACAGTGGAAGCTAATTCCATGCCTTCTAATAATATATCCTAAGGGAGCTATTAGTGAGATATGGCCAGCTACCTAAAGACCTGTAGCAGTGCAAAAGGTGGTTCGACAAAGTATTGACACAGCGGGGCTAAATACATATGCACGCCACACTTTTCAGATTCTTATTTGTTTTTAAAAAAGAAAAACACCATGTATCATTTTCCTTCCACTCTACAAGTATGCGATACTTTGTGTTGGTCCATCACATAAAATCCCAATAAAGTACATTAAAGTTTGTGGTTATAACGTGACAAATTGTGGAAATACTTTTGCAAGGCACTGTGTTTGTGTGTTATATATATATATATATATGCGCTCGCGCGACGGGTCGAAAACACACACATCAGAGAGCCGAATGTCAGGAAAATCACGTTGTGTCTTTATTTGTTGTGTACAGGGGTGCCGGTGGAAAAGGAGACCTGTCTGGGCGGGTGGGTGCTCGGTGTCCTCGGCACGTAGAGACCTTTAGAGAGTCGTTGGAAGAGGTCAGCGTAGTCGCTGCGATAACCCGCGCTGTTGTCGCTGCGATAACCCGCGATAACCCGCGATAACCCGCGATAACCCGCGCTGCTCTCGCTGCGTCCTGTTGAGAAAAGGAG
>JAAIIK010000038.1:296278-317343 GCA_014706435.1 Silurus glanis
ATACAGTGGAACAGTAAACAATAAACAGTAAACAATAGACAATTTTTGGTGGTTTAGATTGTCCATAGAGTGTCCGTGTGCGGTATGGTGTGGTGTAAAAAGTCCGTAAGTGTCCGTGTGCGGTATGGTGTGGTGTAAAAAAAAAAGTCCGTAAGTGTCAGTGTGCGGTATGGTGTGGTGTAAAGTGTCCAAAAAGTGTCCATGTGCAGTATGGTGTGGTATAACAATGACCATAAAGTGTCCGTATGTGGTGTGGTGTGGAATAAAATAAAATATAAAGTGCACTGTGCTGTGCAAGTCCAGAGTTTAAAGTGTCGTGGTGCGAAAGGTGAGATATGTATAGAGGGGAAGTGTGATGATGGAGAGAGTGGGGCAGTTTTTTAGATCCTGGGTGTTTCCTGGTTTAAACTCCGAATGGCCTGCGGGAAGAAGCTCCTCCTCATTCTCTCTGTGTTCGCTTTCAGGGAGCGGAAGCGTTTCCCTGAACGCAACAGAGAAAAGAGTCCATTGTTGGGATGGCTGAGGTCCTTCATAATCTTCCTAGCTCTGGTCCGGCACCGCGTGCTGTAGATGTCCTGCAGGTCAGGGAGCTTGGTGTGGATGGTACGTTCAGCTGAACGCACCACCCTCTGGAGGGCTCGTCTGTCCTGCATGGTGCTGTTCCCGAACCAGGAAGTGATGCTACCCGTCAGAACGCTCTCAATGGTGCAGGTGTAGAAGGTCTTAAGCACCTGAGAGGGAAGTTTAAAGTCCCTTAAGCGTCTCAGATGGTACAGACGCTGCCGGGCCTTCTTCACCAGGGTGTTGGTGTGACAGGTCCAAGACAGGTCCTGTGTGATGTGAACACCTAGGTACCGGAAACTGTCCACTCTCTCCACTGGGGTCCCGCTGATGTTTATCTGTTGGTATGACCGCTCCCGCTTTGTGCTGAAGTCCACGATCAACTCCTTAGTCTTGCTGACATTCAGGAGAAGGTTGTTCTCCTGGCACCATCTCTCCAGGTTTTTAACCTCCTGTAGGTAGGACGTTTCATCGTTGTTGGAGATCAGACCCATCACAACGGTGTCATCAGCAAACTTGATGATGGTGGTGGAGTTGGAAGTGGCCACACAGTCATATGTGTACATTGAGTAAAGCAGGGGGCTCAGAACACAACCCTGGGGAGCTCCAGTGCTGAGGGTGAGGGTGGATGAGGTGTGTTTTCCCACCCGTACGGCTTGTGGTCTGTCTGTCAGGAAGTTAGAGATCCATTGACACAGCGGCTGGCTCAGTCCCAGGACCTCCAACTTAGAGGTGAGTGTGGAGGGAATTATGGTGTTAAACGCTGAACTGTAGTCCATGAACAACATCTTTGCATAATTCCCGTTTCTTTGGTCCAGGTGGCTCATCGTGGTGTGGAGGAGATGAGCAATAGCGTCCTCAGTAGAGCGGTTCTGACGGTACGCAAACTGTAATGGGTCCAGTGTGTCTGGTAGTGATGCAGTGATGAAGTCTCTGGCCAGTCTCTCGAAGCACTTCATCACTACTGAGGTCAAGGCTACAGGGCGATAGTCGTTAAGTCAGGCGGGCTGGGGTTTCTTCGGGACAGGAACAATAGTGGACTGCTTAAAACATGAGGGGACAACAGACTGTTCCAGTGAGAGGTTGAATATCTCAGTGAACACCGGTGCTAGCTGGTCAGCGCAGGCATTCAGAACCCGACCTGTGATGCCGTCTGGTCCTGCTGCCTTCCTGGTATTCACTCTCTTGAATGCCCTCCTCACGTCATGCTCTGAGATGGTGAACGTGTTTACCGCTCCGGCTCTCTCGGCGTGCACGCTGGTTGTGCCGCTAGCGCCGCTAGCGTGGTTAGCTGCAGCCTCGAAACGAGCGTAAAGGGTGTTTAGCTCGTCTGCCAGAGAAGCGTCCGCATTCACCATTTTAGAAGATGGTGTTTTGTGGTCCGTTATTGTTCTTAGTCCCTGCCACAGGCTCCTAGAGCCACCATGTTGAAACTGTGACTCTAGTTTCCTCCCGTAGTGCCACTTTGCATCCTTCACCGCTCTGCGAACATGTCCCCGGTGGCGAGCCCCGTATAGGCAGCGGAGCGGGATCTCAGAGCGTCGCGGATGGTTTTATCCACCCACGGCTTCTGGTTGGGAAACGTTCTGATAGTGTTTTTTTGCACTGTATCATCCGCTAGTTTCCCGATGAATCCCACAACCGCTTCCGTAAACATGTTGACGTCATCAGAGCTGCGCCTGAACATGTCCCAGTCTGCGTCATCCAAAGCGTCCTGCAGAGCGGCCACCGATTGGTCAGTCCAGCGCGCGACCTCCCTCTGAACCGGAGCTTCCTGTTTCAGCCTTTGTTTGTAAACAGGCATGAGGAAGATGGCGGCATGGTCCGATTTCCCAAACGGTGGACGTGATTGTGCCTTGTAGCTGTTCTTGAAAGGTGTGTAGCAGTGGTCCAGTGTCCTTTCGCCCGTGGTGGGGCAGGTGATGTGCTGGTAAAAGTTTGGTAGTTGGCAAGAGGTTGGCACTGTTGAAATCTCCGACCACAATAAGCGCAGCGTCCCGATGCTGTGTTTGTTGAAGTGTTATTGTCTCGTGCAAATCCCATATCGCAGTGTCCGTGTCCACTTGAGGTGGAATATAAACGGCACTGACTATGACCGAGCTGAATTCCCGAGGTAGATAGAATGGCCGACATTTGATGGTCAGTGTTCCAGATTTGGTGTGCAGGAGCGTGAAAGAGGAACGATGCTCACGCTGTCGCACCAGTGGTTGTTCACCATCAGACACACTCCACCTCCTCTTGACTTCCCCGACTCCAGTGTTCTGTCCATGCGGTAAACCGAGAAAAACTCGGCCGGCTGGATGGCGTGGTCCGGTACCGCTGGGTTCAACCATGTCTCGGTGAAGCAGAGAAGGTTGCAGTCCCGAATGTCTCTCTGGAACTTGACCCTTG
Organism: Silurus glanis; assembly: GCA_014706435.1. Lineage (NCBI taxonomy): Eukaryota > Metazoa > Chordata > Actinopteri > Siluriformes > Siluridae > Silurus > Silurus glanis. The sequence goes on from JAAIIK010000038.1 coordinate 299,231, forward strand.
CCCTGAGGTCGTCGAGCTTGTTCTCCAGTGACTGGACGTTGGCTAACAGGATACTAGGTAAGGGAGCGCTGTGTGCGCATGCCCTCAGCCTGTTCCTGATGCCGGCTCGTTTCCCTCGCGGACGCCGGTACGGGTCGCGTCCTTTGTTCTCCCTCAGGATCTCTCTCGGCCAGCATGGGTCCGGGTTTAAAAACGGCGAAAGGTGAGTGCATTGTACACCAATAGATATGAGTGTCTCGGTCATATCTAATGGTGTCCATCTTGTGTAGATGGAACTGTAACTACTTAAATAAAAGTATAAAATAAACAAAAAAAGAGAAAACGTAGCCGGGGCAGCCGACCTCACCGGCGCCATCTTGCATCTTGCAATATTTCCCGCAATTCTGACTTGTTCTGTCTCCTCCAGAGCAGATTGTTAGACATAGAGGACTATTTTAAGCGTGGTTTTACGAATTGGTTACATTTTAGGGCTGCTGCTATCGATTACTTTAGTACTTGAGTATTCTAACGATTATTCCATTGATTAATCGAGTAATCGGAGAAGAAGTACTTTTTATTTGCTTATTTACTTTATTTAATCATTATTATTCTAACTCGCAATTATTTCTGCTCTGTGTGTAGTTAAATGTACAAAACAAAAGTGCACAATAGTGCAGAATCGGTAGGATCACTTAGTCAAAAAATGTACAGTGCGGGCACAGATAATGAGACTCACATGTTGCAATGAACTCGCATTTTAAATAGGACTCCTGGTATTTTAAATGAAGCTTTTTTTAACTGAAAGTTGTGGAATCTTCTACTGTCTCATGATTTGGTCCTTTCCTGTTTTCCAAGAAATTTGCCAGCAATTTTTGTTTTGTAGTTGTTTTTGCTAGGGCTAGCTGTGGTCTTAATTTATCAATGCATAGAAAAAACTGTGACTGAAACAAGTATGGGAAATTGGCATAGAACATCTGGAAATGGTCATCCAGAATTGGTCATTTTTTCAATACACCGAAGAGTGCAAAAGTCAATAAAATGGTAATAAAATAGTATATAATAAAAAGTTTTTATTCTTTCTGTGCAGCCTAGAATTGCGGGATGTACATTGTGCAGCATCATTTAGTATTTGCTATTTGACAGGAATGACGAGATGGAATGGATGCTAGTGCAGGTAAAATTTCTTTTCGAAAACTAGGCAAAATCCACAATTCTAAATAACAGTAGAAAAACAGAACAAGGTCAGGTGATGGAAAGACTGGGATAAATGGGACTTAACAAAAAAAATGGAATGGAAAATACATTTTTGAAAACAACAGAAAACAAATGGCTTGGTAGAGTCGGTGAAACTGGGCAAAAATATTACGTGTGCAGTCTGTGTGTGTAGATGTGTGAGCAATAACACCTGTGCTCAATTAGTAGCTTGGCAATTGTGAGCGCAGTAGGCTGTGGCAACTGTAATGGCCATGTTTGTGATTCATGGTGGTTGCTGGGAGATTGAGTTCCTGTCAGCACCAATAGGCAAATCAATATTTTTTATTTATTTATGATTGTGGTCATTATTATTTTGGAAAACTGCCGTTCAGCCCAGTTTCTGAAGGGCGGGCATCATGTTCTGCTTCAGAATGTCACAGTACATGATGGAATCCCTGCTTCCCTCAGCACCCCAGTACCAGCAGCACTCATGTAGCCCCAAACCATGATGCTACCACCATCATGCTTGACTGTAGGCAAGACACAATTTTCTTGGTACTCCTGATCAAGACAAATGGACACTTTCTATCTATATTTGGGCTGCAACAACTAATCGATAATAATCGATAATGAAATTGATTGTCAACTTATGCTGTTATCAATTAGTTGGGCTGCTCAAGTTACGGGTAGCGTGACGGCAAGATAACACAGCCGCTTGCAAATTTATCTGTCCCACTCCCGCAAAGGTTCTGTCCCGCTCCCGCAAAAAAAAATTTTTTCTCCCACAATATTTAAAGTTTGTCCCGCTCCTGCTTGCTTCCCTTTTAAATATGAATACAAAAAAAATTGGAAAATTAATAAACATTTTTTATTTTATTTGAGTTTGACTTTTTGTGTAAATGGGGAAAATGGACATGAGCAAGGAACTTTTGAGAAAATGGAACATCAACTGAAATGATATCTCATAAAATCAAGTTTTTGTTGTGTTGTATTTCCTTTCTTTAATAATGAATTGATATCTGTAGCACTCAGCGATTCTCCTCTGTCTTGCACTTCAGACATTTTGCCTTGGTGTGCTCTAGTAGTGTAACACATATGAACCACACTTTGGACCTTGTGCCTGTAAATCATTTTATTGTATTTTAGTTGCCATTGTTGCTTTCGTGCAGTAGTTAATTTTTTGAAAATATTTTTAAGACCATTTTTGCGGGAGTCTCACAAATGATTTTATTCTCTCTCAAACCGCACACACGAGTATTTTACAGCCCTCACACATATTTACCCATCAAATCTTGTCCTGCGCTGCACTCGTTTGCGTCGGGTCCTGCGGGAGTGCAGGTCTCTAGTACAGGTCAACCACCAGCAGGAAAATGTGTGCATCCCAGTCCAAGGCATGGGAGCATTTTACAGTATATTAAACGCATGATGAAGGCGAAACATCAGCACGGTAAGCTAAAACTGTATAATCCTCATTATGTGAAAATGTTATAGTTTAATGAAGTGCTATTGTGTAAACTGTTTGTTTGCTAACTTCAGGACAGTCGCACTGGATCTTTTCTGTCGTGACTCACGAGCGTCAGGTTGCACAATTACCTTGCTCACGACATAGTAATGGATTCAATTAATACTGTGTGAACAAACACTAAATCTGAAAGCAGCAAATAACAGCAGCAGTAAACGATTACATTTTTTGTCACTGTTGTGGTACACCAATGCATATTTTTTCGTTTTTTTAATCAAATCTGTTAGCTTGCTGCGTTTCTCCATTCATTTATTTTTTAATAGCATTTGTCTACTACAACAGTTAAATTGTCTGTTTTCAAACGTGATTTACTGCTGCTTAACTATGTTCGAATGCTTGGTTTCAATGTTTGTATATTTAATTTATGCATATATCATTTAATTATTATACAAAATTTAATTAATTATATATTCTAGATGCTTATATCGTCACAAATGAACAAAATATCTTGTATTATATTTTATATAGATTTTTTTCAGGCATGGTTGTCAACTTGCCATCTGTAATACAATACAAATATTGATTTACACAAATTGCTTCACCTTGCATACTCAAATGCTGTTTTTTTTTCCCAACAGAAGGAAACAACCCAGCATGAGGGAATTTGTTCGATGAAAAAATCCCTCGTGCACTCCTCAACAAGCAGCTACTATAAGCTTTAAAATGTCAAGATTACAGATAGTACTCATAGTACAGATAGATAACTCAATATGTGGCTTTTGCATTTTTTTAAGTACACTTTTATATATAAATCCTCTGAATTAGGGTTTTATATAGTTTTCTATAAACATCTAATAAAAATATAATAATTTATCCGATTAATCGGGAAAAAATAATTGCAGCCCTTGTCTGTCTGTCTGTCTGTCTATCTATCTATCTATCTATCTATCTATCTATCTATCTATCTATCTGTCTATCTATCTATCGATCTATCTATCTATCTATCTATGCAGAATACAGTATAACCTAGCCATTACGGATGCACAAGCCAGTGCCCTCTTAGTGCTGGTCCCAAGCCTGGATAAATGGGAAAGGTTGTGTTAGGAAGGGCATCCAGCATAAAACATGTGCCAAATCGAATATGCGGATCACAAACCAGAATTTCATACCGGGGGCCCAGGTTACCAACGAACGCCACAGGTATTGTTAGTCAACAGGGTAGAGAAAGAGACAGAGACAGCAGGGAAAGTGAAGTGAAGGTTTGGGTGGGCACATTAAATGTTGGTACTATGACTGGTAAAGGGAGAGAGGTAGCTGATATGATGGAGAGGAAAAAGGTAGACATGTTGTGTGTTCAGGAGACCAAGTGGAAAGGGAGTAAGGCCAGGAACATTGGAGGTGGCTTTAAACTGTTCTATCATGGTGTGGATAAAAAGAGAAATGGTGTAGGGGTGATTCTGAAGGAAGAGTAAAGTAAGAGTGTAGTAGAGGTGAAGTGAGTTTCTGATAGGGTGATGAACGTGAAGCGGTACCTATGTTCCACAAGTCAGTTGTGAGATGGAATAGAAGGAAAATTCTGGAGTGAGTTAGATGAAGTGGTGGAGAATGTACCTAGGAAAAAAGGATTAGTGATTTGGGGCAAATTTTAATGGGCATGTTGGTGAAGGGAACAGAGGTGATGGGTAGGTATTGTCTTAAGGAGAGGAATGTGGAAGGGCAGATGGTGAGAGCAGCAATAAAGAGGGTAAAGAGTGGAAAGTCGGTGGGACCAGATGACATACTAGTAGAAGCATGGAGATGTTTAGGAGAGATGGCAGTGGAGTTTTTAAACCAGATTTTTTAACAAGATTTTGGAAGGTGAGAGGATGCCTGAGGAATGGAGAAGGAAGAGCACTATGGACAATATTTGCTTTGAGAATGTTGATGTAGAAGTATAGAGAATGTCAGAAGAAGTTGCATTGCGTGTTTGTGGATCTATAGAAAGCTTACGACAGAGTGCCGAGAGAGGAGTTGTGGTATTGTATGAGGAAGTCAGGTGTGTCAGAGAAGTATGTGAGGGTGGTGCAGGACGTGTATAAGGACAGTGTGACAGCAGTGAAGTGTGCAGTAGGAACGACATACTGATTCAAGGTGAAGGTTGGATTGCATCAAGAAACAGTTATTTTAAAACGTGGATGAGTTTAAGGGTTAACTTGGGGTTAACAGCAAAGTTATGGAGAGTGTGTTAGAGAAGTGAATAAAAGAGTGCAGGCAGGGTGGAGTTGGTGGAGAAGAGAGGCAGGAGTGATTTGTGATAGATAGTATCTGCAAGAGTGAAATGGAAAGTTTATAGGACTGTGGTAGAGACAGTGGCATTGAGTAAAAGACAGGAGTTGAAGATGTTGAGATTTTCATTGGGAGTGATGAGGATGTACAGGATTAAAAATTAGTTTATTAGACAGCGCATGTGCGACGTTTTGAAGACAAGGTGAGGGAGGCGCGATTGAGATGGTTTGGACATGTGCAGAGGAGGAACATGGGGTATTCGGTAGGAAAATGCTGAGGATGGAGCCTCCAGGAAGGAGGAAAAGAGGAAGAACAAGGAGGAGGTTTCTGGATGTGGTGAGGGAAGACATGCAGGTAGTTGCTTTGAAAGAGGCAGATGTAGAGGATGGGGGTATGGGGACAGATGATTCGCTGTGGCGACCCCTAACGGGAGAGCCAAAAGATGAAGAAGGAGAAGGCGGAATACAGTATATGTGTGTGTGTATGTGTGTGTGTGTGTGTGTGTATATATGTATGTATGTATGTATGTATGTATGTATGTATATGTGTATGTATGTGTGTATGTGTATACATAAATCTAGACTGTGTCCCTTACATTGGCTTGCTATTCAGCAGTTATTTGCAGAGAATTAAATGAATGATGTGATTTGGTCTGTGTTGTTCTTATCTGTAGTTGCCAGAATTAATTGTGGTTGATAATAATTTAGGCAATCTGTTGTTGCTATTTGTGATAATATACAAACATTGCGAGCATCTGTGGGAGCTTAGGGAACTGTATTCCACCTACTTATCCACTCTCACGCTAAATTCTCCTATTGTTTCATCCTGTAAAATAACAGTTGGCATATGCATTCAGGATGTTGACTAGTGAGGAGAGTGTGTTGAGAAGATGGAGGGAGTATTTTGAGCAGCTGATGAATGACGAAAATGAGAGAGAGAGAGAGAGAAGGTTAGATGGTGTGGAGATGTTTAAGTAGGAAGTGGATAGGATTAGTAAAGAGGAAATGAGAGCAGCGATTAAGAGGATAAAGAGTGGAAAGTCAGTTGGACCAGATGAAATACCGGTAGAAGCATGGAGATGTTTAGGAGAGATGGCAGTGAAGTTTTTAACCAGGTTGATTTTGGAAGGTGAGAGGATGCCTGAGGAATGGAGAGGGAGTGTGCTGGTACCGATCTTTAAGAATAAGGGAGATGTGCAGACCTGCAGTAACTACAGGGGAATAAAGTTGATCAGTCACACCATGAAGTTATAGAAAAGAGTAGTGGAAGCCAGGCTGAGAGAAAAGGTGAACATCTGTGAGCAACAGTACGGTTTAATGCTGACGAAGCGCACCACACACATTATTTGCTTTGAGAATGTTGATAGTGAAGTATAGTGAAGGTCAGAAGGACTTGCATTGTGTGTTTGTGGATTTAGAGAAAGCGTACGACAGGGTGCGGAGAGAGGAATTGTGGTATTATATGAGGAAGTCAGGTGTGTCAGAGAAGTATGTGAGGGTGGTGCAGGACATGTATGAGGACAGTGTGACAGCAGTAAAGTGTGCAGTAGAAACTACAGATTGGTTCAAGGTGGAGGTTGGACTGCATCAAGGATCGGCTCTGAGCCCTTTCCTGTTTGCAGTGGTGATGGACAGGTTGACGGACGAGGTCTGACAGGAGTCTCAATGGACTACAGTCCCTGACAAAAGTCTTGTCGCTTATCTATTTTGTAGAAACACCTGCTATTAACCTGACTTTTAATTAATCAATTGGTGTTAGAAATAGCTCATATGAAAAGCTAAAACCCTCCCAAATGATGTTTAATGCACTGAAATAAATTAGTTTCACTGAAAAAAGATTTATCATTTAATCCAGACAGAAAGGTCAAATTTTGGCAAGACAAAAGTTTTGTCGCCTATATAGAAATTGAACAAATTTACTGCAAATACAAAAATATGTCAGCAAATTAAGTAGTGGTGCTGTGAGATCCAAATGTAATATCTTGTATGACTTCCATGAGCTTGAAGGACTGCATCCATGCGGTTTGGCAAGGATTCATACAATTTATTGATGAAGTCATCAGGAATAGCAAAGAAAGCAGTCTTGCATGCCTCCCAGAGTTCATCAATATTCTTTGGTTTCGTCTTCCATGCTTCCTCTTTCATCCTACCCCACATATGCTCAATGATGTTCATGTCTGGTGACTGGGCTGGCCAATCCTGGAGCATCTTGATCTTCTTCGCCTTGAGGAACTTTGATGTGGAGATGGAAGTATGCAATGGAGCACCATCCTGCTGCAGAATTTGGCCTCTTTTATAGTTAGGAATATAAGAGGTAGCTAAGATTTCTTGGTATTTTAGACTATTGATGTTGCCTTCCACCCTGCAGATCTCTCGCACACCCCCATACTGGATGTAACCCCAGACCATGATTTTTCCGCCACCAAACTTTTCTGTTTTCTGGGTGAATCTCGGATCCATGCGGGCTCCAGTAGGTCTCCTGCAATATTTGCGGCGACTGTGGTGTAATTCAACAAAAGATTCATCTGAAAAATCCACCTTCTGCCACTTTTCCAGCGTCCATCCTTTTAGCAGGCTGTGGGCCTTGGCAAATGCCACACGGTTTTTCAATTGTCTTTTGTTAAGTGCTGGCTTCTGGGCACTGATTCGACCATGGAGGCCATTTCGAGACAGAATCCGACAAACTGTTCTGGTTGACACAGGGACTTCAGGTGACCAGGTCTCGTGGAGCTCTGCTGCAGTGGAAAATGGGCTGGCCTTGGATTTTCGAGCCAACAAACGGTCCTCTCGAGCAGTTGTCTTGCGGGGTCTGCCTGACCTGGGATTGTCAAAAACGTCTCCAGTCTCTTCAAATCTTTTTTTTTTTTGTCCTCTGTACTTGACGCTGAGACACATTGAAGGTGTCTGCCACATCAGCAGTGGATCTGGTCTTCAGCCTCTTGATAATCAAAACTTTAGTCTCAGGGTGAATCTTAGGCATGTTTGCAGAGGTCTAGTTGCAGTTGATGTGAAGGTCTAGTGTACTGGGGTTCTTTGTATACACACCTGAAACCTAATTGATCCATTATTAGTCACAGGTGAAGCTCATATGACAAGGCGACAACACTTATGTCTTTGCAAAAATGGACTCAGTGGGCTTTACCAAGCTGTGAATATTAGAATACTTTTTGACAGTTTCGTTTTGCACTGAAACATTATTACAAAAGCTGTTGGGATTAAAATGAGCCATTTCTTGTAAAAAAAAATCTTGATTAGAAATATATTTCAGCGGCACTTCAGGTCAATTTGTACACAAGCGACAAGACTTTTGTCAGGGACTGTATATTTTTGCGAATGATATTATTTGTGGTGAAAGTAGGAGTAAGACAGAGTACATGTGTGTGAATGAGAGGGAGGGCAGTGGAGTGGTGCGGTTGCAGGAAGAGGAGGTGGAGAAGGTGGAGGACTTTAGGTACCCTGGAGGAAGACTAAGGAGGGGGTTTATGGATGTGGTGAGGGAAGACATGCAGGTAGTTGGGGTGAAAGAGGCAGATGTAGAGGACAGGGGTGTATAGAGACGGATGATCCGCTATGGCGACCCCTAATGGGAGAAGCCAAAAGAAGAAGAAGAAAAAGAAGAAGATATCATTTAGGATGCAGTCTATTGGCAAATGGAATTAAGTGTAGTTTGATGGGGTAAGACTAGTCTTAAGCGAAACATCCCTTTGAGGACAAGGCAGTGCTGCAGTTAGAAAAAAAATATATATGTAAAATCAGGTGCATTGCATACATGTACTTTGTAACAATAATGCAAAAATAAACCATTAGGTGCCCGATGGACTAAAAAAAACAGCATTTCTAGCATATAAACAACTGGTATTATTTGGCAACTTTTAGCCTCCTGTGAAGGCATAAAAATGTACTGAAGTTTAAAAATAACCCTGAGATATTACAGAGGAAGGGTTGTGTTTTTGCACTGGTCCACTTCAAAACTGCTCTCAATGTTAAGCGGACTCTTAGATGTCGGCTGTTGTGCTGCTGGGAGGGAATCTATTGGATGCTGCATGCCTTACAGTGCAAAACCTCAGGAAGTGTGTGACCTATACTGAGAGGCTCACACTGTCTTGACTTATCCATACAAGGTGTTTAAAGTAGGGCATTGCACAGCCCAGCTGGCACATACAGTACAACAAGACCTATCCTATTTGATTTTAGTTATCACAAGTTAGTTATATTTCATAACTTATTTAAGACTCATTTCAACTCATTTTAATATGTTTCTATATACTTCTTTGGTGTCCCAAGTGTACAAAGTACCAAACATTTTAGCAAAAACAAACCAAAAAGTTTATGTAACTGCAACAGACTATCTACCATAATTTCCGGACTATAAAGCGCACCCTTATATATGCCGCACCCACTGAATTTGACAAAGATTTTTATTTTTAACATAAATAAGCCGCACCTGTCTATAAGCCGCAGGTGTCTACACTGAAACTAATGAACTTTACACAGGCTTTAACGAAAGACACTAAATGCAATATGTTGCGCTTCTATTAGGAGCATAGCGGTATTTTGGGAATAGCATGTCAAGTCAAGAAGTCAAGAGGCTTTTATTGTCATTTTTGCTATACACAGTGGTACACAGTACACAGTAAAAACGAAACAACGTTTCTCCGGAACCCTGGTGCTACACTAAACAACAAAACAACAGCAGCATAGAGCTACAACACAAACATAAAGTGCATCGAGTGCAACCTGGTGCAAACAGTGCAAACAAAAAACAGTACAGACAGACATTGCAGACAGACAACACAAGACAAGAAAAAAGACAAAAAAAACCAAGTATAGCGCCGACTAGTAAACCTGCTGTATACTTGATTATACAGTACTTTGTAAGGAGAAATGTAAAAACTATACCCAGGAGAGAATACAAACAGAACAGAACAATGTAGTGCAAAAAAACAGCAGCAAGGAGGTGCAAAGACAGCATGTAAACATTCTACTGTAGTACAAGGTGCGAGTATAAATAATAATAAATAGATAAGTGGTGGTGGAGTGGATCGAAATAAGTGATGATTGTGTTTAGTCCAGGTTGTACAGTTCAGTAACACACATTTGAGTGAGTGTGTGTGTGACTGAGTGAGTGTGTGTGAGTTCTGTTTCAGTTCTGTGTATTAAGAAGCCTGATGGCTTGTGGAAAGAAACTGTTGCACAGTCTTGTTTTTGCGGCCCGAATGCTTCGGAACCGTTTTCCTGATGGTAGGAGTGTGAAAAGTGTGTGTGACGGGTGTGTGTGATCGTCCACAATGCTGTGTGCTTTGCGGATGCAGCGTGTGGTGTAAATGTCCATGATAGAGGGGAGAGAGATTCCGATGATCTTCTCAGCTGTCCTCACTATCCTCTGTAGGGTCTTGCGATCCGAGACGGTGCAATTCCCAAACCAGGCAGTGATGCAGCTGCTCAGGATGCTCTCAATGGTCCCTCTGTAGAACATGGTCAGGATGGGGGGAGGGAGGTGGGCTTTCCTCAGCCTTCTCAGGAAGTAGAGACGCTGCTGGGCTTTCTTGGTGATGGAGCTGGTGTTAAGTGACCAGGTGAGGTTGTCTGCCAGATGAACACCAAGGAATTTGGTGCTCTTCACGATCTCCACAGAGGATCCATCAATAATCAGTGGAGATTGGTCGCTCTGTGCTCGCCTGAAGTCCACAACCATCTCTTTCGTTTTGTCCACATTCAGAGACAGGTTGTTTGCTCCACACCAGGCAGTTAACCGTTGCACCTCTTCTCTATATGCTGACTCGTCGTTCTTGCTGATTAGACCCACCACGGTCGTGTCATCAGCGAACTTGATGATGTGGTTCGAGCTGTGCATTGCTACACAGTCGTGAGTCAGCAGAGTGAACAGCAGTGGGCTGAGCACACAGCCCTGGGGGGCCCCAGTGCTCAGTGTGGTGGTGCTGGAGATGCTGTTCCCGATCCTGACTGACTGAGGTCTCTCAGTCAGGAAGTCCAGGATCCAGTTACAGAGGGAGGTGTTCAGGCCCAGAAGGTTCAACTTCTCGATCAGGTGCTGAGGAATGATTGTGTTGAATGCTGAGCTGAAGTCAATGAACAGCATTCGTACATACGAGTCCTTGTTATCCAGGTGGGTGAGGGCCAGATGGAGGGTTGTGGAGATAGTCACTGCATTCTTACGGTATTACTGTGTGTGTGTGTGCGTGTGAGACTGAGGATTATGTCCTTATTATTTTCTGATGCTCAAGTTTCTTTGACTAACCCATAACGCTGTTGCCAAGAAAAATAAAAAAGCACGAGTTTTGGAAACCTGTCTGTGCTTATATGATTTCTGTTGCAACTGGAGTTTTAGTGAGCTCTCCCTTCACCCTGACTCAACGCGCTACAACGGCTTGTATCTAAACAGTAGCCGACCAAGTAAGTTATTTGTTCATTGTCTTCCTCCTTCCTTTCACAACTACAGTGGTACCTTGACCTACGAGTGCATTAATGTACGAGTTTTTCGATTTTTTTGCTTTGTTACGCGAGCAAAAAACTGAGGTACGAGCTCGAGACGCCGCTGCTAGATGGCGAAGCGAAGCCAGAAAGCGAAGATTGTGACGAAAATGAAGATAAGCAAAGAAGAAAAAGTAAAAATTTTAAAGTTTAGGGATACGTAGTGTACAGGAGTGATAGTAAAAAACGAGTTTTCCCTCTGCCTCCGCTTATCGCCTCTACCCCCCCTCCACACACGCACACACACACACACACACACACACACACACACACACACACACACCCCAACGGCGTTTTCGTTAGCTCAAGTCGTGTCATCTCCAAGGAAAATACACTGAATAAAACCTTATTATATCTTTACATAGTCTTTCTATTATGTTTTTATACAAGATTTGTTATTTAGAAATGTATTTTCCAATTTAATAACATGAAACATAAAAACGGAGTGTCATTTTGAGGGTTGGAATGGATTAATGCCATTTTAAGTATTTTCAATATGGAAAACTGATTTGATGTGCGAGCAAATTAAGATACGAGCTCGTCCACGGAACGAATTAAACTCGTAGGTCAAGGTACCACTGTATTTCTCTGGGGATTTTATCTTTTGTCATCGTCGTGCGACACCGGTGGAAGTTTTTCTCCCGATGCCGTGCAGTTTTCAGTCAGAGGTGCGTTTTTCCGTTTCCGTTCGGAAATTTCATTGTTCTAATGTTATGTCGCTCAGTTTTTTGGCTTGAACTTTTGGCTTATATTAGCCGCTTCGTTGTTTAAGCCGCGGGGTTCAAAACGTGGGAAAAAAGTAGCGGCTTATAGTCCGAAAAATACGGTAATATTTTATGAGATACTAAATGCAATTGCATTGATCTTCATTATTGACAGAGTACTTACAGCTTTGAATTTTCTAATCAAAGCACACCAGAACCACTCTCCAACCTTATTTCCAACAATCAAAATAAATACAATTATGCACAGTAAAACTCACCTGTTCTAGATTAAAATCTAGTATTAATTGTGTGTGAGAGAGACTTGCTGCATAGAGAACGATTAATATAATGTTTATATAAGATAATAAAGCATTGGTTTAATTACTATGTTCTCAAGTGGTATGCTGCCTCCTCTTTTAGCTATCTGAATCATTAAACAAAAGACCAGGATATCGTCCAGGTACATGAGCAATAAAAAAATTGCTCATGTACCTGGATGAAAGAATAAAATATTTGCTTGTCCTTATTGCATACCAGGTGACAGGCATTTCTAAGGTGAGCTATGTGGTGATGGTGACAACATTATGGGGTTTGAAGGCAGTTGATGAGTAAAAGGGGTATTTAATCTTGATCGTAATTATGTAGTACCCACAGTAGTCAGTGCACGGTCAGATGGTGTTGTCCTTCTTGGCCACAAAGCAAAAAACCTAGCACCCTGGGAAGAATAGGTGGGTCATGTGATACAGGCATCAAGAGTGTTGTTGATGTACATTTCCTCTTTCCTCTCTGGGTGAAAAAGGATAAATAGTCTGCTGGAAGGCAACGGTCCCCTGGGAGCAACCCTCTGGAATAGGGCCTAGGCTTTATTGAAAACCTCACTTAAATTGTGGTACTTGAAGGGAATCGTAGTAGCATCGGGGGTTTGGGGGTCAGGGGAGACCATGAATGTGGTGGAAAGTAGCTCAAAATCAGCTCAATTACAGCTAATTTTATCACATTGCTGTAATTGAGTAGGTTTTTTTGTGTACTAGTCTTTATTCTATGTCATTTTACTTTTACTGATGTATGTTTTGTCTAAAGTATTGTACTGAGTAAACAAAAAAATTGGCAGAGTATATAAAAAAAATGCAAAAAAAAAAAAACTTGAAAAGTGGAGACTAATATGTCAAGCAACAGGGGTGCAGACCCAGCTAAAAGAGAAAACCTTGTCAAACTTTGCTAAAGTTGAACTCAAATGTGAACTCTTGACCATTGGTAGTTAAAAAGTTGTAATTTTAATAAGAGGTTTGGTCAAATTAGGCAAAAAGACATCGGTGCATAACATTGCTCATGTTGGTTAGCACTAACAATCTGCTGGTATCTAATTATTAATGATGCTAAACTTTGATGATGTCGAAAAAAAATTGCCACCTTTTTAAATGTAAATAGGGATATGACTTCATACTGTCACATTAAAATGAACAACTCTATAAAAGTTAAAGTAAAGTGAAGTGGGGTTGTATGAGGTATCTATGTCTAGTCTAGTCTTTTTTCAGCAGTCACGGATCGAAAAATAATAAGCATGATGTAGTGCTGCACAATTAATTGTATCCTAATCGCGATGTCAGCTTGTGCGATTATATGATGGCAAATGTTCCAATTTAATAAAATAAAAAAAGTGCAGGTGTGTACACATGTTGTCTGAGAACAGTTTGCAGATTTTTTGCAGCGCCAACAAAACAAAATAGACCAGACAGTCTCAGTTTAGGCAGTGCACGTGTGGTCACGTGACTTTCCGGTGTGCAGCGTAGAGACCAGGTGATGGATGCCGAGCAGACCGACACTGAACCAAAAAAAAAAAAAAACGCTACTTCTGTTATATAGCGATATTTTAGATTTAAGATCACCAACACTGAGCAGAGAGAGGAACTCTGTGGGATTTTCTGAATTAAAGTTGCTACATCACGTGGCAATATGACAAATCTGTAACAGATCTCACTGGTTCCGGGTTGGAAGAAAGAAACGACAGGCGATGGTTTGACAGACAGAGCTTTCTTTTATTTTTCTTCACTTTTGCCCTGCCACTTTCCATTCCTCGTACTTACACCGGGGCACACACCCATTTGCGGTCCCACATGTCTTTCATCGACGCAACGCATAACCCGCGCAAACTCTCTGATTGTCACGCCTTCACCTTGCACAATTGCCTGAATTCAAGTATGTAAACATGTACTGTAAATAACTAAATGGGCACAGGCAATGGCAGGGCATTCCCTGTTTGTTTTGGCAAAATGTTTTAATTGTTATTTTTATAAAAAAAATCGATATGTATCTATTTATTGTTTTATGTAATTCAGCTGTACCTTGGGAAATATTTTTTACATTAATGCAAATGTTATTTCTTTTTGTAAAAAAATATTCATTTTAAAAGCCTTTATAGTTGTACAAATACAAATTTCATCATCATCACTAATCTGTGTGCAATTTCCTTGATAACCAATCAAGTGGACTCATTAAACCATTTATTATATCGCTATCGTAATATTGACCACAATAATCGCAACATGACAATCGCAATCGTGCAGCCCTAGCGTGATGTTTTAAAAACTATATTACACAAAACTGAAAGAATGAGTTCAAAGTTATCAGTATCACTTACAAAATCATGTTGCTGATTTGCTGTATATATGCTTATGGGTTCTTCCCTGTGCTTTCTGTTGCATTTCCAAATTTTTCAGTTTCATGTAAGACAGGGGCGGTATACAGTATACAGTATTTGTAGTAATGTTCCAAACATTGTAGAAAAGACAGCTGTGCGAGTTAGCCAAAGCAGCCATAAGTCACATTGGATTAAAGTCAACCACCCTCTTCGATTTTTTTGGCTTACACAAAAAAAGCCCTTTAAGTCTATACACAAGCACAGAATGTGGAAAGAAAAATCTAATTCCACTTTTCTGCACTGTTCTTATTATTATAATGTACAGTATATCTCCAGACTCATTATCATGTCATTGTTTTTTTTTTTCATAGCTTGAAAGGTAGGTAAAGTATGGTTCATTTCAGCTATACCTTGGTGTCCCTCTGCACTTTTATAAGCCATGCAATTTACAGTGTTCATTGGTTTCCACACAAAAAGGAGTATATCAACTTTAAAATTAACATTAGTTATGTAATGACATTAGTTTATTAGTTTTATTAGTGTAATGACATTAGTTTATTTAGTTATGTATGACAACATGTTTTACATTTCTAAGAATGTTCTAAACTACAATTATTACCAGAAGTTAATAATTTTGAATTGAACATGTTTACTAAAACAGCTGTAACTGAATACAGGTTGTATAATTCTGAAATGCATATTCGTGTTATTGTTCTGTGGAGATTAAAAAAAAGTGTGTATAAATGTCAATAGAGTGCAGTGTTCTGATGTAGTTTCTGAGGAATTGCAAGTCTGAAGTTGTTTGATTTAACTAGCCATAAGCTGGTCCAATCGTTCTGCTGTAATTTGAGTCATAATATTAATTTAAAGTGATTTGTAAAGTTATTTTCAGGTTCTGTGGTTGCCTGCTCAGTTATGGTCATGGGGGTGGGGGGACTATTTCAAATAGAATTAGCAAATGAACTGGTATTCTGCTTGGGAAGATTTGTATGCTGCATCAATCTACTAATCAGTCACTAGATTTCTAACGAGCTATTAAATAATTCAGAAAACATGACCACCTCACCTGCAGCCAACCATATTTAATGAGCTAAATATTTAAACATAGCCAGCATTGACTAATTATCTTTTAGCAGGCATTCGACAAGGTTAACATTGAGAGATCTTTATAGAACTTGAATAATATATTCAATCCATTCCAATCTCATTTAAACTGGCCACTGTGGGATGATATCCATGTTTGTGTATCTTACTTGAGTATGTTACTTTATATTACTTTGTATATAATACATTTCTTGTAGACCCCTTAACCCCAGTCAAATAAATTTGTGATCATTTGCATAATGTACAGAACTTTTCAAAACGGACTAAACCTTAATGTTAAAATGTTCAGGTGGGTGTAAAACTCAAAAATTATCAAAAATATTTGTTAATATCTGTAAGCAATATAGCAACCATACTTTTATTTTTTTATACATACTATTTATTTTATTTTTCTATATTTACTTTTATTCCATAAGGATATTTTATAATCTACACTTACAACACTAACCCATGACTGCTTACATGCTTTTCACATGAAAATCGAAATACTTGTGCAGAACTGAGTACTAAGCTTTGCAGAACACTTAAATTGACCACTGTTGTGTGCTGTTAGTTTTTTTCCCCACCCACACAAAAACAATTGTATCTTTGGTAGAAATGGGTCAATAGTGTTTTTATTCTTCTTCTTAATATTTAACACACAAATGTGTCATTTGGTCTATTAACTGGTGATTACTGTTTTATAAAATTTTTGTATAAAAAAGTCATTCTCACAGAAGTATTGTCAGGAATCCCCCTGCCACGCCCCCTTCGGAGGTTGTCAGATGTTGGGATTCCCTAACGCACCGTGCTCCTGCTCTCGTGCGTGCCCCGCCCGCACGGAGCTGCTCGCAATCGGGCTTCACAAGGAGCAGCTGAGGCTCATTTCCGTTGCCATCACACCACCTATAAAAAACCCCACACTCACCTACACAGATGGTCCGTTATTGCATGTACGTGTGTGTAGTCTCGTGTGTGTCTGTGCAGGTTCCCGGTGGCGTGCTGCTCAGCGTATGCTTCTCCCGCTACGCACCTTCTCCTTCCGGATTCCTAGTTCTCTCCACGGCGGCGTGTGCGTTTCCCGGCGCGCCTCGGACTTCTGACGCTTCTCCGTCGCTGCCTCCGCGCCGCACCCCGCACCGTGGATATTATTACTATTATTATTAGTTTGACGGACTGCCGTTTGCCGGATTATCCCGCTCTGCGGGTGCTTTATGTTGGCTCTGCCTTTTCGTTCAATAAAAACGCCGGCTTCTATTCCTGCCTCCGCCTCCATATGCGCCGCGTGACAGAATAACGGACCCCTGAAAAGGAATAAAGGACTGTAAAAAGGGGGGTGCAAAAAAAAAAGAAAAAGAATAAAAAGAAGGGGAAAAAAGAAAAGAAGAAAAGTCATGATCGGATTAACGCCGTGTTCCCGGCGCGAATCGCACCTCGGGGGTCGGGTGCACGCGGCCGCGATTCAGCAGCAGCCAAGCCCCGCCTCCAGGAAAACCCGGAAGCTCGCGGCCGGCTCTCGGTCATGTTCGGCAGCGCCACACCCCTTCGCTGACGTCACGGGTCTCCTGAATCGCTTCTCCGGCAACAGATCTGAATGGGGTGAGTTTTTACGGAGCGTAAGAGGATATATGGAGTCCAATCCGTCCCGTTTCCCGACGGAGAAAGCCAGGGTGTCATGTCTCTTCTGACGGGGGAATCGCTCTCTCTCGCCATAGAGTTGTGAGACGCGAATGGAGGTGAGTTCGGCTCGTGCACCTGGTTCCTCCAGCTTCTCACCAGGGAACTCGGGATGGTCACGGCTGACCTTCATCTCCTCACCCCCGCCTCCGAAAGCACGGTTCAGCACCTGAGTCTCCTGGAGATCTCCGCCCTGCTTCAGGCTCTCCAGGAAAGCTCTGCTCCGCCTCAGGTCCTCCAAGGGGTCTCCGCAGTTCTCCAGGCCATCCAAGATGGCTCCGTTCCGCTCCAGGAGCTCTCCATCCTGCTCCAGAACCTCCGGGAGGGCTCAGTTCCGCTCCAGATTCCCGAGGAGAGCTCGGCTCCGCCCCAGGCCCTTCCAGAGAGCTCCACTCCGCTCCAGGTCCATCAAGGGAGCTCCACTCCGCTCCAGGTCAGCCAGGGGAGCTCGGTCCTGTCCCAGGACCTCCGTGAGGGCTCGGCTCCGTCTCAGGACCTCCGTGAGGGCTCGGCTCCGTCGCAGGATCTCCAGGCGAGCCCCTCTCCGCTCGTGGATCTCCAGGCGAGCCCCTCTCCGCTCGTGGATCTCCAGGCGAGACCCTCTCCGCTCGTGGATCTCC
>JAAIIK010000038.1:319061-333608 GCA_014706435.1 Silurus glanis
ACAGTCAGACCACAAGCCGTACGGGTGGGAAAACACACCATCCACCCATAAATAATACATCCAGATGTTTTTTTGCTGTTCTGACTCCAGGAAGATGCAGCTCTACCTCTGGCATGTTAATCTATATTCTATGTGACTCGCAGGACACCAGTAGTGTGGTGACGTCATATTCAAATAGCAGCAGTGGTGCTGAGTAAAGGGTGCCTGGGAAACAATTTAGCAATGATAAATCTATATACTAGGGGTGTAACATTACACAAAATTCACGGTTCGGAACGTACCTCGGGTTTTAAGTCACGGTTCAGCTCATTTTCGGTACAGTCGGAGGAAGAAATCCAAAGCAAAAAATTGCTTGTCTTTTTTTTTTTATTAATGCAGTTTATTATTATTTGTGATCATCAACATTTGAACAGTTTAAATTTTTCTAAAACAATTTTGAATAATATGCCTGGTTGAATTAAAATTATATGTAAAATCATATTTGATAATATTCTATTAAAATACAATTTAATAAATCAAATTAATGCAATACACGTTTTATTATATTGATTAAATTGAGTAATCAATTAGATTAGCACAAATTACATTTATTAAATAAAATTTAATAAATGGACGAATTAAATTTGGTAGACCCAATTCGGGTAATACAGATGTGTTTGTGTGTGTTTGTGTGTGTTTGTGTGTTTTAAATTTAATATTTAATTTTCTAAAGATATGATCTACTAAAGGTATGAGCATACTTTTTAATGTCTTCATTCCTTCCATCCTTTATTTATTCACTCCCTTAATGAGTGGAATTGTCAGGATTTTCTCCTTTTAAGAGAAATTCTACCAAACTTTCATCAGCACATCACCTGCCCCACCAGGGGCGAAAGGACACTGGACCACTGTTACACAACACTAAAGAACAGCTACAAGGCACAATCATGTCCACCGTTTGGGAAATCGGACCATGCTGCCATCTTCCTCATGCCTGTTTACAAACAAAGGCTGAAACAGGAAGCTCCGGTTCAGAGGGAGGTCCCGCGCTGGACTGACCAATCGGTGGCCGCTCTGCAGGACGCTTTGGATGATGCAGACTGGGACATGTTCAGACGCAGCTCTGATGACGTCAACATGTTTGCGGAAGCGGTTGTGGGATTCATCGGGAAACTAGCAGATGATACGGTGCAATAAAACACTATCAGAACGTTTCCCAACCAGAAGCCGTGGGTGGATAAAACCATCCACACCGCTCTGAGATCCCGCTCCGCTGCCTACAACACGGGGCTCGCCACCGGGGACATGGAGGAGTACAAGGCTGCATCTTACAGTGTTCGCAGAGCGGTAAAGTATGCAAAGCCACAGTTCCAACATGGTGGCTCTAGGAGCCTGTGGCAGGGACTAAGAACAATAACGGACTATAGAACACCATCTTCTAGAATGGTGAATGCGGACGCTTCTCTGGCAGACGAGCTAAACACCTTTTACGCTCGTTTCGAGGCTGCAGCTAACCACGCTAGCGGCGCTAGCGGCACAACCAGCACGCACGCCGAGAGAGCCGGAGAGGTAAACACGTTCACCATCTAGGACCATCTAGTTCACCATCTCATGACGTGAGGAGGGCATTCAAGAGGGTGAATACCAGGAAGGCAGCAGGACCAGATGGCATCACAGGTCGGGTTCTGAAAGCCTGCGCTGACCAGCTAGCTAGTGTTCACTGAGATATTCAACCTCTCACTGGAACAGTCTGTTGTCCTCTCATGTTCACTCATGTCCACCATTGTTCCTGTCCCGAAGAAACCCCAGCCCGCCTGCCTTAACGACTACCGCCCTGTAGCTCTGACCTCAGTAGTGATGAAGTGCTTCGAGCGAATGGTCAGAGACTTCATCACTGCCTTACTACCGGACACATTGGACCCACTACAGTTTGCATATCGTCAGAACCGTTCTACTGAGGATGCCATTGCTCATCTCCTTCACACTACGATGAGCCACCTGGACCACAGAAATGGGAGTTATACAAAGATGCTGTTTGTGGACTACAGTTCAGCATTTAACACCATAATTCCCTCCACACTCACCTCTAAGTTGGAGGTCCTGGGACTGCCGCTGTGTCAATGGATCTCTAACTTCCTGACAGTCAGACCACAAGCCGTACGGGTGGGAAAACACACCATCCACCCTCACCATCAGCACTGGAGCTCCCCGGGGTTGTGTTCTGAGCCCCCTGCTGTACTCGCTGTACACGTATGACTGTGTGGCCACTTCCAACTCCACCACCATCATCAAGTTTGCTGACGACACCGTTGTGGTGGGCCTGATCTCCAACAACGATGAGACGGCCTACCTACAGGAGGTTAAAAACCTGGAGAGATGGTGCGAGGAGAACAACCTTCTCCTGAATGTCAGCAAGACTAAGGAGTTGATCGTGGACTTTAGCACGAAGCAGGAGCGGTCATACCAACTGCTAAACATCAGCGGGACCCCAGTGGAGAGAGTGGACAGTTTCCGGTACCTTGGTGTTCACATCACACAGGACCTGTCTTGGTCCTGTCACATCAACACCCTGGTGAAGAAGGCCCGGCAGCGTCTGTACCATCTGAGACGCTTAAGGGACTTTAAACTACCCTCTCAGGTGCTAAAGACTTTCTACACCTGCACCATTGAGAGCATTCTGACGGGTAGCATCACTTCCTGGTTCGGGAACAGCACCATGCAGGACAGGCGAGCCCTCCAGAGGGTGGTGCGTTCAGCTGAACGTACCATCCACACCGAGCTCCCTAACCTGCAGGACATCTACAGCACGCGATGCCGGACCAGAGCCAGGAAGATTATGAAGGACCTCAGCCATCCCAATAATGGACTCTTTTCTCTGTTGCGGTCAGGAAAACGCTTAAGCTCCCTGAAAGCGAACACAGAGAGAATGAGGAGGAGCTTCTTCCCGCAGGCCATTCGGAGTTTAAACCAGGAGACACCCAGGATCTAAAAACTGCCCCACTCTCTCCATCATCACACTTCTTCTCGGTACATATCTCACCTTTCGCACCACGACACTTTAAACTCTGGACTCGCACAGCACAGTGCACTTTATTTTTTCTACCACACCATACCGCACACGGACACTTTACACCACACCATTCCGCACACGGACACTTTATGCACAATCTAAACCACCTTAAATTGTCTATTGTTTACTGTTTATTGTTTACTGTTTCACTGTTTACTGCCATAAGCATGTTTTTTTTTTTGTATATACATCCTTTTCTTTCTCATATATATATATATATATATATATATCTCTTTATATCTTTATCTTTTATTTTATATAGTTTTCATACTTTATTTATCAGTCTTCTTTTCTTTTTATTTGTATTATTTTTCTCCCCATCCTATTCCCTCATGCCAGACTGTCGTAATAAGCATTTCACTGCATGTCATACCCTGTATGTATGTGTATGTGACAAACAAAATTTGATTTGATTTTGATTTGATTTGAAAATGCTAAAGAATCCATATTGCTAGCATTATCAGCTAGCCACTTCCTGGTTATCAGTTAATACTAACTCCTAGGATTCTTTAGTGTACATATAAAATATTGGTCACAAATTACTGGCCACTTTCTAAATAATTAAAGTATAGCACATTTTTTATAATTATATATAAATACATTGTTTTTTTTAACAATGTAAATAAGACAATGATGCATTCCGGTACAAATGCCAACTTGTATTCAATGCACACTTTTTTAAAACCATGCATCACATCTACCCATCCCGAGTATGTTTATATCTGTAATATATATGTATATGGTACTAGTCAAACGTTTGGCTACACCTCCTCCTTTCTTTTTTTTTCAAAGTGAGGGCACACAACCAGTATGGCTACCACAGAATTTTGTAGTGACATGCCATCCCATCTGGTTTGCACATAGTCTGACTATTATTTTTTTATTTTCTTTCCAATAAGACAATAACCCCAAACATACCTCTAGGTTATTTAAGATATATTTATTTAATAAATGAATGGCTACATCAAATAACCTGGCCTTCACAATCACCCAATCTAAATCCAATTTAGATGGTTTGGGATGAGTTGGATTAGAGAGTGAAGAAAAGCAGTCAACAAACTCTGAATACCTATGGGAATGCCTCAAGATTGTTGGAAAACCATTTCGGGTGGCTAACTGACTGAGAGAAAGCTAATAGTGTACAAAGCTGGCTATTTTTAAGAATAGAAAATATAAAACATAGTCTGGGTTATTTAACCCGTACTAGAGCACCAGGATGCCCTCGTACTGAATATTTACAAATAGATTAAATGAAAAGGGGCATAAGTAATCATAGCAATCTACCGTATTTTCCGGACTATAAGCCGCTACTTTTTCCCCACGTTTTGAACACCGCGGCTTAAACAACGAAGCAGCTAATATATGGATTTTTCCTGGGTTTTCCCGGTTTCACAAGCGTCACGCCAAAAAAACTGAGCCCCATAACATTAGACCAATGAAATTGCCGAACGGGTTCAGGTGAACCAATGAAACTCTTTATATTATATCAGATCCGCTCCCACGAAATCGGGCCGCACCACATCATAAATATGGATGAAGTTCCTCTGACGTTTGACCTGCCGCTCACTCGGACTGTCTACAGGAAATGCGAATCATTCGTCACGCTGAAAACAACCGTGCATTAAAAAACGCACTTCACCTGTGTTCTGAGCTGCACGGCATTGGGAGAAAAGCTTCACCGATGGTGGTTTTTAAACGCACGACGATGCCTAAAGAAAAACTCCCGAGAGAAATTGTTTTGAAAGGAAGGAGGAAGACAGTGAACAAAGACTTTCTTGGTAGGCTACTGTTTAGATACAAGCCGTGTAACAGGCACTGTCTTTCGTTAAAGCCTGTGTAAAGGTTATTAGTTTCAGTGTAGGAACCTGCGGCTTATTTATGTTCAAAATAAAAATCTTTGTAAAATTCAGTGCGTGCGGCTTATATTTGGGTGACCTTAATAGTCCAGAAATTACGGTATATAGTATCATTCTAAAGATCTAAGCCTCAAAAATTTATTTTAAATGGCTTCATCTTCAGTGTAAAGCTTATAAAAATTTATTTACTGAATCTGCATAAGCAGTACACATCAACACCATGCGTAATAAAATGCACTACGTACCTGTTTTGTTTACATACTGCTTTTGTTTTATCATTTTCAGTAACTGTTAATCAGCCCTGCACTTACAGAACTTTTAGCACATTTCTCAGTACAGAACTTTTTCTTCAAATTCTTCAACTCTGGGCTGTTGATGAGTTTCCTTATATGAGCTGCTTGCTTTGGGTCATTCTGTAACATTTCTAATAAATTAATGTCAGGACTTGGCCATTAAAAACATTAACTTTGTTTTTGGTAGAACAACTTGTGTGCTTGGGGGTCATTGTCTTGCTGCAAGACATGTTTCAGTTCAGATTGAAGGACACCTGTCCTCCTCCCACTAATCACCTACACCTGTCCTCCATTTACCCGTCCCCTTTATAAGGTCCCTATTCCCCTTCACTCACCGTCCGATCTACCAGTTACGACCATAGATCACCCTGACTTCCTACCGCTCTTGTTCCCTGTGCGTCTATGCTCCTAGCTATGCTTCGAAGGAAGCACTCAGTTAAGTTTACCATTTGCTACAGTCTCATCTCAAGCTCCTTTGTGTTTGCATGTTTAGACCAATAAAAGACAATCAGTTTTACTGATGCCTGGTCTAGCCGTGACAATATGGTGTTTTCTTTATGTTTTAGTTTAAAATTATTCCAAACTTTGCAAACTTTCTGTTTTGTTCTTTGGCCTGAATCTTCTCCTCGCCCCTCACTGTTTTCTCTCTGTTCCTCCATTTTTCATTCTGCAGCGTCTTCTATGTTTACCTGTCCAGGTGTCTCATTTATAAACGTGGCGTACGCACAAAACGAGTCTGAAAATGTGTGTAGGCCACTTTCCACTCGGAAGGTTATGATTTATATAAAAAAAAAAAATAAAAAAAAAACTTCATGGAAGAAAGTGCGCACCTGTACACAAACCCGTAGCCCTGCATTGGCACAACGTAAAAACACAGAAGGCGAGAAGTGGAATTTGCGACATAAATTTCGCCTTTGCGTGGAAAGTGGCATACGCACGTTTCCAGCCCCGGTTTGTGCCACGTTTATATTTTGCAGTGTTTTCTGTGCTTACCTGTCCAGAGTGGTCTAGAGTTTAGTGGGTGGTGTGTCAGTAATAATGGTCCGTGGGGATACGGTGCTCTGTGTCTAGTTAAATGGACTAAACGAAGCAAATAATTTCCCTCAATGCTTTTTTGTATTCGAATTACTTAAGTTACTTAAGGAATCGTTTCAGCCCTACAACATTTTTTAAATTAGATGATGTATGATAGTGGAATTTACTGAAATCGATAGCTACAGTAGATTGATCGTACTTGCTGATTAATCAACCGACAGTTTTTTAAATGGATACGGGATAAAAAGAAACAAAAAAAAAAAAAAAAACACTCAATGTAAAATAGTACTGAAGTTTATAAAAAAAAAAAATACTGATTTTATTAAAATGTGCTAAATGAATATGAATACATTCATTAATAAAAAATATATAATGAATAATAATAATATAGCGCTCTCCACGCAGTCCCATGTGTAAAAACAAACAGCACGTGGCATCAATGAATCGCCTCTAAGAGCCGCTCTTGTAATGACATCGGACCGTTAGCCGGAAAAACTGTCAGTATGGATTTTTTCCCAACAGTCCCAGCGATCAACTATGTGCCGATTATGGTGTCCCTAAAGACTACTAGTAATAACTAAAGACTTATTTTATAATGAATGTTACCTTCGCTTGAGGCTAAGGCTGGAGAGTTGAAATTGGAGCTGGGAGGTGACAAAGACATAGTAAAGAGGTGGATGCATGTATTGCTTGTAAATGTTTCATTATATTAGTAGTGTTTTCTCCTTTGTTCACTATTACACTACTGCATATATTGCAACTGACAATGGTGTTACTTAGTTTTGTAACGTGAGCTCACACTTTTGAACATTTCAACATTGCCTTGATGACTGCACCGCACATGCACATGGATATCACATGTACGACAAGCAAACGTTGGCCAAGTGATGACATCATTCAGGTACAAAAAGTCGCCAAGCACCAGCTCCTAAGTCGCCGTTAACTCTGAAGTATACAGAGATAAAATAATCCAAGTATCGATAACAGAACCGTTTGTCATGAAGTGCCGGTATTGACCAAATTATGTGCCAGTCAAAAAAAATATCGTTCTCGGTACGCATCCCTAGTCTTGACTACATGAAAACCAACCCTCTTCCAGATGGTATGCTGGAAACATTATTCACACAGTGTCTGGAAAAGCAAACTCATGGTGCTCATTCCATAACTTTTCAGGGAATTGACTTGAGAGGGGGAAAAGCCTGATAGACAATCAGAGACAACAGATGCAGCATGCATGTTCAGTTTGTGAGAAACACTTTCATGCTAAACTGGATAACCTGCTTGGAACTGCTGTATAGGAACAATGAGCTGAAACTCCTCACTGAATGGTTGATATAAACTTGCTCTATCTGCATGTAAAGTTGAAGAAAACCCTAGAGAATGAAGACACATGAAAAGGTGAGTGTCTAATGATCATGGCAAGTCGTGGAGCTGCAAGTACCAGACACTGCTGCTGAAGCAACCATATGGAGATGAGATGCAAAACATTTTTCATTTTTCATCACAGATTCTTCCTGTTCTGCCAATCAGCTCTGCCAGCTGCACAAGAGCATTCAGTGCCCAAAAGAGAATACAATCAGCTGTCCTAGCAGTCTCACTCCTCACGCCTTTCAGACCTGATCCTCACTTCAAAAAAAGGCCCAGAACCCAGAGCTTCAGCTGTGGAGAGGTGGCTGAAGTCTAGTAGCAAGAGAGATGCATTTTCTAATAAATGGAAGATTAAATTCATATGAAAACAAATGATAATTCTGACAGAATTTTTTTTTTTATTAAATTTTTTCCTCCAGTTGCATTTTTTTCATGCATTTCATGTGAAAATACTGGCAGGCAAAATAAAAGGTTTTACTGGCCAATAGTGACTCGATCTTCACTGTGTCTTAGAGGGTATCTTTATGTAGTGCTGGTGACATACTGCTGTTGACTTTTTAAAATTACAGGTTCACATATATGTGAACTTAAAAATAAATGGATCATATTTTACTTATACAATGCATAGCTTCTGAAAAGATTAATCATGATACCCATATAATACGCTGTATCATTGTCTCCAGCATTTCAGGAGAGCGTGGTTTTGTGGAGTCTCTATACCTCTAGTGGTTTATAGATTTGGGTTCAACTTGACATGATAATAATAAGAAAACACTTTGCTATGAGATCAGAAAGGTGACTCCATATCCTACTTTGTTGCAAATGATATATGATTGTAAAAAAAGGCCAACATAGTTTTAAGTTACCCCTTTCCAGCTTCATAGATCAATTCTACACCTGCCATGTTTTCAAGCACCACTTGATATTTTTTACTATTGCTATTCTAAATGACAAGAACTATCAGTATCTCTCCCACATTCCAAAACTCTCTTCCTTTCTACAGCTTCAGTTAACCACTGATCATAAACTGTATATAACATGCATATATCTATCTTAACCTCCACTCCATCTCTCCCTCCTCTGTAGCTTCCTGTACTATTTCATCTCTTCCTGACCCTGACTCATTTTCCTCTCTACCCTTGGACTTTGCCACTGACTCTTTCCTCAACCATGGACCTCCTCTGCCCCTGACCACAAAACCCTAGAAGACTTCTTGTCCCACACCCTGGCTGTCAGAAGTCTTGCGCAGCAATCGGCAAGAATTCAAATCAGCAGAGAGGAAGCAGAAAAAATCACAACTTGACACAGACCTTGCATCTTACCGTGCACTCCTGACCAATTATTTGTTTTGATCTGACTTCTGCTTCTGTCTATCTCTTACAGAACATCCTCCATTATCCAAACCAGTTTGGCTTCAAAGCGGCACATTCCACAGGGACGCTGTCTTTGAGAAACTACATGCTGCTCGATCAGCCAAGCTGTCATCCGTACTCTTCCTCCTTGACCTTCCAGCAGCATTTGACACAGTCAACCACAAGACTCTCTTGTCTACCCTCAGGAGCTTCGGTATCTGTGAACAGCATGGAAATGGTTTGCTTTCTACCTGGAAGGTCGCTCATACCAGGTAAAATGGAGGGGGTCTTCATCTGCCGCATGCAGACTCTCCACTGGTGTCCCACAAGGCTTGGTACTTGGTCCCCTTCTTTTCTCCCTCTCTACCCACTCTATTGGTGAAGTCATATCCTCACATGGGTTTTATTACCACTGCTGTGCTGATGACACTCAATTCATCTTTTCTTCACAGCTTCCGCTCGGATCTCAGCATGCTTGACAGACATATTTTTATTGATGAGTGCTCATCAATTAAAACTCAACCCCAGCAAAACCAAACTGCTGGTCATCCCAGGTGATTCATCTCCAGGTCAAGATCTTCATTTAACTCATGACTCTCTGTTCTCCCCTTCAGCTATTGCTCGCAATTTTGGGGACAATTAACTGTCCTTCTCCTCGCATGTTGCTAATGTGGCTGGTTCTTGTCGATTTCCTCTCTACGACATCCAAAGGATTCACCATTTCTGTCCACACAGGCTGCCCAGGTGCTAGTTTAGTCTCTTGTCATTTCGAGACTGGACTACTGCAACTCTCTGATGGGTCTACCTCTGAACACTATTTGTCCACTGCAAATTATCCAAAACGCAGCTGCAAAACTTGTGTACAATCTACCAAGTTCTCCCACATCACCCCAATGCTGCGCTCCCTTCACTGGCTTCCAGTAGCGGCATGTATCAGATTCAAAACACCGATGCGTGCCTGCACCATCTTACCTTAGAGACCTCATCACTCCTGCACCATGCTGTCTGAGATCCTCCAGCACTGCTCGACTGGTACCACCTTCTCTCAGGATGAGAGGTAAGTATACTTTAAGGCTCTTCTCTGTTCTGGCACCGAGGTGGTATGAACTTCCCCTAGATGTATGAATAGCAGAGTCCCTGGCTATCTTAAAGCGACGGTTGAAGATCTACCTCTTCCTGGAACACTTAGACTACCGTAATTTCCGGACTATTAAGCGCACCCAGATATAAGCCGCACCCACTGAATTTGACAAAGATTTTTATTTTGAACATAAATACGCCGAACCTGTCTATAAGCCGCAGGTGCCTACACTGAAACAAATGAACTTTACACAGGCTTTAACGAAAGACAGTGCCTGTTACACGGTTTGTATCTAAACAGTAGCCTACCAAGAAAGTCATTGTTCACTGTCTTCCTCCTTCCTTTCACAACAATTTCTCTCGAGAGTTTATCTTTTGGCATCGTCGTGTGTTTAAAAATCACCACCGGTGAAGCTTTTCTCCCTATGCCGTGCAGCTCAGAATACAGGTGAAATGCGTTTTTTTCATGCCCGGTTGTTTTCAGTGTGACGAATGATTTGCATTTCCTGTTGACAGTGCGAGTGAGAGGCAGGTCAAACAACAGAGGAACCTCATCCATATTTATGATGTGGTACGGCCCGATTCAACACATACGATTTGATATAAAGAATTTTATTGGTTCACCTTAACCAGTTCGGCAATTTCATTGGTCTAGTGTTATGGGGCTCAGGTTTTTGGCATGCAGGTTGTGAAACCGGGAAAAACCCAGGAAAAATCCATAAATTAGCCGCTTTATTGTTTAAGCCGTGGGGTTCAAAGAGTGGGAAAAAAGTAGCGGCTTATAGTCTGGAAAATACTTTAATATTTTCCAAGTTTGCTTGGTAAAAAAAAATTATATTAAATTGTGGGCTGATTCATCTTAAGTTGTAATCTGGCATACCAGTGTAGACTTATTTATTGATAGAGACTCAAAACACTTTTGTACATCGCTCTGGACAAGGGCGTCTGCTAAAAGCCACAAATGTAAATAGAACAGGGAACACAAAATAGTATTTTGGCGTTGTTCTTTGAACAGATCCTAACAAAATGAGTAAAATTGAGATGACCAGCCTCAAAAAACATACAAGCTAGTTTGCCATAAATGCCTTAAGTTCTCCTTCTCTTCTTCTGTGCAGTTCTTTGAATGCAAATAAATGCACCTGAGCAAAACTATTACAAATCATAAATATTTTAAATTTGAAATTGATCATTTGCAATTCACCCAAGCTTCAGGTAAAAGACTTATTTTTGAGAAGTAGGGATAGCAGCAAAAGCAGTGGAACTATATCAAGCAGCTTTAAATATGAATTCATTGTCTTACATACAACCACCTGTGCACTTAAAAGTGTACACAAAGACAAAAACATTGTAACAGCATAAAGACACTAAAACTGTGCCTACCCTTATAATTATATTTATAGAAAAATACGTCACATATGGAGTGGGAAACTCTGTGTGTGTGTGTGTGTGTGTGTGTGTGTGTGTGTGTGTGTGTGTGTGTATATATATATATATATATATATATATATATATATATATATATATATAAAATTATATTTTTTTTTAATGTAGAGAATAGTTTGGGAAGTAAAGTTTTATCGCTACCAGGATAAAATTTTTGAAAGGCTAAAACTACACTATACATAATCGTGTACAGATCATTTGGAACAGTATATTTAAAGAACTATTTTAACTTCACAGAATGGTGTGGTACTTTATATTCTAGCAAATAATCTGATTTTAAATCAAATTAAACAAGACAATGTCAGACAATGACACAAGAAACAGTGAAAAAGTTATAGCCAGCAAATTATGTGAGAGTAATGTTAAAAAAAAGGAAGAAATATGAAGCAGCAACTATAACATAAGAATGCAAATAAGGAAAATATGTCTTTAACAAATTGCTTTTCTTTCTTGCCACTATATTTCTACCTAAATATAGTATACATAAAATGTATCTGGTTTTCATAAATCAGCAGATCTAAATCATCTTAAGAGGACTTTGGGAATCACCTAATAAAATTAGACAGGTGTAAAGATGGAAAACATTTGCAATTAATGACATCCAAATTTAATTGTGGCATTTAAAACCAGGGCTACAATTTAGAATGCCATGGAAAATTTCAATCACTCTGTGGTCAGGAATAAAGTATTTGCATTATTTAAACTTGATGTTTTGTACAATGGAAATACTGAAACAATGGTTTAGTATGTATAACACATCCTAGATTTAGTTTCTGATGTTTTAGCATTTTGCAGATGGCTAATGAGACTGACACTAGTGTGTGTATGACTCTCTGAGACTATATATGTGTAATGGACAATGCAGGCCTGTCAATTCATTCCTTTTATTTTTGATTTGTAATTTCAGACTTCAATGTGAAATGTCCTGAGTAGTTAAGCCGACGTGTGGGGCATTTCCAGCCATGGAAGAGATGAACTGTAAACCCTACCAGCCTCTGTCCAGAGCACAGAGAAAGATGGAAATGTCATACAGCAGCTCATCAGATGAGAGTGATGGTGGCTGCAATGAACCCAAATCTTCCACATCCCATGAGACCTTACCCGACTATGGTCAAGATGTCAACTACCACAGCCACAAAAAAAGACAGACGACTTTCAATATTAAGAGACAAGGTAAAAGATCTCCCTTTTCATTTCTGTTTCCAATTTTGGAACAAGCATAGTATACTGGAACTAGATTTTTTAAAGTGACAGTGGTGAAGTGGATAGCTCCAGGATGCAAATGAGTAGACATCTGTTCCCTGCAATACCCTACTGTCCCTTCCAGGAAGCATTTCAACCTCACAAATAGCATTCTTGGGATAGGCATCAGATCTAAACCTGAACAGGATGAAGCTGTTATTAAAATAAATAAAAGTAAGTGAGTGCAAAAAAAAAAATAAATAAATTATATGTGCTAGGAGTTTGCTTACATAGCTTTTGTCCGAAACAGTGGAGATTTCACTGGAGATCTTGTTTCATGTTGTCAATAAAAAATTGGATAGACAGTTGTTTGACCAGTACTTGTTTAGAATTTTTGTTTTGCTACCCAATTATTGTTAATTAAACTGTATCTCTATATTTACTGTCACTTATTATAGTATTAGAATGGCAAGACTAATTAATTATACTTGCATATGTATCGGGTGATGCCACAGACCCACGTTTCGCATTAGCCAGTTCACTTTCTTGTTTCCTATCACATGACTCTTTGCACCTGCCTTACAATTATGGTTAATTAGCACTTAATGTTGTCATGCACCATACCCATTGTCTTATTTATGTCTTTCCATGTAATGTTCTTGCTCACACGCAACTTATCCTGGTTATAAAAAACATATATATATATATATATATGTATATATACACAATTGCGGTACAGTTAAGAAATGCATAAAAAACTTATATTGCTTGTCATTTTTTTTAACACAGATTATTATTATTAACATTTGTAAACATCAACAGTTTATATTTTAAAGCAATTTTAATTAATATGCCCATTTGTTTAAATAATAAAAAATATTGACTATTTTATTAAAAATAAAATTTAATACAATTTCATTATTTAATGTAATACACTTTTTATTATATTGTTTAAATTGAGTAACCAGTTAGATAAGATAAGATAAGATAAGATAAGATAAGATAAGATAAGATAAGATGGGGGGGGAGTGGTGGCTCCAGCGGTTAAGGCGCTGGGTTGCCGATCGGAAGGTCGGGGGTTCAAGCCCCGGTATCGCCAAGCTGCCACTCTTGGGCCCTTGAGCAAGGCCCTTAACCCTCTATGCTCCAGGGGTCCCTTACGAGGGAAATATCAAGGTCCGTGACGTCGGAGTGACGTGGGGCCGCCTTCCCGTGGGCTCACCACCTGCAGGAGGGACCGTAAGGGACGGTGCTGTGAGGATTGGGCAGCAGTCGAAGGCGGGGGCCTGCTTAGACTGCTGCCCCCGCGACCCGAATTACGGATAAGCGGGAGAAAATGAATGAATATCTTTATTCGTCCCACAGTGGGGAAATGTCTTTGTTACAGCAGCAAAGGAAAGTGTGTGTGTGTGTGTGTGTGTGTGTGTGTGTGTGTGTGTGTGATTTTTTTATTTTTAATATTGAATTTTTTAAAGATATGATCCACCTAACTGTTATTAACTTATTTCAGCATACTTGTCTTTATTCCTTCCATTCTTTATTCTTTCACTCCTTTGACATGTGGAATTGTCAGGATTTTCTCATTTTTAGAGAAATTCTTGACATAAAACACTAAAGAATTCATTGCGCTAGCATTAGCTGCCAGCCACTTCCCAGACAATAAACAAACTTGCGGTCCTGAGGGAACTCAGATTGTAACTATCTATAGTCCGCACGTGAAAAGAATTGCTTTCAGTACACGTGTGTACCAAACCAAAAGCCCTGTACCCTGTATCTCTCAAAAGTGAGTACACCCCTCACGTTTCAGCAACCATTTCAGCATATCTCCTAAAGGGGCAATACTATAGAAATTAAACTTGGATATACTTTAGAGTAGTCAATGTGCAGCT
>JAAIIK010000038.1:343608-355749 GCA_014706435.1 Silurus glanis
ATATCCAATAAATTTCGTTCCACTTCATGATTGTGTCCCACTTGTTGTTGATTCTTCACAAAAAATTACAGTTTTATATCTTTATGTTTGAAGCCTGAAATGTGGCAAAAGGTCGCAAAGTTCAAGGGGGCCGAATACTTTCGCAAGGCACTGTAAATAAGCCGCACCTGTCTATAAGCCGCAGACATTACATGTCTACATTAATGTACTTTACACAGGCTTTAATGAAAGACACGTTACACACGTTGTAACGGGTGAAATATGTTGCGCTTCCTTTAGGAGCATAGCGGTATTTTAGGAATAGCATGCCACTGCATTTTTCCCGGTATTACTGCATGTGTGCAAGAAGAGGATTATGTCCTTATTATTTTCTGATGCTCATTTCTAAGTTTCTTTGACTAACCTGTAACGCTGTTGCCAAGAAAAATAAAAAAGCATGAGTTTTGGAAAGCTGTCTGTGCTTATATGATTTCTGTTGCAACTGGAGTTAGTGAGCTCTCCCTTAACCCAGACTCAACGCGTTACAACGGCTTGTATCTAAACAGTAGCCTACCAAGTAAGTCATTGTTGACTGTCTTCCTCCTTCCTTTCACAACAATTTCTCTCGGGAGTTTATCTTTTGGCATCATCGTGCGTTTAAAATTCACCCGATGGAAGTTTTTTCTCCCGAAGCCGTGCAGCTCAGAACACAGGTGAGGTGCGTTTTTTTCGTTTCCGTTCGGAAATTTAATTGGTCTAATGTTATGTCGCTCAGTTTTTTGGCTTGAAGTTTGTGAAACAGGGAAAAACCCAGGAAAAATTCATAAATTAGCCGCTTCGTTGTTTAAGCCGCGGGGTTCAAACCGTGGGAAAAAAGTAGCGGCTTATAGTCCGGAAAATACGTTATATAAATAAAAAATGAGTACACTCTGCACATTTTAGCAATCTTTTTAGTATATCTTCTCAAGAGACAGTACTATAGATATTACTAGTTGTAGGTACACAATTTTGTATGGTTCTGCAGATAAAAACATGAACATGATGAATAGGTCATACAGCTGTTGTACACGTTATCGCTCCGGTCGTACTCTCTTTTGTGTGAGGGGTGTACTCTCTTTCGTGAGATATGTGTGTGTGTGTATAGATAGATAGTCAAATATATATATATATATATATATATATATATATATATATATATATATAAATAGAAGGTGCTTAACTCCTGCTTAACCTGATGCAAGGCACCCAGAGAATGGCAGCATATACTCACTATTTCTGCATGCTCTGGTGGCTGACAAAGTATGTAGAGATGTCACTCATTTCTTTCATTATCCTTGCAGTTTGACTGGATTGCTTGCTGCTAAAATTGCCACTTCTACAGCAGAATGAGTATTTGGCTGAGCCCAGATGGCAATTGCCCCAATAAACTAATCTCCGTACTGATACCACTGAAACCAACGCCCTACCATCCCCCTTTTCACAGAGTGCATTTAGCTGGGCCTGTTTTTGGGAAGGACGAGCCGATAAAATACTGTAGCGATAAATGTTTTTTTTTTTTTTTTTGTGTCTACATCTTTCACCATGAGGTGACTATTTGAACCATGTTACCTTCAAAAATCATTCTGATTAAAAAAACTTTATCTAGTCTTTAGCTAGACCAAAGCCAGTAGACTTACCACCACACCGCTTTTCTTGAATGTTCTTGAAAGCCCATATGAAAGTTATTGAGTTTCTGCCAGATATTACACCATATTTATTCACTTCTTCTCTTGGAACAACAAGCCATGGAGGAATACATTACAACACTGCAGCGGGCATACATTTGTCCCTTGACATCACCAGGCTCAACAAGCTGCTTCTTTATTAAAAAAAAAAAAAGGGGGACATTTTTGGCAACATTGGGGCACTATACCAAGTCACTGAAGTTTTCCCCAAATCTGACTTGCAGTGCATATAATCTGATATGGATACAAGGCGGGCATGAGTGGAAAACAGAACTAACCCTTACCCATGCCATAAGGTGTGTCTGGTGTTTCCTTTTCTCATACTGTAAATTATGCACAGTGTAACTTTATGGCAAACTTCATCACCCACATTCACAAAGCCTCCATTTGTAAAATAACAACAAATTCCTCAAAGACAGTCCCAGAGATTTGTAGAAAAACCCAATCTACACTTACTAGCATTCTTCACGGATCACATTAACCTGGACAATACACATAAGTGTATTCTTCAGTGTATAATTTCACTGAGCATCTCAACTCTTGACCAGCTCTTTTGGCACTGTTCTTCACTAGGTTCTATTTAACCCGGTCCTTCAGAATTGGATCAAGGAACATGAAAGCTGACTCCCTGTCATTCCTTCACTCTGCTAGCCCCAGGGAGGACTGTGATGAGCACATCTTTCCAACCTCATGTTTTCTAGGAGAAAAGTTAGTCATTACCCTAGGTGGTCACTACTCTGTGAGTAAAGCTCATTATGTGGACGCACATTGCATTGTCCACAGGTCATTCTTGCACACTACACTTATAAGTTTTGCTGGAAAAGTAATGGTGATTAAATATATGTTATGTTATGTTATGTGATTCATTATATCATGCACCAGTGTCAAGATTAAAGTCCACCTGGCCTGATGTGCTGACAAGTTTCTCCACGATGTCCTTTGTTGCACCTAAAAGTGAACTTTCTCATCACCTCAGTCCTGAAGTAATACAGTTCATACTCATCATAGATTGCTTTTCCAGATCATTACACCTCATTCCATTGCATGAACTACCCGTAGCATTTGCCTTGGGGCATTTGACAACACACCTAACACTTTTCTAAAGTGTATTTGGTTATCAACCAGCCGTGTCCCTGGAATGCTAACGCTTGGCTAGCAACCTAGCACCTTACAACCCTACATGGGAGCAGAAGCTGTGTGCCAGGTATATTTGACCATCCAAGATCCTGAAAAAAGTTAGGGTCACAGACCATGAGAGGGGTTCCCAAAAGATGGGGTCCACGGATCCCTGGATCAAATGGACTAGTGTATGTAAATATTAACCATGGACTAGTGTAGGCAATTATTAAATTGCATGTGTTAGTGTGAAAGAATGAAACAGACACAGGGGTTTATCTACCACACATACTGATGCACATATGATGCACATATGATGCTTGTGGTGTTTCTATCGTCTGCCATCACAACACACAAACTTCATCTCTTAAACTGCTTGAGTCACTTTACCTAGCTTGACTATTTCACTGATTAAATGGATAAAAATTATTTTCAGATACACAGAAACTCAAAGATTTTTAACTAAAGCCATTATCAGAGATACTATCAAGTTTTTATAATATAGTATAGTTTAACTATAATAATACAATTATAATTGGAACTAACATAAATATGTTAATATTGCATAGTTGCGATGTGCTAATATTGCACATACTATGGAGGTCAATGAGGACCATCAAATGATTGGTTCCCAACATTCTTTACAATATATTCTTTTGTGTTTAGCCGAAGATTAAGTACATACAGTACAAGTTTGGAACAACATGAGGCCAAATAAATGATTGACAGAATGTTTACTTTTGGCTGAACGATCCCTTTAGTTTAAATTTAGTAATTTTTTGTTTCAGTTTAATACTGTAGAACTATGCCTAATGTGACTGCTGATTTTATACAAATTTATGAAATAAATTACTCAGAGTATAAATGCTGTTATTCTGAGCCTGTGTTTGCCTGTTTGGCAAGAGTTAATTCACAAAGTAAGATTCAATGAGATTTAGCAAATAGCAAATAAAGTTTGCATTCACACAAACTAACCATGGCCCCTTAAGAATGTGTCTTAATTGCAAGTATAAAAAAAATTAGAAAGTGTGTACAGGCGTAGGAAAAATGACTTGAAGCCCAAGTAAAAAAAATATATAAAGAACAAATCAAATAAGGAATAAAAAAACAGAGGGAGGTGATGGAACAGAAAAAAGATGGAAAACAGATGAGTGAAAGTGGGTAAGAATGAGGGAAAACATGGGATAGAGTAAGCTTGATAAGGAGAAATAGACAGAAAATAGGGGGTGGATTAGAGGGAAAGGGATGGAGAGTGAGAAACAGGGAGAGAGACTTGGAGAGATGGGTTGAACTACAGAGCAAGGGGAAGAGGGAGAATAAAGGCAGAGTAGGGGGAATTGGTATGAGATGGAGTTTGTTTGCTTTGGGTGCCTGCCAGGGTTGTGTTTAATGAGAGTAGAGGATTGGATTTGCCTCTTCACCTCTCCCAGTGTCAAGTTCCAAGCAGAATACGAATCATATGCAGCTTTACTTTTACAGATGACAAAACAGATTAAAAAAAAAAAAAAAAAAAAACATTGACTGCAAGCCCAGCATGCACAAGCAATAAATGCACAAGCAGATTGTGTATGTGGTGGATAATTAAATATTCTTACATCTGACCATGTTTCTAAGAAAAATAAATTAGTTTGTGAGATTATCCTGCATCTGTGTGTTTAATTGTGTCAGATTGGTCAAGCACTTTATTTCTTATTTAAATTTAATTTGAGTTTTGACTTGTATAACCATATTTTACTTTAGATGACTTCATTGTTTGACCTGAATATCACCTGAAGAACGTGACCTGGGGAATGTAACTTGTATTCTATTTCAGTTTTAGTCTGTATCTGTTGGTTTTCCAACCTGTCTTTTATCTGAGTTGATAACCTCAGTGCAGGGTGGAAACCATTATTTTATTTATCCACATCACAATGCTCAACTTACTGTTTGGTGTATATGACAAAGTGCATACAGAGTCCCTTTGTTATAAAAACAGTCAAATTGAACTTCTAACCTGTCATACCAATGGTACCCAAGCTCTGTGATTTCAGCCGAAATTGACTAGTCTATAACCTTCTCTTTTGGATAAAAAAAAAAAAAAAACAGTTTAATCAAACATTTTTCTCCCTCACCACTTAAATTATGGTTTTATTTTTAACATTATTGTTATTTACTAATTATAAATCTTCTTAGAATGTCATTCAAATATTTTCTTATTGTGATTTTGTAATGGCGATCAGTGAATGAGCTCAGAAACACCTCCAGAAATTGTCTGTGAACGCAGTTTGCTGTGCCATCCACAAATGCAGGTTAAAGCTCGATCATGCGAAAAAGAAGCCATATGTGAATATAATCCAGAAACACCACCGTCATGTCTTGCCCAAAGCTAATTTAAAATGGACTGAGGCAAAGTGGGAGACTATGGGAGACTGACTGTTGTCAGGCAGAATTTGACATTCTTTTTTGAAACCATAGATTCCACATTCTCTGGACTAAAAGGAGGGGGACCATCTATGCGTTTATCTCCATGCATTAGTGCTTATGAAATGGGCTGCTATCAGATCTGGAAAGGTACAATCATTGTTGAAAGGTATATACAGTGCAACCTCGATACTTAACAAACATTGTGAATTACTTGTCATAAATGTTTTATTTACTACTTTAAATGAATAATACAATAATAAAATAGTTTTTCAAAATTTTTATGTAATTTATTAGTACAAACTCTGTTTTGAAATGTTACTCCAAACTTTCGAACTATCAGATTTTTCGCAAGTTACTCTTATTCCGGTTCCAAATGAAAAGTCGCAAACTATCGAGGCCGTGAGTATCGAGGTTCCACTGTAGAGGTTTTAGAGCAACATATGCTTCAATTGTTTCTTCTTCTTAGGAAAGGCCTTGCATATTTCAGCAAGCCAATGCTAAACTGCATACTGCATCTATTACAACAGCATGGCTTTGTAATAGAAGAGCTTGGGTGCTGAACTGTTCTTTCAGCAGTCCAGACCTTTCAGCATTTAAATACATTTGGTACATCATGAAATGAAAAATACGACAGTGGAAACCCAGGACTGTTGAACAGCTAGAATCCTGTATCAGACACAAATAGAACAGCATTTCTCTTCCAAAACTCCAGCAGCTGGTCTTCTCAGTTCCCAGATATGTACTGTTAATGAACTGATCTGTTCTTAAACAAAAAGGGGATAGCCCTGGCCCAACTTTTTTTTTAGTGTGACCATCAAATCAAGGAAATGGATCATTTCCTAAGTTTAAGCATTATAATATGTTTTCTGTATTCTATTGTGAATATAATATGGGTTCATGAGACTTGCAAATCATTGCACCCTGTTTTTATTTACGTTACACAGCATCCCAATTTTTCTGTAATTGGGGTTGTAAATGATTGTCATCTAAATAGGCATTGGCATGCACATTATGGGAGCAAAGGATTTGTACCAACATTGTTAGGGCTTCCGAACATATCAAACGGAAGTGTGACAGACTAATGTAAGCCAAATGAGGTAAAAAAAAAAAATAAAAATGCAGTCTTATTGTAAGACATTTGAGTCAAAGGGATCTGCCAAATCCCTTGGTTAAATCCAATGTTGAATAAAAGCCATCCCTGCCTAACCAATCAAGCAGTTCAAACAGAACTATTGGCTTTGGGCACCAAGACAACAGGGCTGGACCAGTCATTGTGAGACTGAATTATATCAAACCTATGTGGTGTTCTAAGAGGTTAGTGCAACATGTCTGAAAATTCAGGTTGTGATTTGTGAACCTTTTCACATTGGGAAAGCATGAGGTGGTCTCTATAGGGACCTGGGTGGTTCAAGTTGTCCTTTTTTTGTTAATCTCCAACCTCCAGAGATTCTTTAGAACATGACTTCAGAACAGTTGTCACCAACTCCACAGGTATCACCTCTCTCCATGGTTTAAGGGAGTTAAGGTGGTAAATCTGCTGTGTTCCACCTTTATCCATTCTCCTTACCTGATAGTCGACATCCCCAACTTGCCATGTGACCTCGAAAGAGGCCTTTCCAATTGAAGAGTAATTAAGATCTTGATGTGGGTAATAATATGGGCACTGTGCAAATGCCTATTGTGCTGCTATGTGCCCTTATTATCTAGCCGGTACTTTTGTTTTTGAACCAGTGTGTGGGGTTTTGCTCTCAGGTCAAGAATGTACTGAAATTTGTACAAACCCGATTCCAAAAAAGTTGGGACACTGTACAAATTGTGAATAAAAACAGAATGCAATGATGTGGAAGTTTCAAATTTCAATATTTTATTCAGAATACAACATAGATGACATATCAAATGTTTAAACTGAGAAAATGTATCATTTTAAGGGAAAAATAAGTTGATTTTAAATTTCATGGCATCAACACATCTCCAAAAAGTTGGGACAAGGCCATGTTTACCACTGTGTGGCATCCCCTCTTCTTTTTATAACAGTCTGCAAACGTCTGGTGACCGAGGAGACAAGTTGCTCAAGTTTAGGAATAGGAATGTTGTCCCATTCTTGTCTAATACAGGCTTCTAGTTGCTCAACTGTCTTAGGTCTTCTTTGTCGCATCTTCCTTCTTATGATGCCCCAAATGTTTTCTATGGGTGAAAGATCTGGACTGCAGGCTGGCCATTTCAGTACTCTGATCCTTCTTCTACGCAGCCATGATGTTGTAATTGATGCAGTATGTGGCCTGGCATTGTCATGTTGGAAAATGCAAGGTCTTCCCTGAAAGAGACGACGTCTGGATGGGAGCATATGTTGTTTTAGAACTTTGATATACCTTTCAGCATTGATGGTGCCTTTCCAGATGTGTAAGCTGCCCATGCCACACGCACTCATGCAACCCCATACCATCAGAGATGCAGGCTTCTGAACTGAGCGCTGATAACAACTTGGGTTATCCTTGTCCTCTTTAGTCGGAATGACATGGCGTCCCAGTTTTCCAAAAAGAACTTCAAATATTGATTCGTCTGACCACAGAACAGTTTTCCACTTTGCCACAGTACATTTTAAATGAGCCTTGGCCCAGAGAAACGCCTGCGCTTCTGGATCATGTTTAGATATGGCTTCTTTTTTGATCTATAGAGTTTTAGCCAGCAACGGCGAATGGCACGGTGGATTGTGTTCATCGACAATGTTTTCTGGAGGTATTCCTGAGCCCATGTTGTGATTTCCATTACAGAAGCATTCCTATATGTGATGCAGTGCCGTCTAAGGGCCCGAAGATCACGGGCATCCAGTATGGTTTTCTGGCATGACCCTTAAGCACAGAGATCGTTCCAGATTCTCTGAATTTTTGGATGATATTATGCACTGTAGATGATGATAACTTCAAACTCTGCGATTTTTCTCTGAGAAACTCCTTTCTGATATCTGCACTATTTTTAACTGCATCATTGGGGGAATTGGTGATCCTATGCCCATCTTGACTTCTGAGAGACACTGCCACTCTGAGAGGCTCTTTTTATACCCAGTCATGTTGCCAATTGATCTAATAAGTTGCAAATTGGTCCTCCAGCTGTTCCTTACATGTACATTTTAATTTTCCGGCCTCTTTTCGCTACCTGTCCCAACTTTTTTGGAATGTGTAGCTCTCATGAAATCCAAAATGAGCCAATATTTGGCATGACATTTCAAAATGTCTCACTTTCAACATTTGATATTTTATCTATATTCTATTGTGAATAAAAGTTTGAGATTTGTAAATTATTGCCTTCATTTTTTATTCACAATTTGTACAGTGTCCCTACTTTTTTGGACTCGGGTTTGTACATGTACATATATTTTACATAAAAAATTTACATATAATAATTCAAATGGGGTGTATGCATGATCTGTAGATGTTTGCAGGATCTGTTGCACTGTGTATAGTAGAAGCTCAAGCCACTTATTCCAATTAAGTGCATGATCCTGAACAAACTTACGAATTATACTTTTGACCCTCTCCACTCAGCCATCTGCTTGCACATGATTAATGCTCATGGAGGATTGTTTTAATCCCCAGTAATTTGTAACGCTTGTGTAGTGTTTATGAGGTAAATGCAGGGTTTTGGTCATTCATGATATCTTTTGGCACCAACAACTGGGTAATTACCCTCCTTTGTTTAAATGTCCTTTGTCACTCTGTATAGCTTATCTTTAAATTTAAAAATTACAGAGAGGAAAGCACAATGTTTGGCTGTATTATTTGACCAATAACTACTTTCACTTGGTCAGAGGCTTGCCGGAGAGTTCATCACAAGTCTGCTGCAGAGGGAAATACTCAGAGCCCTTGTACTCGTCCACATCATTCTGACGTAGAGCTGATGTTGACTCCTGATGTTGAATCCTGGCAATTCGATTCAATACATTTTTATTTGCATAGCACTTTTAACAATGAACATTGTCTCAAAGCAGCATTACACAGATAATGTGGTGAAAAAAATGAATAAGATGTGCTTTATAAGTGTAACTTTGTCTCTGATGAGCAAGCCAGTGGCGACTATCGCAGGTAGATGAGAGGAAACCCATCCTCATCTCGGTTGCAGTGAATGTCCACTTATTACAGATAAACAATGTTGAGGTTTGCAGTGATGGTGATCAGAAGCAAACTGTAGTCCTGAGTCAGTTTAGTAGACTGTTGACATTACCTACAGTCCAAATCCAAATCCTTAAAGCTCTTGTTCTTACTCTGTAATTTCATGCCTCTTCTGCCTAAACCATGCACATCTCACACTGCTCTTTTTCTAGAGCAGGAAGCATCCACACATATTTCCTTCAAAAATAGCCAAAATGCTGGCCAATTTGTTCCCATAATTAGAAGATGGGCTTGATGGAGTCTACCCGCTGCCTTGACAGTATACCTTTTGCTCCTAATTGAATAGAGATGGCCAGTAATTCATGTACATCCCAGTGCACATGCCTCACCTTCACCTTTAGTGCAGCAGAAATTCCCGAGTGTCCTGCAGCGCAAGCAGGCCAGTCCAGGCTTTCCTCTCGCATTGGGCACTGGGATTTCTTACCTGTGGAGAGAGATGCAGATGGAATGGAAGTGGGAGGAGGGAAAAGACGACAGTGGCCTCTGGGAAATCTGCCCCTTTTTTGAGGAGTATAAACTTGTAGTGATTTAGTAGTTTTGCTAATGATATGTTTGTTATAATGACAGCTGGTGGTAGAATTCTGAGTGTTGGTGGAGTGTTTACAATAATGTAAATAAAATCTGGTGATGACAGTTTAGAGGAGGAATAACAAAATGGCAGTTAGATCTAACCATTGTTCTAACTTTTGTCTAGTAAGTGGCGCTGTCCAAAAATTTTATTTATACTCAGGTTTAAACATACTTCATTTTTAGTGTGTATGCAGTGTGTATGTGGTGCATTTCCCTTGCACACGAATACGGCATGGCCAGTGCATTGCTGGAGCAGTTCTGGTTAATTTCCACACAGTCTATTTTTGCTGAGCTATGCTTGCTAAAATAAAACTTCCGATTAATACTTTTGAGTGTTTGATTAAACCGCTCCACTAAGAAATCTGTTTGTGCATTATAAATACTGGCGGTGGATTGGTTTTATTCCCGCAGTAATTCATAATGCTTGTGCAGTGTATGTAATATAAACGCAGTGCCTTTGTCATTTCTAGTATTTTGTACTAACTGTTGACTAATAAGTGGCATTGCCCTAAAATTTATTTTATAGTCTCATGCCAGGTTCAAATATACTCCATTTGCATTGTGTATGTGGTGCATATCTTTTCTGTGTCAATGTTAACAACTCAAGTTAACAAGGGCATTCCCACTGCACACGTATATTGCAAAGACAGTGCATTGCAGGAGCGTTTCTGGTTAATTTCCACAACGCATCAATTTTTGCTGAGCTGCATTTGCTGAAATGAAATTAACAGTTTGTGGTCAAAATGAGCACAGATGTACATGGGAATGTAGTAAGGTCAAAATAAATGCAGATAATAATAAAAAAATATATAAATATATATATATATAATTTTTTTTTTTTTTAT
Organism: Silurus glanis; assembly: GCA_014706435.1. Lineage (NCBI taxonomy): Eukaryota > Metazoa > Chordata > Actinopteri > Siluriformes > Siluridae > Silurus > Silurus glanis. The sequence goes on from JAAIIK010000038.1 coordinate 354,412, forward strand.
ATGTAAAATACACTACACAGTTTGTTATTATGTGTGGGGGGAGGGGCTAACTAATAAATCTTAATGGATATTGATAATTATTTGGCAGGCTGGTGGTCTGAGTACAAAAAGGCTGCACAATGGATGATGATTGGTTAACTTTATGTTAGAGAAACAAAGTTCTGTGGGAACTGCAGGATAAAAATATAAATACTAAAGAAAAGGCATGGGAGGCAATTTTATTGGCTGCTGTTGTAGACAGTAGGTTATTTTAAAATGTTGGTGATAGTAAAATTTCACATGACAATTATTATGTTTAAATGTTTTTTTTTTTTCCACTTGCATCTTAATATCTAAATCTATATAGAAATACTCAGCTAAATATTGGTGGTAGTGCACTGTGAATTTGTCTTATGTGAAAGCACAATGGTGTATGCTGCTTCTGCATTGCATAAGTACACTGCTAACAGAGTATGTGTGAACCTGACATCTAGGTCATTTTCTTGAAGATAGCTGTAAAGTTTTGTGTTGTTGCTCATGTATAGCCTAACGTTGTGTTTGGCAGCTTTGCTGTCAAACTTATTGATTCATTTTGGGCAAACTGTTTAGAGTATTCTTTTTGTGATACTTGTACTGAAGATGATGTGTGCCAAATCTGGTGATGATTGGACAACATTTGTACACAATCCAAGCTGATGGAATATCACATGACAGGATTTGTTCAGAATGTCCCTTAGACCTCCCTCAGTTGCCAAACATCAATTCTTTTTTTTACCAGACATATCAATGGATTGCCATAGACAACCCTGCCAAATGAGGAGGAGGAAAAAGATCAAATATAAACTATAGAGTGCCTACACACTATTGTTGCCTGCCTCCAAACTACTTTCTATGCCAGAATAAGGGAATGGCAAGAAGAGAGGGTCTCTAATTAAAAAACAAACAAACAAACAAAAAAAAAAAAAAACACTGGCAAAAATTAAAAACATGGTCAGGTTTTTCCTTGGTCTCTTGTGTTAGAGTAGCCATTTAATCATGTCCAAATTCTAATGCATGTATTTCTTATGGTCCTGCTCTAATCAGTATATTATATAGTTGGGTTTTAAGTATTGTGTGCAGGCACTATTCTCTAGAGAATGCAGAGGTGATGTTTCAGAAATCTGCTGACAAATCCACTTTAGCAGCAACAGAATCCTGCCATCATTAATGGGTAGGCAATGCTTTCAGATTGTGTCAGGGTGCGAGCGAAACAGAAGGCGGAAGCCGGAGTACAGCTCGCTCGGGTTTTAATGAGTGAAAGTAAAAGTGTGAGGGAGAGAGATACACACACACACGCGCACACACACTCACACACGCACA
>JAAIIK010000038.1:355759-378407 GCA_014706435.1 Silurus glanis
TCACCCAATCGGGGGCTGAGACAGACAGCCAGCCTGTCACGTGACTCCCGAGCGTCCCCACACAGCCCGGCGGAATGCCGAGAGCTGATCCGGCCAGATCGCTCATTAATGGTGCAGTGGCGCCATCTAGTGGCCAAACTAGAGACGACATGCGGGGATCTGGGGAAAAGATCTCTCCCAGAAACGAATTCATTCGATTCGTTAGATTTATTGATGTTTTTTGTGGTTTTTTTGTGAAAAACTGTGGCCGTAGCCTTTATTAAATTTGTGAGAGGAGAGTGAAGGGGAGTGTTTGGTGACACTGCTTCTGCACTTAATCTCACATCTTTCCCCACTGGAACGAGGAAACGCACTCTGGACGACACAGGGAACAGTGAAGCCTGTGCGTAACAGAGAATGACCCTCACCGGCGAGGGGGGCTGACCTCGCTGAAAGAGAACCTCCGTCTTTTGGACGGGCGAACTTGGAGAGAAGAACAGGCGTCCGGAGGGCTGGCCGCCCATGAACGCGGAATGAAAACCCCCTGTGGCCGAGCATCAGGTCGGCCGCTTTCGTTTAGGACCAGAAGGAGCGGGGTTGGGGGGTTTCCTCGCCACGGCTGCGGCGAAGGACATCTTACCCCAGGGCCTAGCAGGTGGGGGAGGTGGCCCGCTCTGCTGAGCCGGTGGTTTCCCGCGGGGTTTGTAATTTCTGCCAGTGTAGTGGGGATGACGTCCCACAGCAGAAGTGTTAGATGGCCGCACAGATGGCGTCTGATGCTGCGCCGGCTTCCTAGGAAGACACAATTCGAACGCCTCGTCCTCCTTCTTTTTATCATCGCATCGTTGCTGCATCAGCGCCACAGCTGGGCCAAAAAGAGCTTGACCAGGTTCAACCAGCGCTCCTGCGATGCGACGTTTCTCACTATCAGGGAGACCGGATAGATTGAGCGAGAATAGCAAGAGCTGAGGCTTTATACGATGCCTGATGAATCAATGCGGAGAAGCGATCCATTTTACCTGGGAGGACGGGCTTGGGTGGGGCGAGCAGCCCACCCTGAGATGGGTTGAGGTGTCTGGTGATGGAAGGCTTGATAACGGGGGGATTGCCCATGCCAAGACCTGCCATATCCTTAACTTCCAGCCCAGCAAGACCGTGTTTCAGATCGAGCGGATCTCCCCAGCAATATCTCATGTGTTTCGCACATGCAGGGAGGACGGGAAGAAGCTGCTTTCTCGGGCCGGTAGGGGGTCCCAGAAGCTTGCCGTCATATACTTATATACATATATAATGTCTCTCTCCTGATCCGAAGCATTCAGGAGAGCTGGCCATTCGATGCTGAGCCGCGCGGCAGCGCGTTCACAAAGCTCCAGCAAAACCGATTGAGGTGGGGCGGAGGGAGCCTGAGGGGCCGCGGAAGACGGGATGGCTTCCTCGTCATCCGAGCCGTCGAGAAGGTCCGCCTCGATCTCATCCCCGGAACCTGTCGGTCCTTCGGGGAGACGGTTGTCGACCGGTAGCAAATCCTCGAACGGGGAAGGACACAAGTCGGCCCAGTCAGAGGAAGTCGCACCGCGGGAGGCCCCCGGGTGCGCAGCGGCGTCGCCTTTTGCCCCCTCCGTGTCGGAGAGCTCAAAATCGACACACTGCGAAGCGGCCGTTTTGAGTCGGCGACCCAGGAGTTTTTTCGGGAGCGCCAGGCAATGGCTACAGTTCTCCGGGAGGTCAATAGCTTCTTGCGCATGCTTGAGACCCATGCAGACAACACAGAAGGGATGGGAATCCCTCGCGGCGATGTGTCCTCCTGAAGACAAAAAAAGTGCAGTCCAAGAACCAGGGAGCTTTGAGGTAGGATTGCAGATGTCGCAAGAAGCAAATGTTAACTGAGGAGAGGTAGCGCGTGCAGGTGCCTTATGCACTCGGGTAAGGGGCGTTGCCTTACCTGCCGTTGGGCACGCGCTCCTGTCTGTCAAGCCAGACTTGGTGGAATTGGATGCTTCTGCAGAGGTCAGGTACGGATGCCCTTCGCATAGGTGGATCTCGAACACGAGATGATGAAAGAGAACCCTTCCATTAATGTTGCACAAGCCAGGCTCGGGCCAGGATAACTGGGGAAGGGTTGTGTTAGAAAGGGCATCCAGCATAAAACATGTGCCAAATCAAGTATGCGGATCACGAATCATAAATTCATACCGGATAGGTCAAGGCCTGGGTTACCAATGACTGCCACAGGTATTGTTAGCCAACAAGGTACCGGTAAAAAAATTGGGCTACTGTTGGCCAAAGGTCTACAGAGACAGCAGGGAAAGGAGAAGTAACTAGACCTGCAGTAACTACAGGGGAATAAAGTTAATCAGTCACAGAATGAAGTTATGGGAAAGAGTAGTGGAAGCCAGGCTGAGAGAAGACGTGACCATCTGTGAGAAATAGTATGGTTTAATGCTGAGGAAGAGCACTATATACCACATTCTATTTGCTTTGAGAATGTTGATGGAGAAGTATAGAGAAGGAGTTGCATTGTTTGTTTGTGGATTAAGAGAAAGTGTACGACAGGGTGCCAAGAGAGGAGTTGTGGTATTGTATGAGTAAGTCAGGTGTGTCAGAGACGTATGTGAGGGTGTTGAGGACATGTATGAGGACAGTGTGACAGCAGTGTAGTGTGCAGTAGGAATGACAGACTGGTTCAAGGTGGAGGTTGGACTGCATCAAGGATCGGCTCTGAGCCCTTTCCTGTTTGCAGTGGTGATGGACAGATTGATGGACGAGGTCAGACAGGAGTTTCCGTGGACTATGATGTTTGCGGATGATATTGTGATTTGTGGCGAGAGTAGGGAGCAGGTTGAGAAAAGCCTGGAGGGGTGGAGGTATGCGCTGGAGAGAAGGGGAATGAAAGTCAGTAGGAGTAAGACAGAGTACATGTGTGTGAATAAGAGGGAGGACAGTGGAGTGGTGCGGTTGCAGGGAGAAAAGGTGGTGAAGGTGGAGGAGTTCATGTACTTGGGGTCAACAGGGCAAAGTAATGGAGAGTGTGTAAAGTGTGCAGGCAGGGTGAAGTGGGTGGAGAAGAGTGGCAGGAGTGATTTGTGATAGTAGGGGATCTGCAAGAGTGAAAGGGAAAGTTTAGAGGACTGGGGTGAGACCTGCTGTTTTATGGTTTAGAGACAGTGGCATTGAGTAAAAGACAGGCGGTGGAGCAGAGCTGAAGATGTTGAGGTTTTTGTTGGGAGTGATGAGGATGGACAGGATTAGAAATGAGTTTATTAGATGGACAGCACATGTAGGACGTTTTGGAGACAAGGTGAGGGAGGCACGATTAAGATAATTTGGACATGTGCAGAAGTGGGACATGGGGTACATCAGTAGGAGAATGCTGAGGATGGAGCCACCAGGAAGGAGGAAAAGAGGAAGACCAAGGAGGAGGTTTATGGATGTGCTGAGGGAGGACATGCAGGTAGTTGGTTTGAAAAAGACAAATGTAGAGGACAGGGGGGTATGGAAACGAATGATCTGCTATGGATCACCCCTAATGGGAGCAGCCGAAAGAAGAAGAAGAAAAAAAATAAAAAGATGAATACGAAAATATAAAAGAGGCAAAATTAAAACCTTTAATGTTACATAAATTTATTCATGCTGTCCTTTTTTACTCAGATATATACAAAAATTAAACTCCACTGAAATTCTTTTTTTTTTTTTTTTTTTTATAAATAAACATTTGTTTTACTAATGCACCAAGTCTCAAATCAAGCACCAAAATAAGCCATGATGCACACATTCGGCAATTAAAACCACCCATGTTCCGTTTGGTGTCCAGATGATTTACATAATTCAAAACAGCATAACTGCTTTTAAACATTTACAAGTATATTTTGACTTCATGCTCTATGTTTAGTATGGTTTTACTAATAATAAACATACATTTGCATAAAACATCCATATTTTGCCATGCACATGTTGATTAGAGTATTAAAAACTTGAAAAGCATATATTTAAGGTACATTTAGAACAGAAAAAAATGTGCTATTAAGTTGCGATTCAACACTGGGTCAGAGCCTCTCTAAAACAGTTGTCAGTATCTACCCAATGTGGTTCAAGGAAGAAAGAGTGGTGAACTGGTGACAGGGTCATGGTCGGCCAAGGCTCATTGATGCAGGTTGGCCCTTATGGTCTGATCCAACAGATGAGCTCAAAATGATAAACAATGCTGTTAATGTTCGACAGGTCAGGACTGTTTTGGCAGCAATGAGGGACCAACAGAATATTAGGCAGGTGGTCATAATGTTGTGCCTGATCGTTTGAAAATTAAATACATGTAGACATATATTCCTCAGAAACTGTAGGTGCATTCAGTTCCATGCATATTTCATAGCAGCATTGACCTGTTTGTCAAACTATGACATGGTTCCGTTAAACAAGTGCTGCATATGTTGCCTTGAGTCCAGAATGCCTTCTGAAGGTTGATGCTGTGTTGTACTGTGCCTCTTTTGATAGGTGTGCTCAGTCTAGCGTAACGCTCCTGTTTTGCTCCCAGCATGTACATACTTTCTCTTGTCTCTTCAGAGCATGTCACCCCATTGACCCCAAATTTCAGGCTGACCCAAGAGGATTTAGGACAGCGCACTTTTATGGCAGGTTACGTCTCATTTATCTCCAATTTCTTTTCGTAATTTCTAAACATGTTCTCATGGATGATGAATAATTTTAATGGTACTACAACAGTGATTTCTTTACGTTTTTGAACCTTTTTGGACCTCTCTAGCTAGATACAATGATATATAACAAAACCCTCACTTAAACTATCTCTCTTTCACTTTTTAACCTTTAACTTTTCCAGACTGATAGATCTCAATTACTTTCTTTCTAGTTTGTTTCTGAATTTCTTTGGATCTCGGCATGATGTCTAGCTTTTGAGGATCTTTTAGTCTACTTCACTTTGTCAGGCAGGTCTTTTTTAAGATATTTTTTTATTGCGAACAGGTGTGGCAGTAATCAGGCCTGGGTGTGGCTACAGAAATTGAACTCAGGTGTGATAAATCACAGTTTTAACAGGGGGGCAAACACTTTTTCACACAGGGCCATGTAGTTTTGGATTTTGTTTTCCATCACTAATAAAAACCTTCATTTAAACACTGCATGTTGTGTTCACTTGTGTTATCTTGTCCTAATATTTAAATTAGTTTGATGATCTGAAACATTAAAGTGTGGAGCTCCTGGAGGTAGTGGCGCGGGCCATGTCCAAGCTAGAAATAGCTTGGCCGGACGAGAAGCGGAAAGCAGCGCACTCCCAGTAAGCTGGATGAGCGTTTCCTGCGCCCAGCATCACAGCCTCCATGCCAGGGCCTACCATTTTTCCCCGACCTGCACACTGAGCTGTCCAGGTCCTGGGAGGTCCTGGGAGACACCATACATAACCCGTACCTTCTCCCCACGAACCTCGCTGTATGTGAATGTAGTAGGGTTTAAGGAGTGTGGCTATTGGACGATGCCCAGGGTTGAAGAGACGTTTTCCGGCTATCTCTCCCCAGGTGCAACATCGCTTAAGGCCTACTTAACTCTACCCAGGTGCAAGATTGCTTAAGTATTGCCTACTAAACCGTTGAGAGACACTTTGGCGTTAGTAGGCAAGGGTATGCAGCAGTAGGGCAGGCCGCGGGTTGCCTCCACACAATGAGTGTGTAGCAAGCATACCAGGCCAACCTACTGCAAAAGATGAACGAGGATTTCATCTCTGAGGCTGATGATTTAAGGAGTTACATCACGCTGCCAACCTAACCCTTAGGGCCACCAAGGAAACGGTGCGGGCCTTAGGTCGGTCCATGTCAGCTCTAGCAGCCACAGAAATGCAATCTATGGCTCACCTCGACATCAGAGCCACTCCCGGCTCCTCTGTCCTGTGTTCTGGTTGTGCTCAGACACACTAGGCAGGGACTAGTCAGTATGCCATGATTGGACACTTGTTTCCAAAAAGTGTGTTGACGCAGCTCGAGTTCCCGAAGGGGAACGTCTCTAGGTTATGTATGTAACCCTAGTTCCCTGAGGGAACTCGAGCTGCGTCAACACACTTCGAAATGCCACACTCCCTGCATTCTTGCGGCGCTTACCTTCTCTTTTTCAGAACCTAGTGTCGCTACACTGCTCTCGCGTTTTGTAGCATCCTGGGCCGTGCCGTTGCCCCAGCGGTGACGTCATGACTTGCCTTTCACACGTGATTCAGAGCACGGAGGCATTCCCAAAGCGTTGTGATGTAGCGTCTCGTTCCCTCAGGGAACTAGGGTTACATACGTAACCTAGAGACGTTCTTTCTTAAAGGGACAGGACTAATTTGGGTCTGTGGGAGTCAGAATTCTTGCTGGTTGGTAGGGGATCAAATACTAATTTAACTTGATCAAATACAAATTAATTTATACAAAATATTAATTTATTATTTCTTTCTGGATTTTTTTATATTCTTTCTCTCTCTGTTAAAATCAACATACATAAAAATTATATAGTGTTCATTTCTTTGTAAAGGGTACAGTTACAGCAGGGGGTGAAATAATTATTTCCCCCACTGTAGCTTCAAAGTGTGAGATGAACATTCCATTCATATGTTGGGAAGCTTTTGGACTGGAACCTTTGTGGCATTTTTCATGGCAGGTAAAGTAAAATGTGTTATTTATATTCTTTCCTAAGGGTAAGGAATAAGTAAAGTTTCAGCATACAAGGGTTCTTAAAATGCCCTCAAACTCAAAGCTTGACTGTGTACCCACTGTGCCCTGTAACCTGTGTTAAAAACAAATCTTAATACTGTATATTTGAACAATATTATTTTTATGAAAGGTAGCACCATGATTGATTCAACTGTCAGGAAGGAGAAAAGGGAATGGGAATGTTAATGTTTTAGTATAGTAATGCTGAGCTAGCATATGTTTAGCATCAGTGTATTTCTCATTATATCAGTGCTAATATAATTAACAATTATCAATCAACTTTCATCAGTTCATACTTCCACCAAGTCTAATAACCGTGTTATTTCGGATGAGGATACAATTCATTCAGTGGCTTTCTTAAATCGTTGAACCTGAGTAATCATATGCAAGTTTTATCTTCAGCCTTCAGTTAAAGCAGATATCAGTTACTTGGTTTTAAATAACGAACACGTGAAAAAGAACAAGTGAAGCACAAATTAACTTTGAAGATATTGATCTATCTACACATAACTACAATCTACATCCAGCTAAACAGTGCTACATTTGGCATGCTATAACTCAAGCATATACTGTAGTTTACCTACCGAAACCAGTGGCATCGAAATCATGTACTTTTCTTCACCGGTGTTTATAGATGATAAAAATAAATCTTATGTCATCTTATGTATTTCTGCAAATGATCTACAATAAACGTGTCATCTGATATGTAATAAAGATAAATACCCTTAAACTATGCCACAATTGTACAACGAGTGAGGAATTCTCAAACTAATGATCCCAAATTAGCATAATGTTTACAACTTACAGGCTCTTTGCAAATCAATGGTCCACTAGTGGTTCTTTCTTTTCAGGGCATTTGAAATGTGCTCTCCTCGGTGCTTGTGCAAAGGCACTGATTGATTTCACTCTTTTATTAGCTTCAAAATGGCAAGGTTTTCTCTCATCTCTGTTTTTTATTTTGGTATATCATTTTAGCAGCAAATGCAAAGCAATGACTCAGGTCTTAAAACACACACATACCCACCCACACACACACACACACACACACACAAATGATTGTTTTTAAAGTTATTTTATATGGATATTTTAAGGTTTTTCTTTTTTTATTATTATTTTATTTATTGGTTTAACACCATTATGATGATGGTGGATAATGGTGTTGCAGAAAAATATAACTTGGGGAAAAAAACGTGTTATTCTAATAATTCATGTATATTTATTGTTACAACAAATTGCTTTTGTTGTAAAATATTAACATATAATAAACATTTGCCATTTTTTGCTTTGCATGACAAATCATCTTTAACTATACAGTACATTACACTAATACTTATTATATAAATATATATGTAACAATAACTATAACTTCGCTTAATATAATTTGACTGAGTTTGTATTGTGGTCTTTTTTGCTTTTTCTAAATTATGCTAAATTGTGCAATTGTGGGCTTGAATAGTACGGTTTGTAGTGTAATTGCTCAGAAAGCAGCTATGACTTTTAAAAACATTGACAGTATATTTTCTATTTATTTATTGTTTTGTTTGTTGTGGGATAATTTAGTATTTGCTGATTTTTATGCTGTTTGCATGTGTATCTGTGTTTGTAGAGCTCTCTAGCCATCCAGATGGACAGTTCACATTCCGACCCCTGCCTCCACCACCTCTGCCACCCCATGCCTGCACCTGTACTCGGCCAGCACCTTTTGTTCACTCCACAATGCAAAGGACCACTATACCTGTCCATGACCACAGCCATAACAACCAAGAATCAGAACTAAGCAGCAGACAACCAGACAACAACTGGGTGCTCAAAAGAAACATCCCACTGGAGGCCAGGTTAGTACTAAGACCAGTTATTTTATTTATTTTGATCAGGATTGTAGGGGATCTAAAGCATTTCTCAGACGCTATGATGCACATGTATTCGTACACTGTCCTGCTGAAATGTCAGTTCTGTTTGTTCGTACTGTGTATATATATATATATATATATATATATATATATATATATATATATATATATATATATATATATATACAGTGCCTTGCGAAAGTATTCGGCCCCCTTGAACTTTGCGACCTTTTGCCACATTTCAGGCTTCAAACATAAAGATATAAAACTGTAATTTTTTGTGAAGAATCACAATTACAATGAAAGTGGGACACAATCATGAAGTGGAACGAAATTTATTGGATATCTCAAACTTCTTTAACAAATAACATACTGAAAAATTGGGCGTGCAAAATTATTCAGCCCCCTTAAGTTAATACTTTGTAGCGCCACCTTTTGCTGCGATTACAGCTGTAAGTCGCTTGGGGTATGTCTCTATCAGTTTTGCACATCGAGAGACTGAAATCTTTGACCATTCCTCCTTGCAAAACAGCTTGAGCTCAGTGAGGTTGGATGGAGAGCATATGTGAACAGCAGTTTTCAGTTCTTTCCACAGATTCTCGATTGGATTCAGGTCTGGACTTTGACTTGGCCATTCTAACACCTGGATATGTTTATTGTGAACCATTCCATTGTAGATTTTGCTTTATGTTTTGGATCATTGTCTTGTTGGAAGACAAATCTCCGTCCCAGTCTCAGGTCTTTTGCAGACTCCATCAGGTTTTCTTCCAGAATGGTCCTGTATTTGGCTCCATCCATCTTCCCATCAATTTTAACCATCTTCCCTGTCCCTGCTGAAGAAAAGCAGGCCCAAACCATGATGCTGCCACCACCATGTTTGACAGTGGGGATGGTGTGTTCAGGGTGATGAGCTGTGTTGCTTTTACGCCAAACATAACGTTTTGCATTGTTGCCAAAAAGTTCGATTTTGGTTTCATCTGACCAGAGCACCTTCTTCCACATGTTTGGTGTGTCTCCTAGGTGGCTTGTGGCAAACTTTAAAAGTCACTTTTTATGGATGTCTTTAAGTAATGGCTTTCTTCTTGCCACTCTTCCATAAAGGCCAGATTTGTGCAGTATACGACTGATTGTTGTCCTATGGACAGAGTCTCCCACCTCAGCTGTAGATCTCTGCAGTTCATCCAGAGTGATCATGGGCCTCTTGGCTGCATCTCTGATCAGTCTTCTCCTTGTATGAGCTGAAAGTTTAGAGGGACGGCCAGGTCTTGGTAGATTTGCAGTGGTCTGATACTCCTTCCATTTCAATATTATCGCTTGCACAGTGCTCCTTGGGATGTTTAAAGCTTGGGAGATCTTTTTGTATCCAAATACGGCTTTAAACTTCTCCACAACAATATCTCGGACCTGCCGGGTGTGTTCCTTGTTCTTCATGATGCTCTCTGCGCTTTAAACGGACCTCTGAGACTATCACAGTGCAGGTGCATTTATACGGAGACTTGATTACACACAGGTGGATTCTATTTATCATCATTAGTCATTTAGGTCAACATTGGATCATTTAGAGATCCTCACTGAACTTCCGGAGAGAGTTTGCTGCACTGAAAGTAAAGGGACCGAATAATTTTGCACGACCAATTTTTCAGTTTTTTATTTGTTAAAAAAGTTTGAAATATCCAATAAATTTCGTTCCACTTCATGATTGTGTCCCACTTGTTGTTGATTCTTCACAAAAAATTACAGTTTTATATCTTTATGTTTGAAGCCTGAAATGTGGCAAAAGGTCGCAAAGTTCAAGGGGGCCGAATACTTTCGCAAGGCACTGTGTATATATATACAACTAATAGTTTTTTCCATTGAAAAACAGTGATAGGCTTACACCTTTAGAATGATGTATAGTTAGTCATGGTTACTCTTGTCCCTTTTTATTTAATCTATTGCTAAACATTAACACCTGAGAACAATGGGATATCGGTCGTGCTGGCGGGTTTTAGAGGATAAAGAGACTGAGTTTAAAGAGAGCACTATGAACTGTTTAAACAATATATATGGATACATATTTAAAATTTATAAATTATATAAATGTATCCATATATATTGTCTAAACCAGGGGTCACCAACATGGTGCCCGCATCACCAGGTAGCCCACAAGGACCACATGAGTAGCCTGTGGGCCTTTTCTAAAAATAGCTGTTTCCTACTTTGTTAAATCATGGTTGATAATTATTATGAGAAATCATTAACATGATCAGTGTCTTCACATAGATTAATATCATTAATTATTAATAATAACATATAATAAAAGGTAAATTGAGCAAATTTGTTATTTCAGATCAAACTGAAAACTGTGTATATCAAACTGGTAGCCCTTCACATTAATCGGTACCCAAGAAGTAGCTCTCAGTTTCAAAAAGGTTGGTGACCCCTGGTCTAAACAGTTCATAGTGCATCTCTTTAAACTCATAGTCTGAGCCCTGAACACTGAACAGGTCTGCAAAGTAAAACAGCAGCAGTTGATGACACAAAAATTGTGATTCATAAAGAGAAAATAAAACAAGTCAGGGAGCCACTATTTGAAGAAGGCTTCAGAGAGAACATAAATATTGCTGCCATACCACAAAATATCTCTGTAAAACTCTTGTCAGCTGCAAGAATCAGAAGATTGTTATTTGTGAAATACAGAGATGAGCAACCATAGTTCTGGAACTTATCTCTGTGCTACCTTTTTAAAACTAAAAGAGAGGCTCTGGAAATGATGCAAAACATACAAGCTTATTTGTCAAGGTAATTCATGGCTGCTTCTGGAACAGGTTTGCAAATCTTTACTGATGTCGGTAGAAAGAGAATGAATTCAGAAGTCTACAGAAAACAAAAAATATAATTGGAACTTCATCATGCAGTGACACTTAATATACTGTCAAAACAACAAATGTGTTGGGAATAGGGGCATTAACTATATTTCCCGTGTCACGTGTTTGTATATGCACTTGAATCAAATTCACAATAATTAGCCTAGCACTTAGAACTTGTATGAAAAGCCCACCTCTTACCTCACTCTTTGTGTTTAGTATGTCTTCCATGGTTGTCTTGTTCAAGATCATGTTTTGCTTTCCTTGTTGTTTTATTTGTATATAGTTTGTGTGTGCACTTTAAATAAACGTTGTTGCACTTGCACTCACTTATTACATGGCAAAAGGCGTTTTAAACTGATAAATGATCAGACATTGACCCATTTCAGCTTCCTGAAAGGAGCTGAGCTGAGATACCAGCCTGGAAAAAAATGCAACTGTTTAGTAAACAAACAAAAAGCTCAAGCTAAAACTGTTTCTATACTTTTGCTCACCTAAGACTCACCTACAAACTGCAGAAAATACAAATATAAATAGAAGACCTTTTGCAACATAAAATGGAACAAAAGAATCTTGAATGAACAAGAAGAACATGAAGAGCAGGGTTAATAATTATAAGGGGGCACGAGTTGTTAATGAGTCCTGGAAAGATGACAATTGAGAAGCTAAGATGGGGGTGGGATAACTGAGCTCAAAATATGGGTGGCCTATGCACACACAGACACAAGCACACAGGGTCCCTGACAGCTAATTCATGTATATTTTGCCATATAAGCAGAAATAATAATTATATCCCATGTCAATGGTGATCATATATAATGATACTTGGTATATCTATGGCAAAGTAGGGAATAAAACTTTCAATTAATTTTTTATTTTTTTTGTAAATGAGTAAACAATCTTTCTGTTATTAAAACATTAATTAATACATTTATTTATATTGCCATTATAGTCAGAGCAAGTGAGATTGTTGTTTGTTGAGGGAATTTCTTGGATGACTTGCAAAACAGTTTTAGGGTATGTTGGATATTATGCCCCATTATAAATAGTTAATAAATAGTAAATAGTTGCAGTATCAGGCTACACATACCTCATGTTTCCCATCTGGATGACCTCATGTCTCCCACCTGGAACATTTGAGGTCTTGACTTTTTTGTCATATGTTTACACTTAAATTCCCATGCAACTGTGCAAAAAGCCATATTTCTTGTGTGACAAAAAAATGTGCCATACTGTATTTGCCAAATTGCAACATACACAGTCAAGTGATGGCTGCACAGAGACCTTTGCAGTATTTGATTTTCTGTATCTTTTCAGGTATTTTCAAGGAGATGCAGCAAATATATGTATGTTTTAATAAAAAATTTAAAAGCTGAATTCTTACTTTGATAAATTCAAATGAGATTGGCACCCAGTCACCCATGAAGAAATGTTTTAAATAAGATATGAATCTGCCTGTAATTAGATCATCTGCTATAGAGGAAAGGGGAGAGGAGAACAGACATAGGAACAGTTTGTTAAAAATGTACAATAAAATCTAACAAATCAAACTAATTATGTGACTTTTCCAGACAAACCCCAGTCTTATTTCCTCAGTGAGCAGTTTGGTATTCTTGATACAGGTTGGCAAACATGAATGCATTTTAAATCTTTATTTCCTCCCCCTCAGGCAAGTCTTTTAATTAATATGTTCCCTCTCACCTTTTGCTTCAATGTGCAGCCTTGTTACTGAACATGAAATGTTTTGGTGTTGCCTGTGCTTTTAATACCAATGTAAATGTATTTTTGTAACATTATTCATCACATTCATTTTGTCATTTTTATTTTATTCAGGTAATGCAAAGACAAATATGATGTTTTTTTTAAGGGTGTGTGTGTGGGGGGGGGGGTGTTTGATTAGCATTTTGGATGAACTGAATTATGAAGCTCAGCTGTGGGAGGTTTGGTGGCAAGATCAAGTGTGCTGTCTCTCTTAAGGTACCTCTCTCCCATCCCCTTCTCTCTCTCTCTCTCTCTCTCTCTTTCTCTCTCTTTCTCTCTCTCTCTCTCTCTCTCTCTATCTCTATATCTATCTCTCTTTCATTCTCTTTGCTGCACCATCTATTTCTTTACTCCTCCACATATGGCAGTGGTGAAAAAGTAACAGCAAACAATTGTACAGTATTTCTCATTTAAAGGGTTGCTTGTTTAAAAGAAATGATTCTAGATAGTTTTCTATCATCAATGTACCAATTGGACTGATTAATTAGCCCTCTCATCCCATTAGAGATGCATTTTTCTGACACTCTGACATTGAACTACTGTGTTACAACAATCAATCATAGTAATTATTTTTTCTCTTTTGTTTAAATCTAAGGTATTGCTTACTGATTTTATGCAGCGATAACATTTTCATTCACTTAATGGTTTAGATTTTTTGTTTATTTATTAAATACAGTTCGAGCAGCTAATAGAGATGGAACACATTTGTTTTCACAATTTTACTTTATAAGACATAGAAAATTACTAATTATTTATGAATTATTATGTAATATATTACCATAAGATACTGGGTATTCAAACTTAAGCATTCAAACTTAAAATCTCAAATCACTTAACATAATCTGTTTTCTTCCAGACTTGCAGCTTTTGCTCCATCATATAACAGACAGGATAATGTAACCCAGCCATTATAAGGAGAGAATCATCAGCATCATTTTCTGCTGGTTCTCACTATCTGTCCATGGCTGATGCTCAACCACATCCCAACACCACATACATGCCTACATCCTCTAGAGTGTTCTTGAATTGGCCGGTTGTTGTGAAGATTTATTTTTTCTTCTTCACCAAATAAAGGAGTGCAGTCAATGAAAGTCAATGTCTGACATTTCCAGTGCATTCCTTCTTTTTAAGAAGATACCAAATTGTTGTGGTGTGCGGCCACACCTGCAGTCATTGAGTCAATTGTTTACTTACTTTGTAGTTTGCAAAATGGACCAACTGTGTAAGAAATTACTTATTTTTGTACTGGTCTTCACATGTACTTGAGGTGGACATTTTGAGACCTGACAACCCCTCTATTAATCTTCAATAAGCTGAAGCTCTATCATAGTAAAAAACTTAAAAAAACAAAACAATTTATGCTTGTAACACAGAGTACCTGAATACCAGAATACAGCTTAATTTGGCAGTTTTATTCCATTTTAAATTGTCCTGAGAGAGTTTCCAAAATAAACTGGTGTTTGGAGCTATCCATTATTCCCTCTATCTTAAGAAGATACCAGCAGAAATACAATCCAGCAGAAATAAAACTGTCCCATAGCACGATACTACCGCCACCATGCTTCAGCTTGGGTGTGTTGTTTTTGCCATTTTTAAAAAACTTTTCTTTTGTTTTAATTAATGCACATAAAATGTTTAACCTAGCGTCAAATTTGGAGGTTTAGCTGAGCTTTTTTAATAAAATGGACTTCTCTCTAGCCATTCTACCCAATAGCACAGGCATGTGAAGAATACCATAGATTATTATTACAGAAAGTGACCAGTACTTTTCAGATATTTCTTAGTTTTCTTTGATCAAATTAGGAACAATGACTGGTTCCAATATCATGGTGACTCCAGACTTTCGCTAATTGATAATGATGGTCTTCATAGTATTCCATTGTTGATTTAATATTTTAGAATTTCTTTTGTATACCTCTTTCAAATATAAATCAGCAGTGATATCCTTTATTACAATTACTTTTAAACATGTTTGAATGTAAATTTATAATTATTTTTATTCCCACACACATATGCGACCAGTTTTTTTTTTAAATGACCAGGTCATTTTAAGCTATTTTTTCCCCCTCTAAAGCTTTATTACTTGTTTATTTATTTTATTTTATTTTTTCCAAATTTTTGTCATTGTTGAGAGCTGAACCATTGACAGGTCAACAAATATGTCAAATAAGTAAAAATAGGCTACCTTGGCTGCAACATCCAAATCAATATTTATTATACTATGTTTTGTTAAATACTCATTTGCTACATAAAGTTATACACATAATTATTTACTGACTGAATTGTTATTAGCTATAATCACCAGCTACAAGACTAGCCCCGTGTAAGGAATGTACCTTTTACAATGCTTTCTTGTTGATTGTCTTGAAAATACCATAGCAAAATAAATAATCTTTGCTAAACTAGTCTTTTCCATAGGATGGCTGGTGCCATTGTGCAATTTAAACATTAAAAAGAATAATTTTTTTTCTTAGGCATTTCCTGTTCAAGCATGGGCCAGACTCAGCCAATCAGAACTACCCACACACCTCCAACACAATATACTCTCCACCTCCACGTCCTCTGCCCTGCAGCACCTTTTCCCGGCCCACGTTCATTTTCAACAAGTCGTACAAGTGCTGCAACTGGAAGTGTACTGCCCTCAGTGCCACAGCCATCACCCTTATGCTGGCCCTCCTTCTTGTTTACGTCATGGGTGAGCCATTATTTTGATATTTTTAATATTTGTTTCACAACTTAGCTTTTAATCTATTTTTTATTACAGCGCTTCCTTTTTAATATGTAATGGGAAACCTAATAGAACAAAATTAAACAGATTATATTAATTTGTTTATTTATATAAGCAAATTGATTTTGGACAGGACAAACCTTGTCAAAATTGCATTTGTTTTGTCTTCTTGGTGGAAATATGAGTAAATTGTTGAAATTAATTTTATTTGTCTGTGAATTGTTTGTCAGAAAAAAAAAAATCCTGGGACATTCGCTGCACATTCAGCGCAGATTCATTATCTGTTTGTTTTTGTCTGTGCTCATTGTGCTGTGCACATTCTGCTTGCATTTCAATGCCAACGCTCGGATGCAGACCTGGCTATTAGAGCCACTCAAGAGCCTTGTAGGGCAATTGGCCAGTCCATTGTCTTGACAGAGAGGCACCTGTGGCTCACCCTCTCAGAAATATCTGACAGGGATAGGGCCGTGCTGCTGGACACCCCACTCACTCCTTCAGGAGAGTAAGAAACTGGCAGTGGCATTCCAGCGGTACCTCCCACGCAGGGGCAGCCCCAATCTCAACCCACCACCTCCCATTGGGAGGTACAAAAACGGAGAGTTGCGTCTCACACTCCCCCTGTCAGGGATCCTGCGTGGCGCTCTGCACCAAAACCCCGTGAAGTGACAGATCTGAGGACTGTCATCTTCAATAAGAGGGCTATGGCGAAAAAGTCCTGACATAGGACATTCTGGGAATCCGGCCGTGAAGGGTTGCATTGCACCACAGTATCTGGTGCCCACCCTGCCCTGGCCCCCTCAGGAACCTGGTCCGTTATCCCTGCCACTGAATGTGCTTCATGGCATGGCCAGCTCCAGCGAGCATCTTCCTCGGTCTTCACCTGGTCTCATAGTGGTCCAGAAGAACTCGCCACCTCCTTCGAGGCTCCTAGAGTTGCTTCAGGGCACTGCCCCAGCTTTAGGCACACCAGAGGTCAGTCTCGAGAGACAGATACCCCTAAGAGATATCCTGGCAGCCTGGAAAGATCAGCCAGACATTTCTCAGTGGCTCCTGCCCACTGTAGAGCGAGGCTATTCGATTCAGTTTGAGTCTCGTCCGCCCCGTTTCGACCAGGTTCTTCCCACTCTGGTGGGAACTGAGCAGGCTCTGGTCATTGAACGAGAAGTAAACACTCTCCTGAGGAAGGAGGCCATTGAGGTGGTCCCTCCATCAGAATTAGAGTCCAGGTTCTACAGCCGGTTACTTCATAGTTACAAAAGAGGTTGGTGGGTTGCATCCTATTTTGGATCTACGTCAGCTAAACCGCTCACTCATGAGACTCAGGTTCAGGATGCTCACCCTCAATAGGTCGTGTATCAAATCAGATCCAAGGACTGTTTTGTCACAGTAAATCTAAAGGATGTTTACTTTCATGTATCCATCATTCCTTCTCACAGGAAGTTCATGAGGTTCGCTTTCGGGGCCGAAGCTTACTAGTATCGGGTTCTACCATTTGGCCATACCCTCTCATCCCACATCCTCAACTATATCAATGATTGGTTAGCGGTCCGGCATCGAGATGTCGTTCTCGCTCACATGAAGGTTTTGGGGTTTTGGATGAACCGATCAACCAGTTCCAGAATCTGCTAGGGCTCATGGCAGCTGCGTCCAGTGTTATCCAACTTTGCCTTCTGTACAGTGGTGGCTCAGGACCCATAGGTTCTCACGGAAGGGCATGTTGGGAACCCCATGTTGGGAAGGGCCCTATCTACATCAATTTGCCTAGAGATGCTGGCCATGCTTCTAGCATTGTAGCATTTTCTCCCGAATCTCAGAGATCACCACGTGCTATCCGAACGGACAACACCTTGGCGCCCCCTGTACAGGCTGTCACACCAGATCCTCCTGTGGACCTCGGGGAAGCTCCTCTCAGTGAGAGCAGCTTACATCCCGAGTTGTTTGAATAAAGCAGCAGACACTCTGTCAAGTCAGGAGTTGAGACCCAGGGAATGGCGGCTTCACCTTCATGTGGTGGAGCAGATTTTGGATAAATTTGGCAAAGCCCAGGTGGATCTGTTCATGTTTAAAGAGATGGCGCACTGTCCCCTCTGGTTCCCCTTTACTCCTCCAGCCAGATGGCATGGCTCAGGCGTGGCCCATCTGTACCCCCCCCCTGTCTCACTGGTTTCAGGAGTTCTAAAGAGAGTTTGCTGGGACGGAGTCCATCTCTTTCAGATGGCTCTTAGGTGGCTGTGGCCCTTGGGGCGCACAGCCCCGAGGTTCTGGCCTCTCCAACGAGGTGGTAGAGACCATTCTCCACTCCAGAGCTCCCTCCATAAGGAGGTCGTATGCCGCCAGATGGCGCCTGTTCTGCTCGTGGTGTGAGCACCACCAGCTGGATCCAGTCCACTGCCCGGTTGGTTTAGTGCTGGAATTCCTCTAAGGACAGTTGACCAAAGGGTTCGTTCTGTCCATCCTAAAAGTCTCCCTGTTCCATTCGGGGTCAGAGCTCACTAAAGCTTGGTCCTCTGGAGTTCCCCTCCAAGACATTGCTGCGGTCTGGTCCACCCCGCTGACCTTTGTCAGGTTTTACAACCTGGACCTCAATGCCACTTCTGGCCCCTCTGTCCTTCGACCTAGCTGTGCCCATACACAATAGTCAAGGACTGGTCAATCTGGCGTGATTGGACACTCGTTCCTAAAGCGTTCCAATGCAGCTCGAGTTCTTAAAAGGGAAAGTCTCTAGGTTACGTATGTAACCCTAGTTCCCTGAGGGAACGAGACGCTGGGTCTCTAGGCCACACTGCTGGCTCACTGCACTCCATCTGTGTTTTATACTTCCTGGTCATGACTTCACCCCACCGTTGACAGCCCATGTCCAATTTTGACTGATTACACACATTATTTCAAAGCATGGACAACGCGGTTGCATTCCGTTGCAGCGTCTCCTTCCCTCAGGAAACTAGGGTTACATACGTAACCTAGAAACATTAGTTAGTAACCATACCAAATAATTTTAATAATTTTGATAATGTTTTAATAACGCAAAGGTTGTGCTTGCTATATGTGTTTCCAGTCCCCTTCTTGCCTTCTGTGTTTCCACGTTGTGTGTATGCAGGGCTTAGTTTAATTACAGGTGCACACTCCCGTCAAGTTTATTTTTTATAAATTACAACCTTTGCGTTGAATGTCCCCTGGACAGGTAAACACAGAAGACGTTGGAGAATGAAAAATGGAGGAACAGAGAGAAAGCAGTGAGGGCCTAGTAGAAGTTTCAGGTTAAAGAACAAAACAAAAATTTAGTTTCCAAAGTTTGGGATCATTTCAATCTAGAAACACCAGCTTTAAAAAAGCTAAAAAACAAAAAAAAAATATATAAAGTAATTTGAAATTAATTTATATTTTTATATTTATATTTTTATTTTTATTTTTATTCATGATTTTTTTATTTACAGTATTTCACAAAAGTGAGTACACCATTATAGTATATCTTCCCAGGAGACAATACTATACGAATGAAATTTGGATATATTTGAGAGAAACTGACCTGTAGTGTGCAGCACATAGTCTGAGCACTGACAAGCGGACCTTCTGCTTCTGCAACCTCTAAAGCCATACTGGCAGCACTCCTGCATCTTTTTTTAAGCCAGCTTCTGCACCTGACGCACAGCACAAGGACTTAACTGCTATGATCGACCCTTGCAAGGCCTGTTCCAAGGGGATCCCGTCTTAGAAAACCTCTGTATGACCCTGGCCACTGTAATGTAACTCAGTTTCAGTGTGTTACCGGTCTTCTTACAGCCTAGGCCATCTTTGTGGAGAGCAACGAGTTTTTTGCCACGAGCTACTATGTTCAACATCCAATGATGTGACGATTCATCTATCCATGATCCATAATGATCAGTACGAGAGATTTGTACTCAAAGCACCAAATTTTTACTTCTCTAATACAAAATACAAAGATTTGTATGGTCCTGTCATCTAGACAAAAACATGAACATGATGAATAGGACATTTGCATGGTTACATGACATACAGCTGTTATCACTAAGAGTGTACTCACTTTTTTTGCTAGCTATTTTCACTGGCTATATTTTGAATGGCTGTATGTTGAGTTTTTTTTTTTTTAGACAGTAAATCTGTTCTGCTTTACAAGCTGCACATTGACTACTCTAAAGTATTTCCAAGTTTCATTTATATAGTATTGTCCCTTGAGATGATATACTAAAGTGGTTGCTGAAATGTGAGGGGAGTACTCACTTGTGTGTACTGTATATATTTGTATTTGCATTTTGATGTAATATGGCAATTTACAGATTGCAATGTCAGAAATTAAAATTAACATTTTTCTACAAAGGAAACAAATTAATTGTTTATTTTAGGACACTGTTTTTTTTCTATTGTATCTTTACTATTGCTCTATAATAAAGAAAAATTACTTCTTATCCGATCACTGATTAATTGAACAGTGTGTGTAAAATTAAGGTGCAGTGTCTGCATTATCTAAATCCATAATCATTATTGTATGCTATGTTTACTGCTCAGTACAAACTGAAATTGCACAAAACACTGTGGAGCCAATTTGATCATATAGTAAGGTTTTATTTTGATTTTACATATTCCTTTCGGCTATCTTTTTCTCTCAAACACACAATGCTAAATATGACATTTGAATATCTTTCATGAAATTTTGCTCTTAAGACTCATAAATTATTTCCAACAGACCTTAGAGTAAATCACAAAATGACAAATGGTAGGCCTCTAACATGTGTTCAGTGTTCAGCTGTAAACATGGGCTTTGGCATTTTAAAGTAAATAATGAATGCTACGTCTATAAACATTAATGTGCATATTACTCACAGAGATTGGGGATAAATCATTTTATGGTGAACAGTACTCATCTGACTTTTATTTCATAGAACAGTCTTGTGAAGTGCACTGCGTTTTCGACATAGTGTTTTTGACAGATGAGAACATTTTCATGGATTCTTTTTAAAGCCTATTCTGGTAGTGCCAGTCATAGGGTTCTATTTTTAAGGCTTGTGCCACTGGAATGATACTTTTTGACAGTCAGAGCCAAGCAAAAGTTCAGTGTCACTGCTCACTGTTGAATTATCATCCAGATGGACATCTGAATGAGTTAGTTAGCATGGGATCCTCCTATATATTATTAATAAGCTGAAGAAGGAACACAAATAGGAAACAATACTAAGTTTCTGGTTTGTGATATCACTTTAGTTTAATGCTTACAGCCATGCTTTGACCAGACTGCAGATTTTTCTTGGATGAGAGTTTTATTCACAAAAATATCAACTGAAAAGTTGCATTGCATGTTACTAGGCTGATGGGTAATCTCTCTCACTCTCTCTTTCTCACAGACATACATATACACACAGCCATCAATTCCAAAGTGGAGGATATAAGAAATACATGACTGAAATATTTGCAAAATAATGTAAAGATATACAATTGGATCTGGTGTTATTTAACTTAATTTCTACTGAAGCTAAAATACAGCAGAGCTCAATTGAATATTCCAATGGAAGGTATAGGATACGATGGGAGCTTTGGCACTGTGAAATCTGCACTGCTACTGTGAAAATGGCAACTGAATGCCACAATTCAGTCAAATTCATCTGATGCCCTCAGAATCACTCAAAATGATTGGATGACACAAATGACTAAACTACAGCGAAGTTTACAGAAGTTTGCAGCTCAGTGCCACCATCTTTGCTTTCACTCATTAGTCATTCCTTTTGTCTCAATCATTTAGAGAAAAGAGCTGCACATTTTTTTTATATATATATCTCCTAGATTAAATATTTTGTGAAATAAAGGCTGGTCAGAAAAAACTTACGAGGCACGATGTAAATAGCATTTAGGACCTGAGCTAGTGCAACATTAAATTTAGTGTATCATGTGAGGTAATTAGGAGTGCAAGCCTCATAATGTACAGTAATAGTCGTAACTAAATGTATTAATAATTTTGTAAAAAAATATATATCCTCAGGATAATTTAAAAAAATCATGCTTTCAAGTATATATTAGGTTTTACTTTTAATTCCCATCCATATACTCCAAATCATGTATGATTATAAATATATATATATATATATATATATATATATATATATATATATATATAGAGAGAGAGAGAGAGAGAGAGAGAGAGAGAGATGCGCATGTGTGTGAAGGCAGTGGAGTTGTGCAGTTGTAGGGAGAAGAGGTGGTGAAGGTGGATGATTTTATGTACCTGGGGTCAACTGTGCAAAGTAATGGAGAGTGTGTAGGAAAAGTGAAGAAAAGAGTGCAGGCAGGGTGGAGTGGGTGTAGAAGAGTGGTAGAAGTGATTTGTGATAGAAGTGCATCTGCGAGAGTGAAAGGGAAAGTTGAAAGGACTGTGGTGAGACCTGCTATGTTGTATGGTTTAGAGACAGTGGCATTGACTAAAAGGCGGCGCTGGAAGTAGCAGAGCTGAAGATGTTGAGATTTTCATTGGGAGTAATGAGGATAGACAGGATTAAAAATTATTAGATGGACTGTGCATGTAAGACATTTTGGAGACAAAGTGAAAGAGGCCCGATTGAGATGGTTTGGATATGTGCAGAGGAGGGACATGGGGTATATCAGTAGGAGAATGCTGAGGATGGCGCTGCCAGTAACGAGGAAAAGAGGCCAAGAAGAAGGTTTATGGATGTAGTATTAGAAAACATGCAGGTACAGTAGTTGATTTGAAAGAGGCAGATATAGAGAACAGAGTAGTATGGAGACGGATGGTCCACTGTGGTGACCCCTAATGGGAGCAGCCGAAAGAAGAAG
>JAAIIK010000038.1:387901-398368 GCA_014706435.1 Silurus glanis
AAACAGCCTTCCATCTGCATCAATTTTTCTCTTCCTGGACATTTTGGGATCGTTGTATTTCTTAATTCAGTAAATGGCACTGATGTGGAAACACTGCAATCTAGAGGTGGGATGCCGTCACTTAACGGGTAACATGATTGGCATGCATTATGGGAAATGTAGTTTATGGTCAATGCACCCTTTTGACATATTTATTAATAAGATAATCAGACCTTTTCAGCTGTCGCATTTGGCCCGCGGGCCTTGAGTTTGACACATGTGCTCTAAATCAACATGAGCACAGACAAATATGGATGCTTTATGCCAATGTATGTTTATTATTTGTGAAACCATATTAAACATAGAGCATGAAGTCAAAATATTCTTGTAAATGTTTTAAAGTAATGGTGCTTTAAATTACATAAATCATCAGTACACCAAACAAAACTATTGCTATGTTTCCACACAGATGGTTTTAATTGTCAGATGTGTGCATCATGGCTAATTTTAGTGCTTGATTTGAGATATTGCACATCAGTAAAATGAATGTTTAGTGTAGGGCTGTAGCTATTGATTTTAGTAAACGAGAATTCGACCGATTATTCCAACGACTAATTCGAGTAATCAGATAAGATGTACTTTTTCTTTATTAAAGACCAATAGTAAATATGCAAGAGAAAATAAGACAGATCTCTTAAAATTAAAGTAATTTGTTTTCTTTTTAAAAATTGTATTGCTGAAATTGCATACAAGAATATCTGTCAAAATTAAACAATTTATTTGCCACATTACATCAAAATGCAAATATAAATATTTTGATAAAAAAATAAAAGATCAAATTTTTTTTATTAATTTCAGATTACTCTTTAAAAAACCCAAAAAAAGTAAATGCACTGTACAGTGTTTTCTTTATGTTTTGGTTTGAAATTATCCCAAACTCCCAAACTTTGTAAACTTTCTGTCATTTTCTTTGGCCTGAATCTTACGGAAGCTCATTTCCGCCACATAAAAAAAAATGTTTGCCTATTTCTGACTGTTTTTCCTTGCAATTCTGACTTTATTTCTATTAAACATTCAATATTTCTGGTTTATCTATCGGTAACTGTGTTGTCGGCCTGAAGTTTGAAGCTGTTCGTGTATGAATGAGGCTCTTCTACTTCATCTGTCTTGTTCCGTCTCCCCAGATACCATGAAATAATTTTGATTGTAGACTATATTCTATGCAGGAGTTGCAACGTAAAAGAGATTGAGGACTGTAAAGTGTTGGCAGGGGACAGTGTA
Organism: Silurus glanis; assembly: GCA_014706435.1. NCBI lineage: Eukaryota > Metazoa > Chordata > Actinopteri > Siluriformes > Siluridae > Silurus > Silurus glanis. Next base: position 389,162 of record JAAIIK010000038.1, read on the forward strand.
GCTTGACAGAGCTGTGTATGAAAGAGAGGGAGGGCAGTGGAGTGTTGCAGGTGCAGGGAGAATAGGTGGTGAAGGTGGATTATTTTAGGTACCTGGGTTCAACAGTGCAAAGTAATGGAGAGTGTGTTAGAAAAGTGAAATTGCAGGCATGGTGGAGTGGGTGGAGAAGAGTGGCAGAAGTGATTTGGGATAAAGAGGTATCTGTGAGAGTAAAAGGGAAGGTTTATGGGACTGTAGTGAGACCTGCTATGTTGTATGGTTTAGAGAGAGTGGCATTGAGTAAAAGACAGGAGGTGGAGCTGGAGGCAGCAAAGCTGAAGATGCTGAGATTTTCATTGGGATTGACGAGGATGGACAGGATTAGAAACGAGTTTATTAGAGGGACAGCGCATGTAGGACATTTTTTGGGAAAAAGTAAGAGAGGCGCGATTGAGATGTTTTGGACATGTGCAGAGAAGGGGCATGGGGTATATCAGTAAAAGAATGCTGAGGATGGAGCTGCCAGAAAGGGGAAAAAGAGAAAGGCCAAGAGGGGGTTTATGGATGTGGTGAGGGAAGACATGCAGGTAGTTGGTTTGAAAGAGGCAGATGTAGAGGACAGAGTATTATGGAGACGAATGAACCGCTGTGGCGACACCTAATGGGAGCAGCTGCAAATTCTTTTGATTGTAGAATATATCATTTTCAATGTGTAAAGCTTTCTATATAAATCTTCTCCTCGCCCCTCACTGTTTTCTCCCTGTTCCTCAATTTCTTTTATTCTGCAGCGTCTTCTGTGTTTACCTGTCCAGAGCGCTCCAGAGTTTAGTGTGTGCGTCAGTATTAAAGCTCCATGGAGAAATATTTTGCTCTGTGTGTAGTAAAATTGACTAAAATAAGCAGCAAGGCAAATAATATGTCTCAATGATTTTTTTGCATTCAAATCACTTGAGTTACGCGAGGAATCGTTTCAGCCCTAGTTATTTTATATTTATATAAAAAAAATAGATATAAAAAATATATTTTTCGGTGGAGTTTATTTATTTATTTATTTTTATATCTAAGTAAAGAAAGGACGTCGTAAATAAATGTGTTGAGTTGAAGGTTTTAATTTCGCCTTTTTTATATTCATTCATTTATATTTTTAATAAAAATTGTCAAACAGAAACGTGCACTGCATTAATCGCACGGTAATAAAATTAGTGCCGTTAAAATTAATTTGCGTTGAATGTACAGGATCTCACAAAAGTGAGTACACGTTGTCTCTTGTTAATATATAATAAAGTGGTTGCTGAAATGTGAGCGGTGTACTCACTTTTGTGAGATACTGTATATAAGAGAGATCCTTTCTCAACAGGTAAGCTTTAACTGGAGTGTTATTGAACTGAATCACAGAGCTTTGTCCTGGCTGTACTGTGTAGAGTCTAGGGCTAAAGGAATAAATTATCTATACCACAGGCACATAGCAGGATATATTGCTCCTGCCTTTGAATGACTCAGTGGCTCTCAATAATTTGTAGTAGGATAGTTCTAGGCATTATAGATGGAAAATAAACAACAGTCTTCATAAATCACAGCTCATTTCTTCTTTTACCTTTGTGTGATAATGACTGAGGGCCTCTGCTGCAATATATTTTCTTGGAACGTATAATGTTGTGGCAGGTGAAGGTGCTGGCTAACAATTGAGTAGAGCCAACAAAAGGGCTTGAGAAGGTTAAATTTACTCAGACACAATAAAGTGGTCCGAAGATTAATTTAGTGGGCTTTGCAAGTGTGGATTTTATGGCCTACTTTAGAGGAGACAAAAGAGTTCAGTCAGCCAGTTAATTCAAAGGCTTAATTACCTCAGTTGGGCATGGGACTACAGCCATAGATATTGCTGCATTCTTGTGGCAATTACAATAAGTACAAGTTAAAGAGGGAAGACATTCACATCAACCATAAAGCAGGAATTCTGCAGTGTAGCATCTATCTATCTATCTATCTATCTATCTATCTATCTATCTATCTATCTATCTATCTATCTATCTATCTATCTATCTATCTATCTATAATGCTCCTTTCTTTTTATTCAGTACACTAAAAGACATTTAAAAAATGTTTATTAAACATTTAAAAATTTATTTTTTTTATTTTGAAATTGGTGTAACTAAAAGCAAAACATGTAATTAAAACGACATGTGTCTTTGCATTGTGTGTCACAATCAAAAGCAAAAAGTAATTATAAATTTGAGGGCTGCACCATTGCCATGTTTACCACTGTCTACCTCCTCTTCTTTTAACAATAGTCTGTATACAGTATACAGTTGCATGTGAATGTTTAGGCACCCCTGGTCAAAATTTCTGCTAATGTGAACAGTTAAGCAAGTGGAGAATAAAATAAAATCTCCAAAAGGCATGAAGTTACAGATGACACATTCCCTTTATATTTTAAACAAAATCTTTTTTTTTTTTCTCATCCTTTACATTTTCAAAATAACAGAAAAGGAAAAGGGCCTGCAGCAAAAGTTTGGGCACCCTGCATAATTAGTACCTAGTTGCACCCCCTTTAGCGAGTATCACAGCTTGTAAATGCTTTTCGTAGCCAGCCAAGAGTCTTTCAGTTCTTGTTTGAGCAATTTGTACCCATTTTTCTTTTCAACAATCTTCCAGTTCTGTGAGATTCCTGGGCTGTCTTGCACGCACTGCGCTTTTGAGGTCTATCCACAGATTTTCAATGATGTTTAGGTCGGGAGACTGTAAGGGTTCTAAGTTACAATCCTATGAGCAGTTCTCTCTGATATTTTCTTGGTCATCCAGACCTTATCTTGACCTCCACCGTTCCTATTAACTGCCATGTCTTAATTATATTCTGAACTGAGGAAATCGGTACATTAAAACACTTGCCTATATTCTTATAGCTTTCTCCTGCTTTTTTAGCATCAATCATTTTAATTTTCAGAGTGTTAGGCAACTGCTTAGAGGAACCCATGATTGTTGGGACAAGGTTAGAGGAGTCTGAGTACAGTGGTACCTTGACCTACGAGTTTAATTTGTTCCGTGGCTTAGCTCGTATCTCAATTTGCTCGCACATCAAATAAATTTTCCCCATAGAAAATACTTAAAATGACATTAATCCGTTCCAACCGGCGATAAGCGGCGGAGGAGGGAAAACTCGATTTTTTTGCTACTCTATCACTACTGTACACTACGTATCCCTAAACTTTTAATTTTTTACTTTTTCTTCTTTGCTTATCTTAATTTTCGTCGCAATCTTCGATTTCTGGCTTCGTTTCGCCATCTAGCAGTGGCGTTTCGAGCTCGTACCTCAATTTTTTGCTCGCGTAACAAAGCAAAAAATCGACCAAGTGACCGCTCGTATCTGGGAAAACTCGTACATTAATGCACTCGTAGGTCAAGGTACCACTGTATTTATAAAGTTTCTAAAAAACTTGCATCACCTGGCCTTTCTTAACTATACCTGTGAACAAGGCATGTCCCTAACAGGCTAATTAAAGTCTGATACCTTGGTCAAATTTATCTGAGAGCTCTAGTCTCCTGGGGTTCACATTCGTTTGTAGGGTGCTGCTTTTCCTTTTTCACTCCAAAATTGTAGAAAAAATAAACAATACAATGATATTGCTTAAAATTTTGCAGAAGAGTGTTTTATGTTTAACTTTATGCCTTTTGGAGATCATTTTATATTTGACTTGCATAACTGTTCACATTAACAGAAATTTTGACCAGGGGTGCCCAAACTTTCGCATGCTACTGTATCTGGGAACTGAGGAGACCAGTTGCTGAATGTTTGGGAGAAGAATGTTGTCTCATTTGTGCTTGATACAGGATTTCCAGCTCCTCAACAGTTCTACTGTTTTTCTGTTGCATTAGACGCAGTATGCATTTTCTTGTTAAAATTTGCAGCATTGATGGTGCCATTCTAGATGTGAAAGCGGCCAATTCGATAGGAACAACTCCACTCCCATACAATCAGAGATGCAGGTATTTAAACTGAGCACTGATGATTACCAGATGCCCCCTCCTCTTTCTCAAGCCATTTTAAATTAGCTTTGGCCTAAAAAGATGACTGCATTTCTTGAACATGTTCACATATACAGAATTTCATGAAAGTAAGTACACAAAATATTGATACTTTGGACACAATTTTGACATGTTCACTTAGGGTGTACTCACTTTTGTTGCCAGTTATTTAGACAATAATGGCTGTATGTTGAGTTATTTGTATAGGACAGTAAATCTGTACTGCTATACAAGCTGCACATCGTCTCAAGGTTATGTATGTACCCCTAGTTTCCTGAGGGAACAAGACGCTGCATTGGAACGCTTTGGGAATGCGACTGCGTTGTCCATGCTCTGAGTAATGAGTCTAATCAGTCAAAATTGAAGACATGCTGTCACCAGTGGGGTGACGTCACGACCGGGGAGTATAAAGCGCACCTGCACGCTTTACGGCTTCAGCTTCTGTAAACCTGAAGGAAGCGCTGAAGGGGCGCCAGAGGTGTCTCTACAGATGCAGTGTCTCATTCCCTAAGGGAACTAGGGTTACACACGTGACCTAGAGACGTTCCCTTTCAGGAACTCGAGCTGAGTCGGACCGCTTTGGGAACGAGAGTCCAATAACACCACACTGATCAGTCCCTGGCTAGTGTGAATGAGCACAACTGAGTAGAAGGACAGAGGTGCCAGGAGTGGCACAGAGATCAAGGTTGTAAAAACCTGGCAAAAGGTGAGCGGGGTGTACCACCCCGCAGCGTCACAGAGGTCTTGAAGGGACACTCCAGAGGACCAAGCCTTAGAGGCTGCCACACTTCGGGTCAAGTGAGGTGTAACCCAGAATGTAGCGGGGAGACCAGAGGACCTGTAAGAAGACGCAATAGTATCAATAATCCACCTGCTGAGCGTCTGCTTATGAGCTGGAAGGCCTCTCCTCAGAGGGCCGTAGCAGATGAACAGTTGTTCTGACTTTCTCCAGAGACTCGTACGGTGGACATAACAGTCCAGCGCTCGGACCGGGCACAGCCTGTTCAACCTCTCCTGGTCTTGGGTCAGAAATGGAGGAGGTTTGATTGCCTGGAGCCTGACAAGTCGTGGGACGATCGATGGCACCTTGGGGATGTAACCTGCTCTAGGGTGCAGGAAGAGCATCCAACACTACTACAAGGTCCCAACCAGGTACTCTGGGATGCACCAGAGGCCTCAGACTCCAGCTGCCACTGATAAAACGTGTCAGGATGGGTCTCTGCCCAGTGTCTACCTGGGCTGTGCCAAATTTCTCCCAAATCTGCTCCACCAACTGAGGGTGGAGGTGCCACTCCCCAGGCTTGGGCCCCTGTCTCGACAGGGTGTCTGCTGCTTCGTTCAAGCGGCCTATGATATAAGCTAGTCTGAATGAGTGGAGCTTCCCCTGGGCCCACAGGAGGATCTGGCATGCCAGCCTGTACAGGGGGCGCGAACGCAGACCCCCTGGTGGTTGATATACGAGACCACCGAGGTGTTGTCCGAGTAGACCAACACGTGATGGCCTCTGAGGTCTGGGAGAAAGTGCTTCAAAGCCAGAAGCACAGCCAGCAATTCTAGGCAATTGATATACCTCAGATGGACACTGTCCCATGGAACTTGTGCAGAGCAGCAACTCATGACCGCTCCCCATCCCGTAAGGGGAGCATCCGGCATAAGCCAGGATCTCTCCATCTAAGGCACGTAGGCATAGCTGTGTGACCTTGATTGTGTGGAGGGGATTGCCCTTCCGAGAGAACCCCCGGGCTCTGAGCCGCCACACTGGAATAAGATAAGATAAGATAAGATAAGATAAACCTTTATTCGTCCCACAGTGGGGAAATTTCTTTGTTACAGCAGCATGAAAAAATAAAAAATAAATGCAAATATATAAAAGAATAGACGAATAGACATACTATAGTATACAAGTATATACACAACACAATGTATAAATACAAATGAGGAAAAAGTACGTATTGCAGGTAGTATTGCACACAGGTGGTATTGCACGTATTGCAGGTAATATTGCCCGTATTGCAGGTAATATTGCACACAGGTAGTATTATTACAGTAAAACAGTAATAACAGTAACTATTACACCATTGAACAGTAATAACAGTGTGTATTATGGTTAATGGTTCACTGGGAGCAGCTTTGATTGTAAAGTCTAATAGCAGCAGGGAGAAAAGACCTTCTGTATCGCTCCTTCAGACACTTAGGATGTATCAGTCTGTCACTGAAGGAGCTGCTCAACGAGGTAACTGTTTCATACAGGGGGTGAGAAGTATTCTGCAGTAATGATGATAGTTTTGCTACCATCCTCCTTTCTCCCCCCTCCTGTACAGTGTCCAGGGGAATCCCGAGGACTGAGCTGGCCTTCCTGGTCAGCTTGTCGAGTCTCTTCCTGTCTGCAGTAGAGATGCTGCTACCCCAGCAGACCACACCATAGAATATGGCTATTGCCACAACAGAGTAAAAAAAGGTCTTCATTAGCTCTCCCTGCACTCCAAAAGACCTTAGTCTCCTCAGCAGAAAGAGTCTGCTGAATGACACTGGATGCTGCTGCCATGAGCCCGAGCAGCCTCTGGAACTGCTTGACAGTGAGTGACTGCCCTTCTCCGACCGCCATGAGGATGGACACTATGTGGGCAGAGGAAAGCTGTGTGCGTATAGTCGCCAAATTCCAAATGATGCCAAGATAGATAGTTCTCTGTGATGGAGAAAGCACACTCTTCCCGTTATTTAGCCGAAACCCCAGCTCCTTCATGTGAGCGAGAACGACATTTCGATGCCGGGATAATTGCTCTGATTGAGCTAATATCAACCAATCGTCAATATAATTGAGGATATGGATGCCCTAAAGTCTCAGGGGAGCCAGAGCCACATCGACACCCTTCGTGAAGGTGCGGAGTGACAGGGCAAGGCCGAATGGAAGGACCCGATATTGGAATGCTTTGACCCCAAAAGCAAACCTCAGGACCTTCCTGTGAGAAGGGAGGATGGGTACTTGAAATTATGCATTCTTTAAATCTACTGTGACAAACCAATCCTCAGATTTGATCTGAGACACGACCTATTTGAGGGTCAGCATTATGAACTGGAGCCTCATCAATGAGCGGTTCAGCTGACGTAGATCTAGGATAGGACGCAACCCACCATCCTTTTTGGGAACTATGAAGTCCCGGCTGAACCCGGACTCTCTGTCTGATGGAGGGACCACCTCGATGGCTTCCTTCCTCAGGAGAGTGTCTACTTCTCATTCCAGGACCTGAGCCGGCTTGCTTCTGACCAGAGTGAGAGAGAGCCCGTTGATCCGGAGTGGGCTAGACCCAAACTGAATCGAGGAACTTCGCTATACAGTAGGCAGGACCCACAGGGACTCATCTGGCAAAGCCCTCCATGCTACCAGGTTTTCCCTTAAGGGTATCAGTCTCTCGAGACTGACCTCTGGTGTGCCCAGAGTCAGGGCAGTGCCCAAATGCGGCTCTGGAAATGAGACCTCCTGGTCTGCAATGATGCCGGGCAAAACCAAAGGAGGTAGCTCGGTGGAGCTGCCTGTGCCCTGAAGCACATTTTGTGGCAGGGTTAACGAACCAGGTCCCTGAAGGGGCCGGGGGAAAATGGGCACAGAGAAAAAGGAGATGCCTCCGAAGCCAAACGGGAGTCGGACCAAGCAGAGGAAGAAGAAGAAAGGGACAAGCCCGTCTACAAACTTTCTGTGTGATCCCTAAGCGAATCCCAGGAACTGGAGCGGCATGCAAGCACAGTGCTGGCAATCGGCTCGAGAGAGCGAGCCGAAATCGCATGCTCTGCTCCCAAACGAGCCACACACAGGCTGTGTGTATCCCTCCCTGTAATGAAACGAGGACAGTGAGAAGCACACGGCTGAAACGTGTGCTTGGTTTTCTTGGATGCCTTCATTCTTTGACAAACAGACAGACAAACATTAAATTTTCACACAGAGCGCTTCATGAACAAACAGAAGCTGAAGCCGTCTTCTTTCCAAGTACTCTTTATACTCCCTGGTCGTGACGTCACCCCGCTGGTGACAGCCTGTCTTCAATTTTGACTGATTAGACTCATTTCTCAGAGCATGGACAACGCAGTAGCGTTCCCAAAGCGTTTTTAACAATTTGTTAAAAGTTTTTGCAGATTGCTAAACATCTGCCCATCTTTACTCCTGAAAGACTCTGCTTCTCTGAGAAACTCTTTTTATATCCAAATCATGGCAGTCATTTAGCAAATTGACCATCAGCTGAATACATATATATATTTAAAAAAACACACTTTTACTCATTTTTGCCTTGAAATTCATTTCCCCAGTTTGAACATTTGATATGTTTTTTATGTTTTATTGTGAATAAAATCTGGGTTAATTTTTACATTTATGGTATTTGTTTATGGTATATTTATGGTACACTTATTAAGAGCGGCTTACATTTATCTTATTCATACATCTGAGCCGCTATTGGGTTATGGGCCTTGCTTGGCAGCCCAGGAGTGGCAGCTTGGTGTGGCTGGTATTTAAACTGGGAGTTAGGTTTATGAGATTTGCAAATCATTGCTTTCGGTTTTTATTTACATTTTCCACAAAAAAGTTTTGGAATTGGAGTTATGGTTCTCCTACATATGCGGATCTGCTCATTCTTTTGGTTTTATTTGACAGGAATACAGCATAAATAAAATACATAGAAGCAGAGTCCTTACTGATTAATATTTTGTGTACTTGTATGTGTGGTAGATAAGTACCAGCGAGGGAGGACCATAGAGCGTGGAGAGGTGGACATTGGGACCCAGGTGATGCAGGTGATCCCGCCCGGGCTGTTCTGGCGCTTTTACATGGCTGTGCATCACCCAACTTATATCAAATTCAAGCTTTCTGTCTCTCAAAATGCTTTACTTGGCATCTATGGAAGGAGAAACATTCCTCCCACACACACTCAGGTACGCTAAGGTTTCTCCAATTATGTTTCCTGAATGTTTTTTCCTCCAGCAGCTTCCTACATAGATTGTTACATAAAAGCACCTGTTTGTTTACTTTTCAGCACTTTTATCTCTTCTGTTTATCTCTTCTCATCCTCCCAATATCTACTATTTCAGGAATAGCTTTAGAAATATAGTTTTCCAAAATTTTGTTAAAGTAATAAAGACATAAAAAGCAATAAGAAATAGATGTTGAATGCATTGTGTGTGTGTGTGTGTGTGTGTGTGTGTGTGTGTGTGTGTGTGTGT
>JAAIIK010000038.1:399798-437363 GCA_014706435.1 Silurus glanis
AGGTGTGTGTGTGTGTATGTGTGTGTGTGTGTGTGTGTGTGTGTGTGTGTGTGTGTGTTTAGGACCCAGCCTTCATAATCTTTACCACCTCCAAGAGAAAAGACACTGTCATGGGGCCAGGTTAGGTCCCTGTCTAAACAATTTGGATCCCATATTTGCTGCAGTCATTGTGTCAGCTTGTATATTTTGAGCACCCTCCACTAATCTCTTGAGTACATTAAGTGAGTAAGTGAAGCATAACAGTGCAGTATTGCTTAATTGTAATAAGGGGCTATGGGATATTACTTAACCACAAAACTGTAAATAAGACATCCTGGAAAGGAATAGACATAAGGATTTATTCTTTCTTTCTTGCTTTCTCTTTTGCTTTATTTCTTTGCTCTTTTACACTAAACTCATGATAGTTTAAAATTGCCTGTCAGTCAGTCTCAATTTGATGGCCACTACAACCCTCAAAAAAGTTGGGACGAGGGCAGCAAAAGGCTGGTAAAGTAAGTTTTACTAAAAAGAAACAGCTGGAGAATCTTAGAGTGTCTTAGAAATGCAGAGTCTTTTAGATGAAAAGATGGACAGAGGTTTACCTGCTCATTTATTTGCAAAAAACTGTGTCTAAATTAAGAAACAATGTCAGAACATTGTCCCTCAACATAAAATTGTAAAGTACCTAAAGCTCTGTGTTCAATGGACAAGGGCAACAATCAATATTGGATGCCTGTAGTTTTTAGGCCCTTAGATGCCACTGCATTAAAAACATTCAAGATCATGTAATAAAAACCAATGCATAGGCTCAGAAACACCTGCAGAAATCACTGTCTGTGAACATAGTTTACCATATAATTTACAAATGCAGGTTAGCATTATTCACAAAAGAAGCCACATGTGAACAAGATTCAGAAATACTGACATCTTCTCTGGGCCAAAGCTTATTTTCAAATGGACTGGGGCACCATGGAAAACAGTGGTCAAACAAATCAAAATTTGAAATTCTTTTTGGAAACTTCATATTTGGATGTCCTCAGGACTAAAGCAGAGAAAGGACCATCTGGCTTATCAGCGCTCAGTTCAAAAAATTTGCATCTCTGATTGTATGGAGTGCATAACTGCTTATGGAATGGGCAGCTTTCACATCTGGAAAGGCACCATCAATGCTGAAAAGTATGTATAGGTTTTAGAGCAACATAACCTTCTATTCAGCAAAGTTTTTTCAGGGAAGGCCATGCTTATTTCAACAAGAAAATGCTACAACAGCATGGCGTTATAATAAAAGTTTGGGTGCTGAACTGGCTTGCCTGCAGTCCAGACCTTTTATTAATTCTAAACATTTGGCACATCAAGAAATTAAATATACTGTATGACAAAAAAGACTCAGAACTGTTGTGCAAATAGTATCCTGTGTCAGACATTCTTAAAAGATGTGGAAGAGAATTCTTCTCGCCAAACTCCACCAACTGGTCTCCTCAGTTCCCAGACTTATATGGACTGCTGTTAAAAGAAGAGGATGCTATGCAATGATAGATTTGGCCCCATCCCAACGTTTTTGTTATCTGTTAATATTTCACTATGTGGTCCATACAAGTGTTGATGCAAATGCAACTGGATATTTTAGGATGAGAAAAATCTGAATTGTGTCAAGGCACAACCCTAACCCTTGAAGGTTACTAAGAGCACAATGGCCTTCATACTTTTTTAATGGATGAAGTCTGGAACCACATGGACTTTTCCTCAGACCCACCTGCCTAGCTGACTATTCTGAGCAATCTGCTCAAACCAAACAATCAATTGAGAAGGGCTTTGGTAAGAGAGCTGATTAACAACTCTGGTTAAGCAACAGAGATCATGTGTGGAGATGCGAGAGACCTGTAGAAGGTCAACCAGCACTTTAACTCTCCACTGATATCTGCCTACAGGCAGAAGACAGAAGAACCATTCCTTCGTGTAACACACACAAAAGCCTGCTTGTAATTTGAAATTTGTTTTAACTAACCAATTATTGCATGAATGCCACAGCTTCAATATTGTTGTTCAATGACATTTAGTTTATCATTCAAATTGTTTTATCGTTAATCTACAGTCAGTAACCTACATTGAGAAATTGAAACATAATTCTAGACATATCTGTAATTTTTTTTATAATTAAAAAACCTGAAGTATCACTTGAACATAGGTATTCAGACCCTTTGCAACACTTAAAAAACTAGCTCAGTTGCCTCCCATTTCTCTTTATCGTTGCTGATATGTTTCTACTTGACTGGAGTCTAGGAAGGAAAGGTTTATTGAGTGGACATGATTTTAAAAGGCACAAACTTCTCTATAGGAGGCCTCACAGCTGACATTGAATGTCAGAGAAAAAAACAAGCCATGAGGTCAAAGTAACTTCCTGCAGAGCTAAGAGGCAGGATTGTTGCAAGGCACAGATCAGGAAAAGGTTAAAGAAAGATTACTAAGGATTTGCAAGAGCACAATGGCCTCCATGATTCTCAAATGAAAGACATGTGGCATTAGACTAGAACTCTTCCAATAGCTTGTCCTCTGGCCAAACTGAGCAACGGGGGGAGAATGGCCTTAGTAAGTGGTGACCAAAAACCCGATGGTCACACTGACTGAGCTTTGAATATCTTATGTGTTGAGGAGACAAAGTTCCAAAAGGATATCCATCACTGTAGTTCTCCACCGATCTGGCCTTTATGGTAGAGTGGCTAGTAAAGACACCTGAAGGCCTCAGATTGTGTTGAACTAGATTCTCTCGTCTGATAAAACTAAGATTGAACTGTTTGGCCTCAGTACTAAATCTTACGTCTGGAGGAAATCATCACCTGCTCAAAACCTGTCAGCGAGTGTGCGGCTCAAACTCAGATCAGCCGTGCACGAGGCAGACACGTTGGCGGTCTGCCACAGGGGGCGGAGGGGGGTTGGGGTTAGGTGAATCCATGTGCAGAGACATACTAGGAGCTGATAAAAAGTTCATGGTGTTATGTAAACACAAAGTAAGAAAACCAAGGATACAAAAATCTTCTTCTTTTTTGACTGCTCCCGTTAGGAATTGCTAGAATACAAAAATATAAATCTGAAAAAACCTTGGAGCAAAGAGTCCAAAAAAAAAACAAAGCAAAAACACTGATTACCAAAAGCCGGCGAGAAGAAAACAAAAGCAAATCCCAAAAGTACATGGATAAAACAGAATCCAACAGGAACAAGGCAAAATGGAAAAAAAAAGATAAGCGAGTCTTTCACAGGGCTGGGCACAGGCACGATAAAGCAAACTTGAAAGCAAGACTTATAAACAATATTAGGCAGGAACGAACATATACAGGTGTCAGGGAAATGCAACAAACTGGCAAGAGACTGGAGCAAACAGGGGCCAAAGTAATGAGAACTAGGTGTAAATGGTTAGTTCTGATTAGGTAGCCAGACACCATCTTGCGGGGGAAACAGAAAACACATGGGGCAATACCTTGAAAACCCCCCGGCTCCTGACAAAAAACATCCCAAATGTGATGCCTGATGGTGGCAGCATCATGCTGTGGGGGTGTTTTTTTTTTTCCAGCAGAGATGTGGCAAATGGACATAGTTGAGGGAAAACTGAATGGATCAAAGTACAGAGATATCCTTAATAATAGCCTGTTATACAGTGCTCAGGACCACAGTCTGGGCCAAAGCTTGATCTTCCCACATGACAATAAGCCTGAGCGCATAGCCAAAACATCACAGGAGTAGCTTTGGGACAACTATGTGCATGTCTGAGAGTGTCTCGGCAAGAGCCCTGAATTAAACCCTATTGAACATCTCTCTCACTACATCCATAAACCTTGTCCTTGGCCTTCATCTTTTCCTCCTTACTGGCGGCTCCAGTAATATGTGATATTGGTCTCATAGCAGTCTTTCTGAAATTTTCTTGAAGTTGTTTCCTTGGTGCCCTATTTTTTCAGCTTCTGATAATGACAATCTTTATGGTACAGCTAATGGAATTTGGAAATTCGTTTATCTTCCTCTCCTGCTTGACCGTACGATCCTGTAAATGTTTTTCCAACCTTTTTGTGAACTATAGCTTCATGCAGAAGCGGAATCTTACAAAAAAATTTTTTTTTTTAATTTGGGGTTCGTCTGGTGTATGAGAATTACTTTTAATTTATTCTAAGCACAGTGGTCTGTGGGCACACTTATGCAGGTTTTGCACATTCATACACATTTTGTACATTTCTTTGGTTGCTAGTTCACATTAAAAGTGGAATGAGATCTGACATGATTGCATGTCAGCTGCACTTTTAACAGGGGTGTGTGGATGATTTATATTTATTGTGTATATTTGTGCATATACATTTAGTTTGTTGTATATTTTCTGCCTGTCAAGTTGCAGCAAGCTTCTGTTAAATGTTGCTTTTTTTCCATTTTGCAATCATGCTTTTATGCTTTTTATATAATTAAATACAAGTTGATGCTCTGCTTTGCTCTGAAAACACTCTTTAGGCTTACAAATTACTGTATCTTCACTCAACTGCTGTGTGTGTGTGTGTGTGTGTGTGTTAAAGTTCTTACTCATAAGCAGCTCCACATTTTCAAAAGTGAAATATATTTTAAAGTGGACTTTATATGTTTAAAAAAATATATTAAATGTACTAATTGCATTGTATTGTATATAAATGTATTGTACTAATACAGTGCCTACTAGAAGTGCTGAATTTCAAGGGTTGAAATTAATTTTCAGGTTTATATTATATAAGTGTTGAACTTGAATGTGGACTTCAGTTTATTTGTGTTTGATTTCAGGAAGTCATCCTGAATTAGGTATATGTTTATTCTGATTTGCTTTTATCCCTCTTATCAGTTCGACTTTGTGAAACTTCTGGATGGAAAGCAGCTGATCTCTGAGCAGTTGATTAACTTAAGCTCTGAGCAGAGGAACCTGCAGCTTCACTCTCTGCAGGACACAGGCTTTATTGAATACATGGACCCTGGAACATGGTACTTGGCACTCTACAATGATGGCAAGAAGATGGAACAGGTCTTGCTTCTGAGCACCACTATTGGTAAGGCTAGAAGCAAGAAATCATTTTGGTTGTTACTATGTTACTACTGTATATGTCCATCTTTTAAATTACTGAGAAAAGGGATCTCTGGTATGAAAGATATATATATTTTTAAGTAATAGTCTGTCATCTTCATTGATGTGTAGATCAAATTATAAACTAATGCATGTAAAAGCAACTTCGACATTTTAGCATCAATTATATGTAGGTAACATGGTAGTTATCCAAAATGACCAATAACGTGACATTTTACTGCACATCAAAATAAGGTGAACACGTTATCTTGACGAGAAATTCTCATTGTGTTTAGCCATGTGCAGTGGAATTGAGAAACTAAGCCTTTTCTGCACCTTTCAATTTTCTACAGTAGTTCCTTGTAACAGGATCATTTGTTACTCAGCTGCCTTATATAATTTAAATTCGAATGCATGCTAGTTAATCCATTCGCATCAGTATAAATTACATTATCTATTCATTGAGACACAAAAAAATTAAGCTATAGTGTGATTAAATGTACTTTAACATTCAGTGCCATATACAGTACATTTACATTTAAAGTGACAAGTTAACCCCTTTAAGTGGCCAGATTACTATATACTGTATTGCAGATTTACCACTGTTTCCTTGAAGAACATGAGTTTCCTTTTGACTCTGGTTCCTTTTTAACGTTTCTTTCTCATTTTATCCCAGGACGTTTTTTTTCTGCCACTGTTGCATGTGGCCAGCTCATTAGTTTGTGGACACTTGACCATAGTACACTTATGTGCTTGTTGAACATTCCATCTTTAATTTAGTCCCCTATGATTCTATAATTATAATCTCTCATCTGGGAGGTATTATGAAAGTTATGGCTATGGGGATTAACTCTAAGCCAAAAGAGCACTGTTCAACTGGTCAAGCATTGATGTTGGTCAGGGGTGCATGTGGTCTTCTAATTCATCCCATACAAAGTCAGTGGTTTGTGAATACTACTAGTATGTTTTCAACCTTGGTCCTATCTTCCTCACCTTGTGCACTAGGATGTTGTCATTATAGAATGTACAGCAGTTGGGTGTCTTGGTTCCTGTAAAGGCAAAATGCTAGACCTAAAAATTCACTATAAGAAAAAGGCCTGCCGGCAGAAGCAGTATGCTGTTCTGGGTTGTGTTCTACTGGGAAACCTTGGACATGGGATTTATGTGGAGTTTAAAAAGTACCACCTATCTGAACATTGTTGCATTCCTTCATGGCAACAGTATTCCTTAATAGCAGTGGCTTCTTTTTCATCAGGATAATGCTCAGTATATGAGCAAAATTATGTACAGTATGTAGTCATCTGTTAATGCAAAATGTTTTTTGTGAGAGCAGGTTATTTGCTTCTATTTTTATTTTCTGTGTGGGCAACAGAAAGCATAGATGATAAAAATATCAGAAGGCACGTCTTTGGTAGTCTTTTTTCCTGTTAGTTCAAATACATTTCTTCTGTGCTTTTCTTCTCATGCTGCAAGCTGCTGTTTGTGTTCCTAATCTACCCATCCATCATGATGTTCATTTTTAATGTTGAAACAGCTTTTACTAGGTGTACGATGTACATATTGGCATAGTGTTTGGAAATGAAGTTCAGAATGGTGAATAATCAACCTGTCTAATGTATGGTAATCAACTTGGATTCACTGATTTTGTTTGTCTAAACAGCAAAAACACAGGCATTTTTTTTTTGTTCTTTTTATAACTTGTAGGGTCATAATACTTTTCAGATAATGTTCGTGCTTAATGATCTTTAAAACTGATACACATCAAAAGGGAAAGAAAACCTGGATTGATTGTTTCAGAACGTCTCTAGGTTATGTATGTAACCCTAGTTCTGAGGGAACGAGACGCTGTGTCGGAATGCTTTGGGAACGCGGTTGCGTTGTCCATGCTCTGAATAATGTGTGTAATCAGTCAAAATTAAAGGCAGGCTGTCACCGGTGGGGTGACGTCACGACCAGGAAGTATAAAACGCACATGGATTGAAGCCGGCTTTAGCTTCTGTAACCGAGAAGGAAGTGCTGAAAGGACGCCGGAGGTGTGGCATAAAGGAGGTGGTGGCATAAAATGAGGAGGTGGTAGCTCAGTGGTTAAGGCATTGGGCTTTGGATCAGAAGATCAGAGGTTCAAATCCCACCACCACCAAGCTGCCACTGCTGGGCCCTTGAGCAAAAGCCCTAAAACCCTCCCCTGCTCAGTTGTAAGTCGCTCTGGATAAGGGCGTCTGCCAAATGCCGCAAATGTAAATGTAAATGTAAATAAAGACACATTGTCTCGTTCCCTCAGGGAACTAGGGTTACATATATAACCTAGAGACATTCCCTTTCAGGAACTCGAGCTGCGTCAGAATGCTTTGGGAATGAGAGTCCAATACTACCACACTGACCAGTCCCTGATTAGTGTGAAGGAGCACAGCTAGGTTGAAGGACAGAGTTACCAGGAATGGCACAGAGGTCAAGGTTGTAAAAACTGACAAAGGTGAGCAGGGTGGACCAGCCCCCAGCATTGCAGAGGTCTTTGAGGGACACTCCAAAGGACCAAGCCCTAGAGGCTGCCACACTCTGGATCGAGTGCACTTTGACCCCGAATGGAGCGGGGAGACCAGAGGACCTGTAAGAGGATGCAATAGTGTCAATAATTTATCTGCTTAGGGTCTGCTTATGAACAGGAAGGCCTCTCCTCAGAGGGCTGTAGCAGATGAACAATTGTTCTGACTTCCTCCAAGGACTTGTCCTGTGGACATAACAGTCCAGTCCTCGGACCGGACACAGCCGGTTCAATCTCTCCTGGTCTGCGGTCTGGAATGGAGGAGGATTGATTGCCTGGAGCCTGACAGGTCGTGGGACGAACGAGGGCACCTTGGGGACATAACTCTAGGGTGCAGGAAGGCGCTGCCTGGAGTGAACTCCAGAAAGGAGGGGGCCCACAGAGAGGGCCTGTGGATCACCTACTCTCCTCAGAGAGCAGATAGCCAGCAAGAATGCAGTCTTAATAGACAAGTGCCTCTACGAAATTTCGGCCAACGGCTCGAAGGGGGGCTCGGACAGAGCCTCCACCACTGCGGCCAGGTCCCACCCAAGCACTCTAGGCCAGAAAAAAACGCGCCAGCAGCGGGTCTCTGCCCAGTAAATGCCCCGACACAGGGGCGTGATATGCCGAAACGGTGTACACGTAGACTTTAATAATAGACAGAGCCAACCCTTTTGCAAACTGATCCTGCTGGAACTCCAGCAATGAACCAACTGGGCAGTGGACTTGGTCCAATTTGTGCTGAGTGCAGCACACAGTGAACAGACGTCATTGTCCCGACATACAACCTCCTCGTGGAGGGAGTTCTGGATTGGAGAATGGCCTCTACTACCTCGGTGGAGAGACCAGAACCTCGGAGCTGTGCCCCTTCAGGGTCCTCAGCCACAGCTTCCGCAGCTCTGGTCGGGGATGAACTATTGTGCCCCCTGATTGAGAGAGGAGATCTCTCCTCAGAGGAATCTCCCATGGAGGCTGCTCGAGGAGGGCCACCAAGTCTGTGAACCATGGATGGCCCGACCACCAGGAGGAGATGGACTCTCTCCAGAACTCCCGGAAGCAGCGCGATGGGGGGGGGGGGGTCATACAGCCACCACCCCGGCCACGGCTGTGCCATGGCATCCAGTCCCAGCCGGGATGAAGGATATAGGGAGAACCACAGGGGACAGTGCCATGTCTCTAGAGACACAAACAGGTCTACTTGGCCTTTGCCAAACTTCTCCCAGATCTGCTCCACCACCTGAGGGTGGAGGAGCCACTCCCCTTGACAGAGTGTCCGCTGCTTGGTTCATACAGCCTGGGATGTAAGCTGCTCTCAGGGAGCTCTCTGGTGCACCAGCCTGTACAGGGGCGCAAGCGCAGACCCCCATGGTTTTTTGTATATGAGACCACCTAGGTGTTGTCTGAGCAGATCAACACATGATGGCCTCTGAGGTCTGGGAGGAAATGCTTTAGAGCCAGAAGATGGGGACTTTCCATTAGACCTTGCGCAGAGCATCCGTCATTAGCACTATGCGACGACCGGGGACTCCCAACACGGGGCTTTGAAGTAGGAACCCGAGATCTTTCCTAACATCTAAGGCACGTAGGCATCGCCGCGTAACCTTGATCATACGGAGGGGATTGCCCTTCCGTGAGAACCCATGGGCCCAGAGTCACCACTGAAGGGGTCTCATGTACAAGAGGCCAAATGGGATGACATTGGACACTGCTACCATGAACCCGAGCAGTTTCTGAAACTGCCTGACAGTGAGTGATTGCCCTTCTTTGACCTTCCTGACCACCATAAGGATAAACAATGCTGGCAGAAGAAAGCTGTGCGAGCATAGTCGTCGAATCCCATATGACGACATTTTGTAAAGGTGCGGGTGATGAGGCATGGCTGAAGCAGAGGACCCGATATTGGTACGCTTTGACCCCAAAAGCAAACCTCAGGAACTTCCTGTGAGAAGGAAGGATGGGTACATGAAATTATGCATCCTTTAGATCTCCCGTGCCAAACCAGTCTTCGGATCTGATCTGAGACACAACCGGCTTGAGGGTCAGCATTTTGAACCAGAGCCTTATCAGTCTAGTGTCTAATTCAGCCTAATTCAGCTGACATAGATCTAGGATAGAGCAGAGGCAGTGCAGAACAGGGTACAGAGTCACAATCAGGGTAAGGAACAGGATCCAGAGCAGGCAGGGTGGCAAGTGTATTCCCAGGGACTTTAGAAAGCCGGTGAAATAATCTGGCCCCGAGCTAAAGTTTTGTGTGTCCTTAAATACCGAAAGGCGTGGGAAAAAAAGATGGCCGCTGACCCGGAAGTGAGCATCGCAGAGCCGGAAGTGCACACCGCGAAACCGAAAGTGCGTGCTGTGTTCCCGAAAGATCCTGACAGTTTACTACAATTATGCAGGTTAAATGCCGACTGTATGCCCGCTGCAATCAGTTGTCTTCTGATGTGAAAGCTTAAATGAAATACATTTGCCTTAGTCGTATTAGAATACGCGATATTATGGGTCATGTACAAATGCAAGTTTTTGTCTGAAATATATAATCAATAGCATTATTATTATACTAAGAATACTTTTATGTGTGCTGTGCAGAGACCATGGATGGATGCTCCTCTAGCTGCAATGGTGAGTGTGTTGCTGGTCACTGCCACTGTTTTCCTGGCTTCCTTGGACCAAACTGTGAAAAAGGTCAGTGCCTAGATCTCCCTAAAGGTTATGGGTAATGCTGCTTAATTATGCCATGGACACATTTCTCCCGATCCTCCTCTCTACCTCTGCCTTCCTTCTTATTTCTTTTCAGGGTTCATTGGGGGAAAGTTCACTGTATACCTGAGCTTCCAGATGGGAGCATTAAAAAAAATAAAAATAAATTAAATAAATTAAATAAATAAATAAATAAATAAATAAATAAATAATAATAATAATAATAATAATAATAATAATAATAATAAATAAATAAATAAAAACCTCATGTAGGCTTTGGAATATGAATTTTTTTTTTTTTATGTTCTCTGATAATCATGTATTTAAACAAGTGTCACTGCCTTACAGTAAAAGTGTTTTATTAATTAACTAATTTAAGGTCACTATATGCATGTACAAAAATTGCATTTAAATAATTTTTTTCATCATTGACCAAATGTGGTTAAGCAAGATAATAATGCAAAATTTGCATTAATGCTTGAAATTTTCAAATTTTTTAAAGGGCTTGTTTATTAGTTTGTTTAGTGTAAAAAGAGATTGTAAAAATGGGCAGTGCTGAATTTCTTTGCTTCCCCTCTCATCAGATCAGGACAGTGTGTTTCACACTGGCAATCAGCGGTGTTGCGATTTGTGTTGCACACTGACTACACCCAAGGAGAGCATGACCTTAGAGATGGCTAAATAATGTACAAGACTAAAAGACATGGCATGTCTAATAGCTCTTTTGTACATTTATGCACATTGACTCACATTCTGCCTCAAATTCTGGCATTCTGGCTTTGGTTCCACCATCATTATAGCTCGCTTCATAGGGAGACCTTAATCATTAATGCTTTATGCAACAATTATCTTTCTGCTTTCCTGTGGATAAAGCATAGAATTGATTCTTTCAGGCTTTCAAACATGCTAATGTTGGGGCATTCAAGAAATCCACCAGCCTTTGATGCCATATTCCTTTGGACTGAAACAAAATAGATAACTTGCAGCATGAAAGGTCAGGGCATTGTTTTGTGAAGAGCAAAACCTTTCGAGCTGGAGAATGGCATGTGGAAGCAAATGGCTTCAGTGAAGTTGTCAGTTTCCCACTCTCACACTCTCTCTGTTCCCCTGCTTCCTGTTTCCCTCTTTTTCTGTCTGCTGTCATGCCCATAAATGATTACAGGCTTCAGAGACCTTAAAAAGGGCTTTGCTGGAATGCAAAGGCCCAATAAATCAGGTCGGTTTTAGCTCCACTACTTGGTCTCAGAGATGTCATTCAGTGTTCCTTATAGCCTATTATTCGGACTTGATTCCTGCACCTTCTCTGGGTCCCTGGAGGTCCCAGGCATATGAATTATTGTAATAAATGTAATGCACCTCTTATTGCTGCTGTCATGGGCCTCATGCCAGGGATGATATGGAGACTAATAGACAGGCTTGGAAAAGAGAACTATGCTGTTTTCAAGAAGGCTAGAAAAGGAGATGGAAATGGTATGACCTCAGCAAAAGCAGTCAATGTCAATTTTTGAAGGTATACAAGCATTTGACCTTTCAATCTCATTTCTGGCTTCCATTTGGCCAGCAATATCATAATTTCATAAAGCAGGCAAGGTTAGAACATGCTCTTTGTTGGAGAGAATGATTTTTGCTGTGTAAGGTTTCAAACAACTTGTAACTTGTAACTGCTGAGAGACCGTCACTTTGGGCATCTCTAAAGAAAATTCAGGCATGGTTACTCAAATGATTAGTTGCTGGTATGATTGATTACTGTTTTAATGATTTCATTAATGTCTCATGTAGGCTGTGGCTAATGCAGCTCTACTGGCTGTTTATGGATACCCCTTTTCCTGGAGAGTGCCTGGCTTAGTAGAGATGATTTTATTATTGGAGTTTTGGTTTTGAAGTTGCTGCTTTTAAATGTAAGATACACTTAAACAATCTTTCAGCCCCTGTGTACACGTAGCAATGGTTGTCTCCTAATCTCTCTCTGTATTTTATTGTCTGTGATTATAAAATATATTTTGAAATACCCAATATATTAAATTTTTATGTAATTGTTAGCAAACAGAGAAGCATGGTAGTAGACATCTATTTGAGTGTGCAAATAAGGAATACATTTTTTTTGTCAGTTGTTACTCTTTGAAAAAACTTGAAGAGCAATTTTGTCCAAGCTTTATTGAGTATGATTAACATGAGAATTAAAAACGACATTTTTGGCAGTGAAGTGAAATATTAAGATATGTGGCAATTGAAATACAGACAAACAGCATCATTTGCATCAATAGCGAGTAATCATGTACTTTCCAGACCATTGTGACTGCAGTGAGATATTTTCATGTTTAGCTGGAGTGTGGAACAATATATAAATGTAATTTTATTGAGCAGAAAAATGGGGAAAATCAAACAAGATTCATTGAAATCAATTAATTTTGCATTGTAAATGCATATTTTTCTATATGATCATTTATGTGATGATTCTTGCTTTAAGCCCTCCAGAATAGAACACATTTTAATCACATGCATTGCAAAGACCTAGTGCTGGTGCATACTGATTATGTGTCTAACTTGTTTAAATCAGATACTGGTAGCAATATATTTTTCTCCAAGGCCCTCTGACTTCAAAGACAGCATTTATTGACTGATAAATGAGAATGCTTAAAATGCCTTTGCTTATTCCTGATATTAAAATGGATGATACCACTCATAAATATTTTCCCAAAGTACCTGCCTATTAAAATATACCTTACTTACTATATGTATAGAATTTAGCTATGCAAATACATTACAAAAACATGCAGTGTCCTATTTAATCCACTGGATTAGAATGATATGCAAATAGGACAAAGCATTACAATGCAAAATGCGATCAACTTACAATTTGTGCAGTTGCAGTTGTGTTTTCTGTAACTCTGGCTCTTGTTTGGATTGAATCATCAATATTTGCAGACACATGCCCAGTACTGTGCAGTGGCAATGGCGAATATCGCAAAGGTCGGTGCATATGTCACGAGGGATGGAAAGGGCCAGAATGCAGCATCCCAGCAGAGCAGTGCATTGACCCAACCTGTTCCAACCATGGAGAATGTGTCCAAGGTGTCTGCATTTGCATTCCTGCGTACAAGGGCAAAAACTGCGAGCAAGGTAAGAGCACACAATTCTGGCCAGAATCCGCAGGGCCAGAAATACTAACTGACAAGTGTGTCTCGCAGCTGTTTTCTGCAGTTGGCTGAAATTCAATCATTTGGGGGATGCATTTCTGGACTTTTTCCAGGCCTGTTTTCTTTACATCAAATCGCTTGGTTCTGTACCTACTATAACCTCTTGCCAACAGCAAAGTCAGCAGAGATAGACCAGATGTCAGCCTAATGTTCTTGTCTTTGTCTCTTTGACAGCCAGCATACTGGAGTATTGCAAATAAACTATGCATATCTTTTATAAGAGAGTTCCTGGGCAATAATATTCATACATCGTTGATCTGATTTTTGATAAACAGAACACTCAAAAATCTAATTATAATTTAAACATTACTCCATTTCTTTTAACATTTTCACATGAAATAGTAGTATATGGCATTTAAGGAACTGCATTATTTGATACTTCACATGAATTAGTCATCCATAGTGTGTAAAGAACCACATTATATGATACAGGTTGCTCTTTAATCTGTGGTATTTTCTATTACTCTTCTTTATATTAACTACATGGCTGTTTGCCACAATTCTTACAAAACATTGGGCAACTTCAAAGCCAGGAGGTCTCCTTGGTTATTTTCTTTCATTGCATTCTGAGACTGCAAGCAATCTGCCTGCCTCAAACACAAAATCAATGGCTCACCGGTCGAATTTCCACAGTTGTAATAGTGGTCCGAACTGTCTGAAACCTTGCTAACACTTATAACCTTGAGTTGATGAGGCTGAGCTTTGATGAAAGCCAAGAGAATCAGACTAATTACACAGGCTAAATGGAAAAGATTTACTAGGCCATTAATACAGTAGGCAATGAGGAGAGATTGTTAAGGTGTCAGGCAGTTTTATTTGCTACAGAATTGGCTGCCATATCGTGTCTTGTTAAATGTGCTTTTCAGATAGAGAGACATTGTGAACATTTTCATACTGCTTAAGCTTGTAAAATGGAAAGAGTTCCTTATCAAGCACTGTGGTTTTGTAGAGAGCAGCACAGAGCATTTATTCTACAAAAATGTTTTTATATTGCTGTAAAGTGCAGTTGTACTGCAGAGTCCTTCTACTGTATCTTTTGATATTTATTTAAATAATGAAGAGGTATGAGAGGATAGACATTAGCGCTGTGTACATACAGCTTCACTACTTTTAGTAATCGACTGATACTATATGGCCAATAATTTAGGGACACCTAACCATCAAACAAACGTTTTAAACATGCTTTTTAAACATCAATTTCATATTTTTGTTCCGCATTACTGTTAAAATAACCTCCACTATTCTGAGAAGGCTTTACCTAGATTGTTTAATATTGAAATTGTCTTTTGTCCATATCTCTGTAGTGGACTGTTTGGACCCGCAATGTGAGGGACATGGTATCTGTGTGAAGGGTGAGTGTCTGTGCTCACCTGGCTGGGGGGGCATGAGCTGTGAAAGTCCGCTTCCAGCCTGCCAGGAACAATGCTCTGGTCATGGCACCTATATGCCTGAAAGTGGCACCTGTGTGTGCCAACCTAACTGGACTGGATCTGACTGCTTCACAGGTAAGAATATAGCTGTAGTGATGCAATAGGTTTCCCAACATTTTTTTTCCCAAGGAGGCAGAGAGAAGTCCAAAAGAACTGTGAAGCAATGTGTATTTGTACATAAATGAACAAATAACTGTGCAGTATAGCCATAGTCACAAGGAAGGACCACAACCTGAGACAAAGATGGGGAAAATACATTTCTGAAACTAAACCGGGATGGTGGTTAGGGGGCTGACACAGGGGAGAAATATTCTGAGACTGACACAGAGGAGAAATGCTCTAAGAATGATACAGGAGGTACAATTTTTTTGAGACTGACACAGGGGGAAAAGAACACCTTTCTAGATTGAGTGATCTAATAATTGATACTACTTTTAATTTGCTATGAGCGTGTACATTTCTGCACACAGCTAATAAACACCTCCTCTTGTGGGAGTTTGTTTTTTTACATGGCAATTGTACCAGATACACTGATGTACAGTTACCAAAAAAAAAATAAAAAATTATTAGCTCAGAGTTTTAAATACTTGAGCTCCATCCGAAACTTAACACATTTATGCTAAATTATATACCAGTGCCATAGCAATTGGGCATTTAATTTACCATGTAGAGTTCAGTTTGGTAGCAGTCTTGAATGTGTTGTACTTGTCTTTTGCAACTAGTCATTGCCTTTATAGTTGCTTTTTGCCACTATAGTTATTACTTAAAGCATGTACAGTTGAATTCATAAATGAACCATTATGTCTTGCCTTTTTCAGGTTCAGGGTCATGCTCATGAGACTTTATTATTTTTTATAGCTAAGAATTAGTATTCACTAAAACACTTTTAGGAATTTTCTGCCAGCATTTATCAAAGCACAATAAAAACCCCCAGAACCATTAAAATAAGGTCATGAGGAAGGCAATAAGCTTTTGTGTAGATAAGACTACATAAGTAATTAAATTTTTAATTGGGTGGATTAATTAATTAGTTCAAACCAGTTTCGTTCATAAACCTCTTTAGGGATACAATACATAAATGCTCAGGTTAGTAGGGACTTGTAATCCAGAGTGTTGTTATAAACACATTACTGCTCTGTGCCTATGAGAATGCCTGTCTGAACACAACAAATGCATAGTCAGTTAGCTGATGTATTTACAGTACATTGCCTGTCAGTTCCGGTACGGAAACACTAAATTCAATTTAATTCTTTTTACAATGGACATTGTCTTAAAGCAGCTTTCACCGATAAAGCGGTAATAAGGTTATATAAAAATGTGTAAGTTTATTGCATATAAGGTAGTTTCTTAGAATTGTTTATTCCTGATGAGCAAGACACCACTAGCTTGATTGTGGCAAGGATAAACTCTGAGATGGAATGAGGAAGAAACCTTGAGAGGAACCAGACCCAAAGGGAACCCTATCTCCAGCTGGGTGGCACAGAATGTTCTTTCATTGCAGTCCCATTGTTGAGCTGTGTAGTAATAGGTGGTTAAATGCAGAACTATTCATGCAACCTGTGGTCCTGAGCCACTGAAGTAGACTGTTGATATTAATTACAGTCCAAAACAATCAGCGGCTTTATGGATCTTAAGGCTGTAGGTGTGGAACAATCCATGCACAGAGTGGTCTCAATTGAGAAGGACTACATCCAGAGGTAGGACATTGGAATGAACCGGGGAGATCTGAAGAGAAAAAAAGGATAACAGTCACTGATCACTGGAACCTCAGGGGCATATTTACTCGACACAGAGAGAAAAAGAGAAGATGGGTGACTTGAATATAGACTGAAAAGCATTGTCATTGTTTAACTGTTTAAGGTTATATACGCTATAATGTGTGATCAGGGTGTAAAAAAAATCCGAGATCTAAGGAAGACCTAATGACAAAAGGCTTGACTAAATAAATATATTTTCAGTCTATACTTGAACAATGAGACTGTGTCTGAGTCCCGAACAGTTATTGGAAGGCTGTTCGGGAACTGTGGGGCTTTGTAAGAGAAAGATCTGCCCCCTGCTGTAGTCTTCATTATTTTAGGTACCAACAAATAGCCTGCACCTTTTGATGTTAAGTAAGTGTGGCGAAACATATTTTATCAAAAGTTCGCTCAAATACTGCAGGGTGAGACCATTCCCTGCTTTATACATCAGTAGTAGCATTTTGTAATCAATGCGAGATGAAATGTAAGCCAGTGTAGACTGAATAAAAAAAGGGGTAATGTGGTTATATTTCCTGGCTCTGGAAAAAGACACTTGCTGCTGCATTCTGGACTAACTGAAGCTAACTGAAGGAAGATGATGACCAAGATTCAATTCAATTCAATTCATTTTTATTTGTATAGCGCTTTTAACAATGAACATTGTCTCAAAGCAGCTTTACACAGATAATGTGGTGATTAAAAATTAATATGTTCTTTATAAGTGTAAGTTTGTCCCTGATGAGCAAGCCGGTGGCGACTGTGGCAAGGAAAAACTCCCCGAGGTGGCATAAGGAAGAAACCTTGAGAGGAACCAGACTCAAGAGGGAACCCATCCTCAACTGGGTTACACCGAATGTCCATTTGTAGCAGGTATACAATGTTGCGGGGTACAGTGATGATGATCAGAAGCGAACTGTATTCCTGAGTCAGTGTAGGAGACTGTTGACATCAACAACAGTCCAATCCATCCTCAAAGCGCCCATTCTTACTCCGGAATTTCATGGAACCACCCAAGGCGTTGATGATGACCAAGATGGCGGCCCGTACAGAATGCGAGGCTCAGCGTTTCTCCAGATATGCCGTATTTGTGCTTATTTACACACTATTCTCCTGCATGCACACGAAATTCAGTTATGCGAGTATAACATTTGAGAGACAGTCACTCATGGATATTGGTCATATCTGCACAAATGCTGTTTCTGACTTTTTGGACATTTTCAGCTTCGACCAGATACTACCGGACCTCGTAAGGAAGTCGCAACACAGTGAGCCCTTTATCCCGACCGGAACTGTCCGGCGCCAGCATCAGTGCAAAGACTATAAACAGAAACAAGGAAAACACGGAGGACTCCGAGCTAAGCTAATGCTAAACCCACATCGACCAATGCTTCCTAGTATTTTTTTTGCAAATGTTTGGTCCCTGGTGAACAAACTGGATGGGCTCAGGATCTGGACCCTCATTTAGAGATTGATTACGGACTGCAACATCATGGTCTTCCCGGATACTTGGCTCAACATTGGCATCACAAACAGTGTGCTGGAGCTCAAGGGACACAAAACATGGGATCATTTATATACAAGTATGGCTGCTTACAGAGTTTACCTTTCCACCACCTCAGACAATTGAACCATATCTCATTCATCAAACACACAAACCTGGCTTGACTAAAAGTCTGGCTGGATAGGACTGATGCCTCCCTTCAGCAGTAGTTCTCACACACAGACTGGATTGAATTTGCTGCAAAGGCCACCACTGACTCGGTCACCAACATCTACATCAACTCTGTTCTTGACCACATCAACAGGTATGTGGATCGGGTGACCACACAAAAGATCATGATAGTGTTTCCCAATCAGAAACCATGGAAGAACCGGGTGGTCCATCTTCTGCTCAAAGCATGCAACACAGCCTTTAGGTCTGGAGACTGGGAGGCCTACAGCATTACCAGAGCCAATCTGAGGATTCTGGAAAGCCAAACATGTATACAATCATCAAGGAGCACTTTAACTCTGCTGACCCCGATGCATGTGGCAAGGGATTCAGGTGACTACTGACCTCAAAGCACCCTGCGGGGCACTACCAAACCAGTTCTGCTTTACTTCCTGACTAGCTCAACCTCTTCATTGCTTGTTTTGAAAAGGGGAACATAAAGCCCATGCGCAAGGCAGAGCTATTACCAGGTGAGCAGCCACTCACACACTCCACCTCTGAAGTATGTGCTACCCTGGGCAGCCAGCCCTGATGGCATCCCTGGCCGTGTACTCAGAGCATGCGCGGAGCAGCTGTCTGAGGTCTTCACGGACCTCTTTATTCTGTCCTTGGCCCAAGCAACTGTCCCCACCTGCTTTAAGTCTGCTACCATCTTGCCAGTGCCAAAGCACTCCGCTGCAACAGAACTGGGTGACTTTTGTCCCGTCACACTCACTCCTCTCATCAAAAAGTGCTTCGAAAGACTGGTCCTCACCCACCTTAAAGCCTGTCTGCCACCTACCCTGGATCCATACCAATTTGCCTATCGCCCAAATAGGTCAACCGAGGACACCATTTCCACGGTACTTTATACTGCCCTGACTCACATGGACAACCCTGACACTTGCTGGGATGCCAGGATGTTTGTTGCTTATAGCTCAGCTTCTAACACCGGTAGCCCTTCCAAGCTAATCTTGAAGCTGAAACAGCTTGATATCAGCGCACATCTCTGCAACTGGACCCTGGACTTCCTTACGAACAGATCACAGTCTGTCCAACTGAACACGTCACCTCCTCTAGTCTCAGCATTGGGGTTCCTCAGGGATGTGTATTGTCTCGTCTTCTATACATCCTTTTCACCTATGACTGCGTACCTGCCTATGCCTCAAACAGCACTAGTTACGTTTGCAAAAACCTGGAACTCAACACCAAGAAGACGAAAGAGATCATTGTGGATTTTAGATGAGCCGGCAATCACACTCATGCTCCCATTCACATCAACATAGCTGCTGTTAAGCGTGTACCCAGCTTTAAGTTCCTTGGAGTCCACATCTCTGAGGATCTCACCTGGACTCTGAACTCTTTTTATCCTGATTATAAAGGCACAACAGCGCCTGTTTCTTTTGAGGAGACTTAAAAATCCTGGAGAATACTCCAGAATACTGGAGAACTTTTAACGCTGTTTCAGCAGCTGCACTGCTTCAGACCGTAAAACCCTTCAGAGGGTGGTGAAAACTGCCCAACGAATAATCAGCACTCAGCTACCCACTTTGGAGAAAATTTTTAATAAACGCTGTCAGCAAAGGGCATTATCAAAGATACCTTTTGCTTCAACCATGGACTATTCACCCTTCTCTTATCAGGCAAATGCTATAGGTGCCTCAGAGCTGCACAAACAGATTAAAGAATAGCTTTTTTTTCCTGTGGCTGTTACTGCACTGAACATCTTTAACTCACATTTGCATTACTGTACATTCCCCCCATATTTATACTTTATATACTATATCATACATACATTCATACTTGTACATTACTATATTATGTCATCATCTTTGCACAGTATATAGTATATTGTATATTACTATATATACCATATATTATTACCATTCAAATTCTGTACATTAATGACCCTCATCCTTGTATGTATGGACCTCATTCACTATTTATCTTACTGTTATTTATTGTAAATAGGCCACCTATGCACTTCTGGATGGATGCTAACTGCATTTCATTGGCTCTGTACATGTACCTTGCACAATTACAGTACAGTTGAATCTAATCTAATCTAATCTGATTACAGTAGTGTAATCTCTATTTGACAAAAGCATGAACTTATTTTTCTGCCTGCTGTATCAACATCATATTTCTTATTTTAGCAATATTTCTAAGGTAAAAGAAGGCTATCCTGTTAATGTTATTCACATTACCCTCAAAGGAAAGACTAGTGTCAATAATCACACCATGATCTTTTACTGCTGTACACACTGAGGCAGAAACACCATCTAAAGTTGCTACTTAATCTGAAAGTTTACTTTTAGCTGCATGTGTACTACTAAAAGTAATCCATATTGTCTGAGTTAAGCAGAAGGAAGTTATCAGGCATCCACTTTCTAATGTCTTTTACAGACTCCTAAACACTGATAAGCTGATCTCTCCCCTCTGGTTTTGCTAAAACTTACAACTGTGTATCATCAGCATGGCAATGGAAGCTAATACTGTATTTACATATAATTTCACCCAAAGGCAGCATATATAAAGAGAAAAACAGTGGGCCTAAGACAGATCCTTGCAAAACACCAAACTTTACCTCATAGATTATGGAGAACATTTACATCAACAAACTCATAGCGATCAGTCAAATAAGACCTAAGACAGGAGAGAGCTGTTCCCTATATTCCAACAACATTTTCTAGCCTAGCAAATAGGATATTATAATCAATGGTGTCAAAAGCTGCACTAAGATCAAACAACACAAGTAAGACACAACAGAGGCCAGAAGCAGGTCATTTACCACCAACCAGCGCTGCTAATGATGAGGCCTAAATCCTGACTGATACATTTAGAAAATGTTATTTCTAAGTAGGTGTGAGCATAACTTCTGTGCTACAACCTTTTCTAGAATCTTTGAGATAAAGGGAAGGTTTGATATTGTTGGACAGCTGACAGGGGTGACGGTCAGTTTTTTAAATTTTTATTAGGGGGTTGATAACTTCCACTTTTAAGGATTTAGGTACATAAATAGTGCTAATGGAATAGTTTATTGTATTTAGAATAGGTCGGATTTCTTATGGAATTATCTGGTTTAGGAAACATGTAGGTAAAGGATCTAGAATACAGGTTGATGATTTTGATGCAGACAATAATTAAAATAATTAATTTACATGAATGGGAGTAAAACTTTGTAAATGATGATCTGCTATAATTGTAGTACTATCTACAGGGTTATTATAGACTTGTTTGGATTTAAATTAATAGTCAGAATCTTTTGCCTGGTATTTTAAATTTTATTATTAAAAAAGTTAATGAAAATAATCACTGTCAAATGATGCTGTGCTTCTATTTCTAGTAAATTTTGCTACAGTGCTGAATAAAAATCTAGGATTATTCTTCTTTTTTTTTTTTTATGAGGGTAGGGAAATATGCTGATCTAGCAGCACTAAGAGTTTTCAGGAAGCTCTCCTTTCATGCTATTTGAAATTCTAACAGTTTAGTTTGATGCTATCTACCTTCTAATTTCCGAGTGGTATGTTTCAAGGTGCTCGTATTATCATTATACAATGGTGCAAATTTTTTCTCTTTAATAATTAAATTTTTAAGGGGAGCTACATTATCTGGGGTGTAACAGAACGTTGATTCTAGACATTTAGTAGCCCAGTCGAACTTTGCGGGGTCAGACTGTGAGCTATTTAATGTTAAGAACTCCGGAAGTATATTGATAAAACTCGCTGCAGTAGTTAACCTGAACATATCTAGGTTACCTATGTAACCGTAGTTCCCTGAGGGAATGAGTTGTTGTGTCGTAACGCTTTGGGAATGCACCTGAGCGCATTCCCAAATGAAATAATGTGTGTAATCAGTCAAAAATTTGACGCTGGCGGGGTGAAGACACGACCAGGAAGTATAAAACGCACATGGAGTAAGGCGAGCGCCAGCTTCTGTAAGGGAGAAGGAAGCACTGCTCCTCAGGGAACTAGGGAACTCTATTAACCTAGAAAAGTTCCGTTTCAGGAATGCGAGCTGTGTCAAAACGCTTTGGGAGCAAGTGCCTAATCAAGCCAGACTGACCAGTCCCTGACTAGTGTGTATAAGCACAGCTAGGTCGAAGGACAGAGGGGCCAGGAGTGGCACTGCGGTCCAGGTTGTAGAACCGGATGAGGGTCAGTGGGATGGACCAGCCCGCAGCGTTGCAAATGTCTTGGAGGGGTACTCCTCTGGAGTGTGGCTGCGTGGAGTGAACTCTGACCCCAAATGGAGCGGGGAGACCAGAGAACTAATATGATGATGCGATGGTATCAATAATCCATCTGCTAAGGGTCTGCTTATTGGCAGGGAGGCCTTTCCACAGAGGGCCATAGCCGATGAGCAGTTGGTCAGACTTTCTCCAGGGACCCGTTCTATGGACTTAGGTGTCCAGTGCATAACGGGCACAGCCGGTTCAATGGAATGGAATGCCTGGCACTGCACTGGCCATACCTGGAGTAAACTCCAGGTATGGCGTGATAGGCCTAAATGGCGGATCCATAGACTTTCAGGTTGGACAGAGCCACCTCTTTCGCGAACTGTCCTTTAAGAAAATCCAGGCAGGCGTACAGACGCAGCCTCGGCCACACCTGAGCCATGACGTCTGGCCCCAGTGGAGTTAGGAGTAAGGGAGAACTAGAGGGGACAGTGTGACGTCTCTTGAGACGCGAACAGATCCCCCTGGGCTTTGCCGAATCTCTCCCAAATCTGCTTCACTATGAGAGGGTGGAGCTGCCATTCCCTGGGTCTCAACCCCTTCCTCAACAGGGTGTTTGATTATACAACAGTGTTGACCCTTGATCATACGGGGGCATTGCCCTTTTGTGAGAACCCATAGGTCCTAAGCCACCACTGAACGGGACTCATGTACAGAAGGCCAAGTAGGTTAAAACTGGGCCCAACTGCTATTTCTATTTTCAACTGTTTCAAGAACTGCTTGACAGTAAAAGGCTGTCCTTATCTGACCTTCCTGACGGCCATAAGGATGGCCACAATGCAGGCAGGGGAAAGCTGCACACACAAAGTAGTTGAATCCCATTTGACGGCGAGATAGGTGGTTCTGCTCTGATTGAGCTAATATCAACCAATGGCTGATATGGTTGAGGATGCGGATGCCCTGAAGTCGCAGGGTGTTAAGGCAAGGCCAAGCGGAAGAACCTGATACCTGATATAAGCTTCGGCCTCAAAAGCGAACCCCAGGAACTTCCTGTGAGAAGGGAGGATGGTTAAATAAAAGTACGTATCCTTTATATCTACCGTGACACACCGGTCCTCGGATCTGATTTGAGACATGACCTGCTTGAGAGTCAGCATTCTGAACCTAAGTCTAATGAGTGAGCGGTTCAGCTGACGTAGATCCAAAATAGGATGCAACCCGCTGTCCTTTCTGGGAACTACTGAAGTACTGGCTGTAGAACCCGGACTCTTGTTCTGATCGAAGGACCACCTCAATGTTTACTTCTCGTTCCATGACCAGAGCCTGCTTTGGGACAAGACAAGACTCAAAATTAATCGAGTTGCCTCGCTCCACAGTGGGCAGGACCCACAGAAACACATCTGGCAGAGCTTTCCAGGCTGCCAGGAAGTCTCGTAGGGGTATCGGTTTCTCGAAACTGACCTCTGGTGTGCCTAGAGCCGGGGCAGTGCCCTGAAGCAACTCTAGGAGGCAGCGAGTTCTCCTGGACCACTACGAGA
Source organism: Silurus glanis (assembly GCA_014706435.1). Classification (NCBI taxonomy): domain Eukaryota; kingdom Metazoa; phylum Chordata; class Actinopteri; order Siluriformes; family Siluridae; genus Silurus; species Silurus glanis. Next base: position 423,829 of record JAAIIK010000038.1, read on the forward strand.
CCGGTTGGAGACCGAGGAGGATGCTTGCTGGAGCTGACCGTGCCCTGCAGCACATTCAGTGGCAGGGTTAATGGACCAGGTCCCTGAGGGGGCCATGGCAGGGCAGAGAGCACTCGTCCAGCTTACTGGACGGAGGGAATTTCTGCTCATGAGCTGGACAAGTTATGTAGCTTGGCTACGGCGCAGGTCACAACCCCCCGAAAATGCTTACTGGCTTATCATTTATTATTATTTTTATTAATTATTATTATTTATTTATTTATTTATTTATTTATTTATTTATTATTTATTTATTATCATTTATATATTTTTTACATGCTGGACGATGGAATCACCAATAATCACGGAATCGCATTTTATCTCGGGGAGAGGGGCGAAGTGGTCATGAATATATTTTCTATTGTTTTTGACACACATGCATTTTTTTTTTGTTTATATGCAACAAACTAAGTATAAAGCAAAAACACAAAAATTGGACAGTGAATGACTGGAACAAGTTTGGAACAACTTTTGGACTGCAGCTAACTGACAACAACTTCACCATACAACAAGACAATGACCTGAAGGATATGTCCAAGGTCTATAAGCATTATTCAGTGAGCAAACGGTCAGCTGGAGTGTAATCTCTCATGAAATGGCCTGGCCAGTCCCTGGACCTAAATCCTCTGCTATGGGATGTTCACAATCACAAGGTCAGAAATAGATATGCAGTTACCAAAAAACACCTTTGGAAGTTTCTTACAAGGTGCATGGCAAGTATTTATAAATGGCAAAAGTATATAAAGCTGTTATTAATCCTAAAGTAGGATTTAAAAAAAAATACAGTTTATCATATTTACATTTATATATTTGTTTGGTCAAAGTAAGTCTTCATACAGGTATAATAGTCAATCTTCAATGTGGCATTTCATACCTACATTGGTGGGATTTCATTGAAATGAATCATAAAGCTTGCTGGTGCCCAGTTTTCTATGTCTTGTATGCTAAATCTGTATATTACTCTGTCCTAAAGAAGCAGTCTCATTTAATGATGAGCTTCTAAGCAAATTGATGACATGCACGATGGGCTCGATGCAAACTTGCCATTGTTGCTTGTCTTAATGCACCATTTCAGCAACAATGAAAAAAGACCAATTATTTTTCATGATATTAGACCCATGAGAACATGTTACAGTAAAGAAGAATCAAAATCAGAAACACTGAAGAATCAGATTTTATCCTTCTTCTACACTGATGCAAGCAACAATCTTTATCTGGTTATGTGGTGTCCCAGTGAAGTAAGACAATAGCATATGCTTATAAATTCCTCACAAATAACACATGTATGCTCAGCATTGGGAAACATGTTGATCCAGTTTTAGTTTTCTCCAAGTGCCTTTATTTTTATTGCACAAAACCTGGTGTTCATCACTTTATATTCATACTGGGAAAAGTCTGGCCCACTAAAAGGATGATGCTGCGGATGTGGTAGTATTACACTAAGCTGCATTGGAATAAACATTTGTTCCAGCCAGGATATTCCAATAATCAACACTGTCCAGGAAATAAATAGCTCAGTCATAGGCAGGCTTCCTATCCATTACAGGAAATTCTTGGACATCCAAAGAGCTCCTACGATTACCACATACGCTTCTACAAAATAGCATAATATAAAGGCCAAAAAATAATTAGACCAGATGCAGTACAATCTAAATGCTTAAATATATGAATATTGGACATGTGGCATTGATAAGCAGTCAGAGCCATAGCCATATTTTTTGGAAATAATATAACATCCTGCAAACCACTTTAAATAGAATAGTACTGAGAATATGATACAGTAGTTACTACTGTAATTATTACAGCAGCTTAAAAAAGGTTAAGTTTACTACTCATTAGTAGCTTTAATCCAGGCATGTTTATAGTAATATCCCAGATAATTGTCCACAATATAGCTCACAAAAAAAAATCATGTTAATAATTATTTCCTGCCAACACATTTTTGATTCGTCAGTTTTATTCCAATGTTGAATGCTACTCTCACAATCTATGAAATTGTGAGAGGCTCTCCTTTTCACAGGTTTTAAATAGGGTTTAAATTTGGTCTGGTCTCTGACAGGACCATTCCAAAACTTTGATATTCTTAAGACATTCCTTGTTGATTTGAACTTCTAGTTCCTGAAGTTCCAGTTGAAGAGAAGCATGAAGATGCCACCATTGTGCTTCTGTCATGTAATGTGAATTCTCACGATTATGAAGGCAGCTGTAAGGGCTGAGTAGGAATATTTTATTTTTATTTAAAAATGTGCAGGCTTGCAAAAACAAAAAAAACAGGCTACGTTCGGGCATTTGGCAAACAATATGAAGGTAGAAACAATAACAAGAAACTACAACCAAAGCAAAAAAAAAAAAAAAACCATAAAAACAGGAAGCTACCATGAACAAAAATTTATGGTAATTGACAGTACACTTAACGAATGTGTGAACATAAATCGCAAACACCGGGTAATGAATACAGAAAAGAGAACAGCTGTGAATGAGAAAACACAATGAGAACTGACAAGATAGTGGTGGAGAGATTACATGAATGGAAACACAAACACACTTAACACCAGACTTGGGAGGCCCTCTTGTCAGCTTTGTGATGGGGCATGCTGTAGGTGACTGCCATGTCAACGTATCTGTCAGGGTGCGAGTGAAACAGGAGGCGGACGCCGGAATACAGCTCGCTCAGGTTTAATGACAAGAGTGAGTGAGAGAGAAATACACCAGCACACACGCGCGCAAACACGCGCGCAAACACACACACACACACACACACACACACACACACACGCACGCACTCACGCATACGCAAGTCCTTTGAGAGAGTCCGAGGTACGCTTGGGGAGAAGCGTAGCGGATCGGAGATGCGCGGAGGAGAAGCGAAGCCGGTACCGGGTAGCGGAACCCGAATAGAACGGGAAACAAAGAACCCACATATCCAGCCGTACGTAGAGTCCAACACATGCAATAACGAACCGCGAGTGAATGTGAGAGAGGGGTTTATGTAGGAGCGGGGTGGAGTGATGATGAGCTTCAGGTGTGCGTGGTTAAACCTGGAGCTCCAGAGAGAGAGGAGGCATGATTGGTGATGAGCTCCAGGTGTGTGTGGTTAAACCTGGAGCTCTAGGGAGAGCGGAGGCATAGAGAGCCACCAAAGGGGGGCGTGGCAGGTGGATCCCTGACAGTATCTCTGAACTTGGTGGCTGAGGTCACCAGGTTGATCTCAGGCGAATGGGTGAGCAGGCTTTAAATATTTACATTCCAGGTTGACCTCTGAGCAGAGCTCATCATGGGTGAATGCCACATCAGTTGTTTCAGTGAACTCAGTGGCTGAGGTCACCAGGTTGATCTCAGGGGAATGGGTGAGCAAGCTTGTCAATTTAAATCTTTAAATTATTTAAATATTTAAATTATTTAAATAACATTTTTGCTTCTGTTACTTATAAACCTTTATGAGGCATTTGACAAACTGTTTCGGTGACCTTCAAAAGCATTAACATGAGCCATTGACCTTTTGCATGCTTGGGATCCAACAGACTCTAAAAATACATTTTCCATTGCAATAGGAACACCTGCCCCAGCCTGCAAATGGTGCTGGGAAGGTAAAAAAGTCCTCTAAGTAAACTGAACAGAGGCAAATTTCGAAATCACTTGACTTTCATTTATTGCACCAACATTGAAGCCAAAGTAATCTAACTTGTAATGGGAGTTATCGCGACAGCAGAGACGGATGCAAGTGCTGAGTACAAATGTTTTATTATAAAAAATATAAGCAAACAAATCCAAAATAACAGGCAGACTCAAAAACATGAAACAGGCTATGGTCAGGTGATTAGCAAGCAATATTACCAGCAAGTGCACAAAATGAAAGATGAAAAGATCAATTTCACCATGTAAATTTCACCATGGAAGTGGAAACAACTGTCAATAGGAAAATATGAGGACCAATGATGAGACTAGGTAGAGATATTAAAAAAATAAAAACACTGTTATATAACAAAAGAAAATGGAATGTAGAAGTGCATATTATTATTATTATTATTATTATTATTATTATTATCACCGTTATCATCATCATCATCATTGTAGCGAATGGGAGAGAAGAGGGAAAAACCATTGACAAAGATAAAATGAGTATCTAGCTTAAATAACAGTTTGCCCGCATTCTCCACCATTATATGTAGCGAATTTAGCTTGCAAAGAAAAGGAAATATTTGTTAGTAATTATAACGGGTTATAGTTACTCCTAAATATTAAAATTAAGTTGAATTGACGATAATGGAATCAACGTTACACTTATTTGGTCTGTTCGTCCGGCGAACAGACAGTATAATTTTATATTATTTCTATAAAATAGGTATCTTCCCGGCCGAGAAAGACGCAACCCCCCCTTTACTTTATACCGTACAATTAATAGAGCATGTAGTTCAGATCGAATGTTGCAGGAACCTTAAAATGTGAGCGGCACTCAGAGACAATCACTTATGAAAAATACGGCGTTTAATCCATGAGACAAACACAACATAAAACTAACTACACAAACAAACAAAAATAAATAAAGAAAATAAAAATTTAAATAAAAATAAACAAAAAGTTAAAAATAGGAAAAGGAGGAAGAGAAGGGAAAAGTAGAAAGGAGAGAAAGAAAGGAAAGGAATGGCAAGCCTAATCTTCAAAATTAATCACACCCTAACTGAGAAATCGTCACAGAAATTGAATTCACTTTAAAATTCTATAAAGGGCTCACACTTAAATACGCATCTAAATTGGTTGGTAAAACGGTTACTTGCATTGGCTTGTTGCACAAGAGTCCGGATGTGACAAAGAGATCTTTGAAGAGTCAGTTAGGATGGAGTCAGATGTTCTTCCAGGTTCTCCTGAAGATCAGAGCAGTTGTTGTTCTTGAAGATAAAGCTTGCTGGAAGATCTCAAAAAGGATTTGAGATCTTGTCCCAAAGAGTCGCTGCTGGGCTGTTCTAAGCGTCCGACACTCCGGGCCTTCGGGTCCTGAACCCCACCCATCTTTAGGGGAATGGCCAATGCTATGGCCTGAAATTTTGGAGGGAAAAACTCCCTTTGTTCATGTGTTTGTGGACATGGTTTCCAGGTTATACTCGCTTTGGAGAACTTAAAGTTTAATCCAAAGTGTATCAAGACAGTATGGTACATTTCATGATCGAATAAAATGCAACATTGTTTGAAAAATAAGGAACAGATAATTTTGCGGTCATTTGGATACTGAACATGAAGAGAAATTACAGCATTAGAACAGGGGTAAATTAACATACAGAGATCAGTAATTAAAGTATAACTGATGTTAATACAATGTTGTATTCTGATGTATACAATGTACCCTTGTTAGGAAAGAAAGAATAAAGCGAAGGTAATTTTAAATCAACTTTGAAATAAAAAAAGAAGAGACACCATTAAAACAGGGGTACAAGAATAAGACTTTTAGAGTACCACTATAATTGGGGAGGAGATACATACAAGGTATAGGTTAATGTCGTGGGATGTGGAACATCTTATTTATTTGTTTAATTAGTAAAAGGAATGCCTCATTGTGTTGTGTGTGTGTGTGCGTGTGTGTGTGTGTGTGTGTGCGTGTGTGCGTGTGTGCGTCACAAGCAGCCATGCTGGAGCGAGTTTCGAGTTTGGATTGTTTTATGGTTGAGCGTCCCTGTGAGGCCAACCAGAGAAGCCACATGGGGTTGCAGTATCCAGGCATCCTGGAGCCACGTTTTGAGAGTGGATTGCTTTATAGTTAGAGGGTCCCTGTGAACTCAACAAGAGTTCAGGGTTTGGTCCTGTTTCTTGTCTTCGGAGGGGGAGTGTGACACTGTGGGATACACCACCCTCAATAAAATTGTAAGCCAGGTTGCTCATCCTTTGATTGAAGAGCAGATGTCGAAGGTTAAAAGGGATGCCTGGGACATGAAATCATCATCATCATCATCATCATCATCATCATCATCAATTCTGTTGGTGTTTCCACTTGAATTAAACTTGAATTGAATTATTAAAATATACTTATATACCTTTATATCATCACTACTTTCTAAATTTGAGCTTTTTTAAATTTACACATTTTATTTTGCTACTTTGGCATATACAGTATCTAGTACTTGGCACTCTACTAAGAAATAAATTTACTACTAAGAAATAAACTTTAACACCTTTAATTTTATTGCTTGAAGTACATAAAATGCATGATTTTTTATTTGTGTTCTAGTTCTTATAAAGAGCATTATCAACCTATTTACAATGGAATCTGCTACTGACCAGGATAAATGGATATAAATTTGCCAAACAAAATCAGACACAGCTGTGTAATTAAGGCGAGTACTCAGTTAAAAATGGTGAAAATACTAACCTAGTGGTAATAAAACCCATTGTACCTGAATATTGTAGTAACAATAAAATAAGCATATAAGCATATATTCTGTGTACTCTGCATGCCCTGGCTAATCTGACCTGATTTCAGTGTGCAATACTATCTACTACTATCTACTACAGTATATATTAGGTTTCATACAGCTATTTTGAGCATTTTGACATTGGAAAAGCTGAACATTGATGCAATATTCAAGGAAAGGAAAAAAAGAAAAAAAATAACACAACGATCAAACACATAAACTACCTGAACATAAATATGATATGGAAAAGATAAAAGATCAAAAGATGAAATAAACCATACAGTAGTCTAGAAAGGCCATGTGTTATTTAAAAAAAATGTGATCTCATGATAACAATAATAATAGTTTTCCAAAGATAACTAAAGCTTATTTTCTTGTTTCTATTGTATGTTTAAATGCATTATTGGGCATACGTATGATACTACAGGGAGCACATTAACAGAAGCCAGCTAGTACAGTGGTAGATTTATAGTCTTACAGATTTAAAGGTTGTTTGTGGGTTTGATCCTATGCAAATTTGACTATGTGGTACTTTCTTTTATTAATGAAGTTCAACCAGTCTGTCCTTCTAGAGTGTCAGTTCTAGACCACTTTCAAATTATTTTTATAAATTATAAACAGATCGGTGGACTTTATTGAGCTCAAAACGGTAATTAGAACTTTAAGATCATATAAGATCATCAAGTATACAACATACAAGCTAATTATATTATATATAGAAATATTTATGACCAATAATGAAGTTATGTATTTTTTTTTTTTTTTTTTTTCCGGTTAGAAGAAAAATAGTCATTTGCAATCAAACATTGCATTGCCTATCAATACTTCTGTAAAAAGGCAAAGTCTTTAGAGACTTTAATCTGCTTAAATCTGTAAAACATTCAAACAGAAAAATACTTTGTGACTCACCCATATATTAAAGTCTTGAATTACTGCTGCTCTAAACATATACAATTTTTATTATAATTCAGAATGCTTCACTTAGATTTAATTTTTTTTTTTATATATAACAGCATGGTTCAGTAGCTCTGATTGCAAGGTATACAGTAATGCATTGCTTTAAATGCATTATCTTTTCTGTATTGGTAACTGTTTATAGCTGTTCTTAGTAATTAAAGAAACTAACTTGATTCTTAGCCTTGATTTGTTTTCTCTGCCCACAATACCCCAGAGTAAACACACACATACCCACAGTGGGCCAGCAAGGGCATGTTTCCTGGGTTACCTCGCTATTGCATATTTTCCTATAACAGCATTTTTCTGGTTTTAACTTTTCATTCTGAAATGCCTGTAGACAAACATTTGGTGGGGAACAAAAGTGGGCACAGATGTCTATTTTCGAGGCTGGCATGCAGAGCGGTGACTAATTAGTTGAACACTCAGCACATACTTGGTATCAGAGAAAAGACTGTTGGCAAAATCTATAGACAGCCCGAGTAATGAAGGGGATTGTAGTAGCAAGGAGTGCGAAAGAAATTGAGACAGAATTCTTTTGCTGCACATGGTACCACTGCATTTTGTGTATTGGTTTGACAATGTGTTTGTATTTTGCTGGGCTTATTATGCATTTGATTTAAGTGCTACTTCTGTTATTTTTTAATTATTGCTAGCTTCTGTCTGATGTAGTCTTCCTCCTTTTATCAAAAAGAGGCTTTTAAAAACTGGAGAGCTACAGAATAATTTTGTTTTTGCAGTTGACTGTAGTGTTGTGTGAGCAATGAGCCCCTGATTATGGAAAGCTTTGATGTTTTATTTATCAAATTTAAGTCTCTCCTGTTTTCCTTTTCCTGACTATGTGTTTGCTACCTACTTAGTGAATCATACACAATGGCATAGGCCTTACTGCCCAGCGAGGAGATTTGTTTTTGACTTACTTGACAAATATGTCAGGAGTTTAGATTGTGATTGATATTTTTGCAGTGTATAAATTCAAATAGACACATGCATGCTTTTGCTAACTAAACTAATTATACAATTTTTTAACTATGTGACAAAGGTCACTTTTGTAATTTGATTTCTTTTATTCTCATACACAAATGAAGTAAATGTTTGGGCCAGACTATTAATCACATCATCATCTTGCTCTGTTGTATAATGCTCATAAACTCATGTAAGATTATGCGAATACATTTTTAATGAAGCTTAAATGCTAAGCCAATGCCAAGATTGTAAAGATTAATTAAGAATACATTTAAACTCAAACCGCTATTGTAATTTTGGCTTGGAGAGAAAGAGAATGAAGGTTACAGATGGTGAAGATGGTGGCAATAAACTGAAAGGTAACTGAAAGTAAACCTATATGAATATTATGTAGGAAACGTGACACCACTGCTTGACCAAAATTTAAGAAGGCAAACATTTTCTATGTAGCAGTTACATATGCAGTTGTTTAAAAAAAAAAAAACATTAAATATATTTTAAATATAAGAAATGTTTGTAATAAAATACACAATAATTCCTCTTTAAAATGTTTTGGATATGTTTTTCTTTTCAACCTATTGTTTCTTTGTTCTTATTCTTTTGGTTATCAGAGCTATGCCCAGTGCCCTGTGGAAGTCATGGTGTTTGCTCAGAGGGCAGGTGCCAGTGTGAGGAGGGCTGGGAGGGCACTATATGTGATCAGCAGATATGCCACCCACGCTGCAAGGAACATGGGCAATGCATAGATGGAAAATGCCAATGCCAGCCAGGCTGGGAAGGTGAACACTGCACTATTGGTAAGGCTCCATAATTTTTTCCCCGTCAGCCGCTACGTAACAGCTTGTTGATCATGGTAAATTTGCATTGCAGGAAGTGACACTTATATATCAATAATAATAATAATAATCATCAAAATCATCATCATCATCATCATCATCATCATCATCATCATTATTAGCAGACCAACCACAGAAGGTGTGTAGACACCCTATTTTATTCTACCTTCTTCTTTTTCTTCTGGCTAGTTTATCTATGGTAACACTGTCAGTTACAATAACATGTTATAAACACTTGCATCTAACTGCAATTCGTTGCTACTCAAATCATCTTGATATCATGCTGCCCATGTGTTCATCTAGATCTTTTCTCCTCCAGCCAGAGGATTCTGCTATTGTTAATTGTACAAAAACATATACATCATAGATGATACTACAAATCACTTTTAAATTCCTTTGCCAAACATTATGGCTGTGCTTTCTGTAAATACTGTGGTAAAAATTGCAGTAACTTGGCCCTGAAATACTGCTAGTAACATTACTGCAATTATTAATTAATGATAATATTATTATTATTATTATTATTATTATTATTATTATTATTAATATTAATATTATTATTATTACAAAATTATGGGTTTCTTGGCAGTTGTATGTGCATGTGTGTGTTAAATGTTGTTCAGTACACCTTCTCTTTTTTTTCTGCAGCACATGATCTGGATGCGGTTGTAAAAGGTACAGAGTATGTATGTAGTATGAATTTACATGTTATCATTGATTCCTTAAAAATTTGGGGTTTTTTTGTAGTTCAATGGAAGTAATATTTTTTGTAATTACATAGTCAATTGTAATGCATTTATTTCCTCTGTATGGTGTAAATTCAGCTTAGCTCATTAGATATTAGATTGATTAAATATTAGCATATTATTTCTGGCATCAGAATATGAGAAATTACACAGCATTAAGGTCCTGTGCATGACTTCCACACACATCTGCAAACATTGCACAAACTGTACAACTATACTTACCATTCATGTTTTTTTACATTGTTTTTATACAATTTTATATTTATGTTACCAGACAATAATACAGTAGAAGGTGTTTTTAACTCCTTATCGTATATGTGGTGTATGTGACTTAAACAGTTGATTTTATTTGTATGGAAAGAAATGTACTCTAAAGTTTGTGAACTTTCGAATTTGTACAAATATAACCCAAAACATGATTTTCACACAAGACCTAAAAGCAGACAAAGTGAACCAAATAAAAGAAATAAGAAAAAAAAACATTATACTTGGTTATATATTTATTGAGAAAAATTATCCAATAGTAAATATTTGTGAGTGGGATTACAATTCAAGCTTTTCTAGATTCTAGATTTTCATTTGTCACATAGTTATATGCAGAATACAACTCAGAAATTGTGCATAAGGTAAAAGGTGACAGTCAATGCCTTTTTTTATTGAAAGAACAAGGACATACCAAAGTGTGATCTTCACAACTGCTTTTCTTCAACAAGTCAAGTCAAGTTTATTTATATAGCACAATATTTTCACAACAGACATTGTCTCAAAGCAGCTTTACAGAAATCAACAGTCAAGGTGAATGGTGTGCATTTATCCCTGATGAGCAAGCCATGGTGACTGTGGCAAGGAAAAACTCCCTTAGATGTTATGAGGAAGAAACCTTGAGAGGAACCAGACTCAAAAGGGGAACCCATCCTCATTTGGGTGACATCAAGAGTTTGATCATAAATCTTTCAACAATACAGAACACTGGAGAGTGAGAACTAACATGAGTACTGGAGTATAAGATTATAAGTAAATGTTCTTTCTACAGTCTTTGGTATAAAAGTAGGAGCTACTGAGCTCAACATTTGTGATCATCACAGATCCAGCATCAGCTTCTCCATGCCAGAGCCTTTAAACACTCCAGGAGGTCCAATGTCAAAACTCCACACATGTAGTGGGATCCAATTGGCACTGGTACGTCTCTAGATGGTTCAGGATGTTTGCGAGTTCGGCATCTACTTCTTTAAAGTCCATAATCTTCACGAGGTGGGACGTGACTGGAGCTGGCCAAACCTCAGGAAGCCTCGGGATGGGGAGAGAAAGAGAAGCAGTGGAGAGCAATTAGCGTAGCTGCTGTTCATGATATTAATAGCACAAGTTGATAATGTGCATGTGATCAGATGTTCTGGAGCACAAGGTTATGGTGTGAGACATGTTATGTGTAGGCTTTGCTAAAAAGATATGTTTTTAATCTGCACTTAAACTGGGTGAGTGTGTCATTCCAAAGTTTGGGAGCTAAATGTGAAAATGATCTACCGCCTTTAGTGGACTTTGCTATTCTAGGAACTACTAGAAGCCCAGAGATTTTGAGATCTCAGGGAGCGTGACGGATTGTAGCGCGTTAAAAGACTGGAGAGATACATGGGAGCCAAACCATTTAGTGCTTTATAAGTGAGTAGCAGTAGTTTGTAGTCTATTCGAAACTTAACAGGAAGCCAATGTAGGGACGATAAGATTGGGGTTATGTGATCATATTTTCTTGACCTAGTAAGAACTCTTGCTGCCGCATTCTGAACTAACTGAAGCTTGTTTATTAATGATGCAGGACATCCACCTAGTAATGCATTACAGTAGTCTATTCTGGGGGTCATAAACGCATGGACGAGCTTCTCTGCATCGGATATAGACAACATATTTCTTAGCTTAGAAATATTTCTAAGGTGAAAGAAGGCTGTTTTTGTAACTTGGTTGATATGATTTTTAAAAGATAAGTTGCTGTCTAAAATAACTCCCAGGTCTTTTACTGTTGAACTAGTGGTTACAGACATCCGTCTAAATGCAGGTTGAGATGCTGGAGCTTCTGTATACTAGTTTTTGGGCCGATGAGCAAAATCTCCGTCTTATCAGAATTTAAAAGTAGAAAGTTATGGGTCATCCAATCTCTTATTTCCTTAACACACTCATTTATCCGAGTTAATTGAGCTGTATCACCTGGTTTAGATGAGATATATAGTTGGGTATCATCAGCATAACAATGGAAGCTAATTCCATGCCTGCTAATAATATTTCCTAAGGGAAGCATGTATATTGTGAAGAGCAGGGGTCCTAGAACTGAACCTTGTGAGACACCATAGTTCACTAGCATTAGCCTGAATAGCTCTCCATTTAAATCTACGAAATGGTAACGATTGGACAGGTAGGATTTAAACCAGCTTATTGACTGTCCCTGAATGCCGATGTAACAGGGTGGAAAAGGTTACAAAACTATATCTTAAGTCTAAAGACTCTGAAAAATATCCACAGTCAGACAAATTGTGCAAATCTATGAAATTTAGGACCATTGCTACCCTCCCCAGATGTTGTTACAAACAAAGATCACTCCAAAAGTAAGACGTAGTAGTCGGTGATGTCACAAAGGAACTCAGGTTAACTTCTAAGCAAACAAAAGCCTCTTTAACATTTGCTAATATTATTATTATTATGTTCTTGTGTGCACCAAGCGTGTTCAATGAGATGCATGGAGAAAGCTACTACTATAAAAAAAAATAATAATAAAAAAAATAATAATAATTTAAAAAAAGGTAAATAAATTGCTGCACTGCCTGTCTGAAATTTTGTAAAAAAAAAAAAAAAAATAAAAGTAATGTGGAGCTGTCAGATTTTTTGGGGGCTAATGAGAACAAATAGAACTTTATACCAGCAAATTCTAAAGGAGTATATCAGGATATTGAACTAAAATCTCAAGCGGAATTGCAGCTAGACAATAATCCTGAGCACACTAGTTGTTCTACTACCAAAGGACCAAAATTAATGTTTTGGAATGGTCACATCAATGTCCTGAACTTAATCAAAAATAAATGCTATGGAAGAAAGCAGTTAGTGTGAGTAAACCCACAAACATCCCAGAGATGAAGTGGTTCTATACTGAGGAATTGGCCAATTCCTAATTGGCCAAGCCATGTAGTACTGATCAATAGTTAAAAAGCAAAGGTTCACATACTTTTGCCACTCACAGATATGTAAAATTGGATATTTTTTAAAATAAATAAATAAATGTCTACTATGTCTAAATGTCTTTATTTCCACTTTTAAGACTTTCTACTTTTGTATTGTTTAAATATAATCAACAATAATTGTGTCATGGTAGCTGGATGCCCAGGTCTGTGTAATGGGAAGGGCCGCTGTACTATGGAGCAGAATGGTTGGCATTGTGTGTGCCAGCCTGGCTGGAGTGGCTCAGGCTGCAATACAGTGATGGAGCGTGAGTGTGAAGACAATGTTGACAATGATGGAGGTAAGGAAAAGTCTCAAATGAATAAATTCAGATGGTGATATGCTAGTTGCAAACGTGTTTATATATATATATATATATATATATATATATATAT
>JAAIIK010000038.1:437463-455576 GCA_014706435.1 Silurus glanis
GTCTCTGTGGCTTATATTTGGGTGCGCTTATTAGTAAGGAAAATTCCAGTGTATGTATATATATATATATATATATATATATATATATATAGAGAGAGAGAGAGAGAGAGAGAGAGAGAGAGAGAGAGAGAGAGAGAGAATATACAGTTACATCAGAAATATAGAGGAAATACCACTTATCAGCAGTTATGTGTTCAATTCAGACCATACAGAGATGAAGTACAAAGGTTGAGGTACCAATATCAACCACAGTATTGGAAAAAACAATGTTTGGAGAAAGAAAGGATCTGCTCATGTTTCAAACCATACTCGTTTATCAGTCATACATAGTGGAAGTGGCTTGGGCTTGCATGGTTGCATGGCTGTTTCTGGAGCAGGCTTGCTAATTTTTAGTGATGTAAGTCAAGATGCTAGCAACCGAATGCATTCTTAGATAACCAGAAATGTTCTGTCTAATGTACAGAGAAATGCCTCTAATTTAATTCTGAGCGAACGATTTAAATTATGAAACTGCAGTACAAACCTTAAAAAGCATTATAAAATAACAATTTGTCAGTTTGGTGATATCAGTGGGTTTCCAGTCTTGATGCAATTATTGTCAAGCAAAGGATATGCATCCCAAATATAATTGTTGTTTTCCTTAATTTACCTTTGGACTAAATGTTCACCACTTGCCTAATATTGTGTTGCTACAACCCCCCCCCCAAAAAAAAAAAAAAAAAAAACCAATTTTGACCTCTAAAGGTGTGCAATGGATTCTAAAAGCAAAAATATGTTAACTGCATATTCTTTATATTCTGTAAGTTGTGATATTTGCCTTCATAGGTTGGACTTGTTTTACTGCATATCCAACAGATGCTTGATTGAATTGTGAGCACAACAACTCTTTGTCATGTTACTAAAACTATTTCAGAACATTTTATGCAGTGTGGTCAGGTGCATTATTCTCCTAAAAGAGGCTACTGCCATTAGTGAATACCATTGCCATGAAGGGGTGTACTTAGACTGCAACAAAGTTTTTGTGTAGGTGGAACTTGTCAAAGTAACATCTACATGAATGCCAGGACCCAAGATTTTTAGCAGAACATTGTGTGATGCATCACACTACCTTCACCCACACACAATAAGACCTTTTGCTCTTATTTGCTCTTTGCTAATTTGGACATTTTACAATTTTTATAGTTTTGCCTCTGTGCACCACAATAGATTTAAAAAATAAGCAGTCAAAATGAATTGAAGTATAGACTTTCAGCTATGATTGAAGTGTTTAAATAAAAAAAATATACATTAAGCATTGAGGAATTGCAGGCAAACTGTTCTAACAATTGTAAATGTAAAGAGTAATTTTAGCAGTCGAATACTTTCTCAAGTCTGAAATCAATTAGGAAATGCAAATTGTCTTCCTTGAGTTGCTTTGTCAGGCCTTTACTGCAGATACTGTATCTTCAGTTTCTACTTGTTTTGGGGTATTTCAACCTATAGTTGTATAAGCAAGTGAAAAGCTTGCTCAGATGAATTGAGGCCAAGTGACTGACCTTGAGAAACCGCCAATTTCTTTGCCTTTAGAAGCTCTTGGGTGCTTTCACTGTATGTTTTGGGTCATAATCCTTTTGTACTGTGAACAACATATAATTGGTTATGCAGCATTTGACTCAATGCTAAGCTGAAAGTGTACATTTCAGAAATCATTCTGCTATTTCTATCAGCAGTCACAACATCAATAATTACTTTGGACCTGTTTCCATAGAAAACCATACATGCCTATGCCATAAAACTGCCTCCTAATGAATGCCAGTGGTCTACATGTCGAGGTTAATCATCTGAAGTTACATTTATGAAGGCCTCTCTTGATTATAAACTTTATGCCTACCTACTAAAGATGTATTTCTTTGGCTAGATGATGTATTCTGTGATTATCCACATTAATTTTAAGGTTTGAGGTTTTTGCCTAGCTTGCAACTGCATTCCATCTTTTTTCTGTTTTGGCCACTCATAGTTTCTGCTATCTTTATGATATTTCTTTATTTTATTTTTTTTAGATAAATGATAGCTCCCTATAATAAGAGTTCAATTAATGTTTATTTGTATAGTCCTTTTAACAATGGTCATTGTTGCTTGACAGCTTCACATTAATATCCTCACACTCTAACAACAAACATTTTTAATGTATTAAACAAAAAACTCCCTGAGACAATAGGAGGAGGAGGAAACCTTAAGAGTAACTTGTATTATATGTTTTTTCATGAAGTCTATTTTGTGGAAGGTATCAACTATTCACTGATGGAGACGTGAGAGCAAAACTGTTGTATGTGTTGCAGTCATGAAAGTCATCTAATGTACTTACATTTTTAGAGTCTACATGTGGGGCTATCAAAAGCAGCAACAGCAAGTGGTTTTAAAGTAATGAGAGCACGATCACCATATTCCAAGAAATAGCATGTGATTAATTTTATTTATTATACTTTCAAATATATTTTTTTTTACTTTTTGAAATACAACAAATATTACTACACATTCAATCACAGCTTGATTCCTTTATTTTCACTGTGGTGATATGCAGAAATAAAAATTGGTGGACCACTGATGTATAAATACATTACTGCCAGTGTTCCATGCATGTAAGTCCAGTCAACATGTTCAGGTTTTTAATCACACTGTTTTACCAAGTTTTAAAATATTTCTGTCCTTCTATTAGGTGTAAAAGGACAGCAGCAGTCTGTGACCCATGTAAAATTACTTAGCATTAAATATTTGTCTGCCATCCAAAAATAACTTTGTTTAAATATAAAATTTAAAAATAAACTGCACATTACATCCACTGTTACAATTACGTTTTTACCTTGTATTATTACTATCACCATTGTTTGAAACACACTCAAATAATAGAAGCAAACTACTTATGAATACGATTTTTTGTGACCTAAGCCCACATGCAAAAACTCACATGCAGATTCTGCTATTAAAAATAATATTTTTATTTTTTGTAATTTTTATTCATCTTAAACTATTCATAGGAATACGATGAAACCTTCTTTTGGTTGAGATCTTAGTTAAGATATTATTTATAAGCTGCATGTAAACATGGCTGTTGGGGCCTAAAGACACTTGATTTTTTACTTTTAAAGACTACACTTCTTTATAAGTACATTCCTGTACTTTATCTGATGCATGATCTGATGCATTTTAATAAAGTTTAATAAAGTAAAAAAAAAAAAAAAATACCAGTCAAGAAGGAATTACTAGAAATCATTGAATGTTAATTATTAAACAATTTGTTTTGAGGGATTATAGCTATTCAAGGCAGGAATGGTCATGTTTATTTTATTAAACCTGAACAATGGCAGTGACTTTGATGTTTGTTACTTCTATTGTAAAGAAATTATGAGAAGAGACGACTCTCTCTCTCTCTCTCTCTCTCTCTCTCTCTCTCTCTCTCTCTCTCTTTCCATCTCTCTCTCTGTCTCTCATTTTAGTCGTTTATCAATGCTGGTTGTACTGTAGATTTATGGGGGCTGTACTACACTTTTTTACAGTAAATTTGCCGTAAATTGGTGGTATATTACTCTCAGTTAGAAAGCGCAGGTATCCACTGTGGTGTTTTTTGTGCAAACTCTCTGCTCTATAGACAGCCATGATTTCTAATAGCAGCCAATCTGTGTGCAGTGAGTCTGTACTTTGACAGCAGTGTTTTTACTCACCGGGTCACCGTGCTACGGTATTCTGCTACAGTAAACTCAATTTATAGGTGGATAGAACTACATTTTACTTTTTGTGCTTGTGCCTCATGTAGATTTGTTTTTGGAAATTAATTTTTGGTTTACACTGATTGTTCTTGTGGTGAGACATGCGATGTTGTATGGTTTAGAGACAGTGGCATTGAGTAAAAGACAGGAGGCAGAGCTGGAGGTAGCAGAGCTGAAGATGTTGAGGTTTTCGTTGGGGGTGACGAGGATGGACAGAAAATTAGAAATGAGTTTATTAGAGTTACAGCGCATGTAGGACATTTTGAAAACAAGGTGAGGGAGGCAAGATTGAAATGGTTTGGATATGTGCAGAGGAGGGACATGGGGTATATCAGTAGGAGAATGCTGAGGTTGGAGCCACCAGGAAGGAGGAAAAGAGGAAGACCAAGGAGGAGGTTAATGGATGTGGTGATTGAAGACATGCAGGTAGTTTGTGTGAAAGAGGCAGATGTAGAGGACAGGGGGGTATGGAGACGGATGATCCGCTGTGGCGACCCCTAATGGGAGAAGCCGAAAAAAGAAGAAAGAAAGTTCTATGGTTAGGCTGGGCCAGATGCACTGCAGTCTAAGTGCATGTTAGGGTACTGTTTAAATAAACAACAACAGTGAAATCTTCAAGTAATAAAACCATTACAACATTGTCCATTTTTGTGGCTCTTCAAAATAACTTTAAGAGCACACCTTTAAACCCAGTCTGCTTTGAAATCTTTGCCTGGAAAAGACCTTGCAGTATAACTGTCTTGATGCTATGCTCAGTTTTGCTATGGTGTATGGCATGAATCTGTCTTTCACAACCTTATTTAAAACGCGGAGTTTGGCTGTTTCTAAGGAGGCTTAGGTGGCCTAGTTTTAAGCCTCCTACATAGCTGTTTCTGTTTCAGCTAATAGTTGTGTTTAAACCTACATATGAAATTGATGATCTTTAAAACCTGCTTGGTAAAATTGGTTACTCATACACCTAATCCTACAAAATCCTTTATTTTGTGCATGTATACAAAGTGTGCAAGTGTGAACTTAAATCCAAAGCATCACACCAAATATTGTTTTTAATTATTTCTCTGCTGTTCATTTACTTTCCATTTGTTAAAAAAATTAAGATTAATAAATGTTAATTACTAAAACAATTTTTTTTATAATTACCACTTATCTTTTAAAAGCATTCTCTCTTTTCAACATTTGTTTACAACTGCTGTGTGTTGTGGTTGATATTATATATATATATATATATCTTAGGAAGAGAAAGATAGAAAAGGAGAGAGAGATAAGTATTAGAAATGCACCAGACAAAACCAATCTCTTCCGATCTGATTGCATGAGAGAATGCACACAGGGTGTTCAGTGATGCAGGTGACACACTGCAGCCGAAATAAATTATTTGTTGACACGACAGCCAGGTTAAGATGAAAGGCAGCAATACTGATTGAGTCTAGGCTCTCACCAAATCAACTATTCAATTTATAATATATATTTTCACCACTCTCTGAACTCACCAGCAAGTCGAAAAGCGATGCATGCTTCTGAATATACATAACAATTTTGGATGTTTTCAGTGGCTTTTGAAAAGAACAACAGGGAATGGGTGCTACACATAGCCTACTACATCAGGAGCAGTGAGACAAAACAGTCCACCAAAGTGCTAGTACTAAACCAAAGCCTGCTATTACACTAGTACTTGAATACAGACTGAGCATTACAATAGTGAAATCAGGAAAAATGCCTTGAGAATAGGAAACTTGTCTATCCAATATATATATATATATATATATATATATATATAGGTAATTAAAATGAGAGAACAATGTATAAACAATTAAACAATTCCGAAATAATGTCATCTTCACTGCTCAACAGTTGAAGGAGTTTTTGTCCTGTCTATACCATGCTACCAGAACACCTTTTCCACAAAATAACTAAGGCATTTCCAAAAAAAACATTATTTTCCAGAAAACACACTGATCAAAATTAGAGAACACTTTCAGATACCTCCCAGTTATTGGTGTTAATCTGGTAACTGGTGCTAATTTCCTTGATTATCTGTCAACCCCTATTTAACTGGCAGCCCACCTTCCAGTTTCACTGACTCTGCAAGATGGTGGGCCGTTCTAAAGTGACCGAAAGCCTCCGGCAGCAGGTTGTCCAGATGAAGGCCAAAGGGATGACCCTATCAGCCATAGCAAGACAAGTTGGTCGTTCCAAATCTGTGATTTCAAGAATATTGAATCTTTACAACATCACAAACTCATTCAAGTCCGCCAAGAAGGCTGGTCGTCCACGGAAGACAAATACAAGAGAGGACAGAATACTGCGGAGGATCTCAATGGGCAATCGTTTCCACACTGCAGCTGGAATTGCTCACCAGTTCAGCGCTGAACAGGGTAAGGATCTGTCTCGTCATACAGTGTCTCGACGTTTAAGAGCATTTGGACTGAAAGCCCACTCTGCAGTGACCAAACCTCTCATTAGCAGAAAGAATCAAAAGGCTAGACTAAGCATGTTGTGTGGACAGAGGAGAACTGGTCCAAATGTTCACTTCAGTGATGAAAGCAAGTTTATTTTATATGGGTCCGATGGGAAACATTATGTTCGGCAACAAACTGGAGAAAGACTGAACCCAAAGTGTGTAAAGAAGTCAGTGAAAAGTGGAGGAGGAAGTGTCATGGTTTGGGGCATGTTTTCTGCAGCAGGAGTTGGGCCTCTTATACAGCTACATGGCAAAGTGAATGCAAATGTTTATCGGAACCTTCTTTAACAACATATGGTTCCTTTCCTGCGTTCATCACCAAATCAGTGTTCATGCAGGACAACGCTCCATGTCACACAGCAAAACGGGTAAAGCAGTTCCTTGAAACTGAAAACATTGAAATAATGACATGGCCTGCCCAGACTCCTGATCTCAACCCAATAGAGAACCTCTGGAAAATCCTTGGCGACAAAATTATGGCCAAGAAACCCACTACAGTCACCGAACTGTGGAGGAGACTGGAAGAAGAGTGGACCAAAATCACACCAGAGCAGTGTGAGAGACTAGTGCTGTCCTGTGGCTGCAGATGTGCTGAAGTCATTCAGAGCAGAGGCCTGTACACTTCCTACTAATTGCTGACTGTTGTAACCTTCAGAAAATTATGTTGTAATCTTTTTCCATGCTACAGTCATTGTTGTTCTCTAATTTGTGTGTTTTCTGCAAAATAATGTTTTTTTTTTGGAAATGCCTTAGTTATTTTGTGGAAAAGGTGTTCTGGTAGCATGGTATAGACAGGACAAAAACTCCCTCAACTGTTGAGCAGTGAAGATGACATTATTTCAGAATTGTTCAATTGTTTATACATTGTTCTCTAATTTTGATCGCCACTGTATATGCATACACACACACACACACACACACACACACACACACACACACACACACACACACACACCGTCTGATCATTGGGCCTTTTATGTATTGTTTTACAGCTACCAATACATTGCCCCTGGATATTTAAATTTAAAGGACAGAGTAAACACTGCAGCCATGCAAAAAATAAATAAATAAATAACATGGATTAGCAGCTAAATCTGTGTTACCATCAGCTTTGCTTTTCTATATCCTCTTGCTGATTAATTCGTCTTTAAACTGCTATTGAGTTTCTGCTATGTCATATAGAAGTTTTTGAGTTACATTTACATATGCATAAATTTATTTGGCAGGCACCCTTATGCAGAGCGACTAACAATTATAACAGTTGAGGGTCAAGGACCTTGCTCAAGGTCCCAGCAGTGACAACTTGAACTCATGATCTTCTGATCAGAAGTAAATTCTTACTAGAGCGAGAGATGCTGTATATGAGGATACAATGTGAGCTATACACATTGGCACCTGGAGTTATAAAGTTTATTAAGCATAATATACTAATATTTTACACTAAATATGCAGTCATGAGCTACTTTGATATGCTACATGCTTATTCATGCTGCTATCCAATCAGTTAAGAGCTTTAGTTGATATTACCATTATTCAACAGAATGGAGAAAAAATTATTACTGTAACTTTTATCATGACTGTGTGTGTTGAAAGAATGTTGAAGAGGAAAGGTGACATTTTTTTTTTTATCTTCGGCTCTCGAGGAATCTTGTGTCCACTGTAGCCTCAGATTCTTGTTCTTGACTGATAAACCCTTCCATTCATCGGATGTTTTAGCACTAGTCGGTGAAAACTCTAAAGCATTGCTGTGTCACAATTCTTTTTTTCAGAATCTGAATTTATTGGCCAAGTGTGTTGACACAAGGAATTTAATTCCAGCTGTTAGTGACTCTCAAAGGTACAGACATAAATAACACTATACATTTAGCTTTAACTATGCAAGACAAAACAGACAAGACAAGACAAAACAGACTATACGAGACAATACAGACTATGTGAGACAATATAGACAGTACGAGTATTAAATAGGTATACAGAGCATATTACAGATCAGTAATGTACATAAAGTGTGAGTGCATGGTAGTGCCAATAACAGTATTGTGTGTCAGGTACAATAAAGAGTGTAACATTTGTACAATATACAGCAGCAATAGTGTGTGTAACATATACGGATGATGTGATGACTGACGGTTCTGATAATGCAGTACTTATAGATATGAAGCAGGGAATATAATTATGGTGAGTTGTTAATGAGGGTGATTGCCTGAGGAAAGAAGTTTGGTAAACAATGTTCTGTAGCACCTGCCAGAAGGGAGGAATTGAAAGAGGTTTTGTCCAGGGCGCGAAGGGTCAGTAGTGATTTTTCCTGCCCGGTTTTTGGTTCTTGTATGGTACAAGTCCTGGAGAGTGCGCAGTGGAGCGCTAATTATATTTTCTATTGTTTTAACTGTGTTGCAGTCTGTTCCTGTCCTGTTTTGTTGCTGCTCCAAACCAGATGGTGATGGGTGTGCACAGGACAGATTCAATGACTGCAGTGTAGAACTGCACCAACAACTCCTGTGGCAGACCATACTTTCCTAATTGCTGTAGAAAGTACATCCTCTGCTGGCCCTTTTTGAGAATGGAGTTTATGTTGGATGACACAAGGCTGTTGGATATTGTGAAGGAGAGTAGTGTTGAGGGGTATTTCCTAAAGTCCTCTATCATCTCCACAGTTTTGAATGTGTTTAGCTCTAGGCTGTTCTGACTGCACCATAGGACCAGCCGCATCACCTTCTGCTGATATGCAGACTCGTTGCCATCTTGGATGAGTCAGATAAGCGTAGAGAGAGGACACATCCCTAAGGAGCACTAGTGCTGACTGTCCGAATACTGAAGGTAACCCTGCCCAGACTCACCTGAAGAGATGGAGGGTTTCTTGAGGACCAGGATGATTGTGGAGAGTTTAAAGCAGGAGGGGACCTCACATTGCTCCAGTGATCTGTTGGAGAAATGGGTGAAGATAGGAGCCAGTTGGTCTGCACATGCTTTGAGACAGGAGGGGGAGACACCGTCTGGGCCGGGAGCTTTCCTTGTCCTCTGTCTCTGAAAGAGCTGATACACATCCTCTTCAAAAATCGTGAGCGCAACTTGATTGCTGGGAGTAGTTGTTAGAGGGGATCTCAGATATGTAATGGTGGCAGTCAGTGGGCTGAATTGGATGAGAGGTGTGAAGATATTGTTCTCAAACCTGCAGTAGAAGGTGTTGAGGTCGTCAGCCCGGTCTTTGTTTGCTTCAGTGGGGAGGGGTGGTCTTCTGTAGTTTGTGATACATTTCAGGCCTTTCCACACTGATTCAGGGTTGTTAGCTTTCAGCTTGTCAGAGTAGCTTCTTTTGGCTATTCTGATCTCTTTTGTCAGTAAATTCCTGGCCTGCTTATTCAGTGCTTTGTCCTCCCCTTTGTAGGCATCTTCCTTGGCATGTCGAAGTTTTTTTCAGTTTGGCTGTGAACCATGGCTTGTTGTTACTGATTTGGTATTACTGAATTTGCTGTTACTGAAGGTTTTGGTTGGTACACACACGTCTTTGCAAAAAGTGATGTAAGATGCCACAGTGTCAGTCAGTTCATCCAGGTTGTCAGTTCCAGCCTCAAAGATACTCCAATCAGTGCAGTCAAAGCAGTCTTGTAGTTCCTGCTTTGCCTCACTGGTCCTTCTCTTCACTGTTTTGACTACAGGCTTAGCAGATTTTAGTTTCTGCCTGTATGTTGGAATAAGATGAACCAAGCAGTGATCGGAGTTCCCCAAGGCTGCCCGGGTTACAGAGTGATATGCATCCTTACGAATTATGTAGCAATGATCCAGTGTTTTTCTATCTTGTGGGACATTTAATATGCTGCCTGTATTTTGAAAGTTCGAGTGTTAGTTTTGCTCTTTTAAAGTCTCCAAGGATAATAAAAAGAGAATTTGGATTTTTTTTTTGCTCCAAACCGGATATTTGCTTTGCCAGGTTTTGCAGTGCATTACTCACTTTGCCCTGTGGTGGGATGTAAACTCCGGTCAGAATAAATAAAATAAGTTCCTGCAGTGATTCTAAGTTTGGGCTGCAGTATTTATTCAGCACTGTGACATCTATACACCAACGTTCGGTAATGTAAAAGTAGATTCCACCGCCTTTCATATTACCTGATAGCTCTGTTAGATTATCTGCACAGTGTAAGTGAAAGCCCGAGAGAAGTAATCCACTGTCCGGGATCCAGTGACTGAGCCAAGTTTTAGTAAAACAAACAGCAGTGAAGCATGCAAAGTCTTTGTTTGTTCCGTTAAGAAGAATTAGTTCCGCAATAAGCGGAGGTTCACCAGGTGAATTGATGGGAGAGCAGTTCTAAATCCCTCTGTCGTAGCTTCACTAGCGCACCAACATGCTTCCCCCCACCAGCTTCTCCTCCATGTACCATAGAGAGCAGCTGCTCCTCCAACAAAGAGCTCGAAAAAACTTTCTGGGTTTGTAAAAACTGGTAAAAAAGTGAACTGCCCGATGTTAAGCAGTTCTTGTCTCGTGTAAACAAAGAGAAAGAAAGTACCAGAGAGAGTCGTGCCGAGGCTGCCATCTGCGGCGCCATCTTAGATCTTGGAATGGACTTCAGAATACTTAATATAGGACCTTATTCATTGCAGCTAGTATTTAATACAGAGCTGCAAAATTTCTTTTTTCTATGAAGGGCCAAAAATCTTGATTGAGGGGCCATGGCCCGAAAATAAAATTCCATAAAAGTGAAAGCTCTTTATAGAAACAACAAATATTGTATGCTTTCAAAACAGCAGACAGTTTCCTCTTGTCTGTATGCCACTTCCTTGATCTCTGCATAGTTAGCTGGTCACTGAGTGTCACAAAACATGCTGCACCTGCAGTTCAAAGTACGCATGTACAATAAAAATTCAAATGTATTTATAGTTTCTATGCATGTAATTAAACCGGTTTTTTTTGCCGCTTAAAAGGCAAACAAAACATTATGTTAAAGATGAAGATCCGTGGCAATGGCATTTTTCCCTTTTTTCCTTAACAGCTTATATATGGCATGGCCCAAGTATGGGCATCTCTAAATTAATTTGCTAATATTATTTGCTAATATAATTTTTTTCTATTCCCATTTGGCTACAGTTTTCATTTATCCTTTGATCCTAATGATCTATTTTGGAAAATAGTCTTATATAGAAGGGTAAACATTGTCCAGATATTAATATTTTACACATTTTTGTTTTAGTACAAGAGCAGTTTTATTAGCTACTTATTTATGATATTAAATTTAAAAAATATAACATAGACATATTTACATTTACATTTGCGGCATTTATCAGACGCCCTTGTCCAGAGCGACATACAAACATGCTTTGAGTTCTTAGTAATGAATAAATCTACACTGGTAAACTAGATTACAAACTTAATATAAATCAGACTATAACTCTTCATTTTTACAAAGCAAACTTATAAAGTGCTAATTTAAGTGTTATATATATATATATACACACACAAGTCAAATAATCATCATAATTTGCATTTGGATTGCTTTTGTTTACAATCTTTCAGTTTAAGGCAGATGACCTTAAACTGAAAATACTTCTTGCTCTCTAAACTTTATTTTTTCTCTTAGTGGGAGCACAGTATTGCTAATGTGGATTTAAATATGTCATTATGACATGAACAAAAGCTGTTATTTCCATTATGACTATTCCTGCTTATTGGCATTTAAAAAGAGCATTTGCAGCACTAAGGGGTAAAGAAATGGAAATGTTGGCATTTTAATGGATTCTGTTTATCTTTTATTCAAGAACAAATATTTGTGCTAAGGTCATGAGAAAATAAATTTGCATGACATGCAACAGAAAATTTCACCTGCACTAATTTCGTATATACTCATTTAAATCTTGTTGGTGGCTCAGATTTTAGTGCTGACTTGCAGTGAGTATTGTTTACAGAATAAAAGTGTCCCAAAAAGAGACAAGCTAAAGTAAAAAAATATCAAAAGTATTATTATCATTGATTGTTGACTGTGTTTCTGTCTGTGTTACAGATGGTCTTACTGACTGCATTGATCCAGACTGTTGTCAGCAGTCAAGCTGCAGTAATAAACACTTCTGTCAAGGAGCTCCTGATCCACTCACTTTGCTCCAGCAGACTCGAAGCCAGTCAGATTCGACTCCCCTGTATAAGAACACCTTCTTTCAGCGAGTCCGCTTCCTTTTGGGCAAGGCTAGCACTCACACTCTGCATGGAGACATGCCTTTTGATGCCAGGTGTGCTTGCGTGTGCGCGTGTGTGCGCTCCCACGAACATCAGTATTCACACATGCATAACACACTATTAAAGCTCTTCACTGTCTATAGAATGTCACACATACTGTCAACATAAAGTAAGATTGTTTTGTATTTGTGTCCACAACCTGGCATGTGTAGGTTGGAAAGAGGACTTAATAGACAGGCGACTTTTGGCAAAGCTTTGTGTTTGTATTTATTTTTCCCTTATGCTTTCCAGAGCGTGTGTGTGTGTGTGTGTGTGTGTGTGTGTGTGTGTGTGTGTGTGCGTGTGTGTGTGTTGCCAGCTATGTCTCTCTCTCAGCAGTTTCTGAAAGAGCAGAGAAATACACATAGTATTTCCAGAGTAACTCCTCTCTATCCACAGCTGGCATTTAACCATGCCCTTTGCTGTCCTACTACCCAACTCAGGCTGGGGAGCAAGCCGAGCTGTGGGTGTCACCCATACTATTGCTGTAGCACAAGATAAGAGAGCTTCAGGCGGACAGCATGGGGCAGTCCTCGTACACTGGCATGGGTGAAGGTATCCCGCGTGTTGGTCTTTCTCTCGCTGCTGTAAAAGATTACTAAAATAGATTGCAATTTGTAGCATGACTCTAATTTTTAACCTCTAATCTGAATCCAATTTGTAGTAAAGATTTATGTTGACTATATCTAATTCAAACTGATCACCTTATTGGTTGTATTTCTTACATTTTAATAGATTATTCTAAGCATTCTGTCTTTTCAATTAATCATTCATTATGGACCTGGGGTCTCTTAGAGCCTTGTGCTTGGCCAACTATACCTGCTTATGGAGGAAAATTAGCCAGTCCGAATCTTAGTCAGAGGATATGACCGTAAACTAATATTCTTTAAGTAGGCTGCTCAATGCTTGCTTATGCATAAAGAATAATTAATTGAGCCACTTTGTTAAAGCTTACTAAGTCAGTGATAGCCACTACACATGCTCATGGACACAAACTCGTCAGTCTGAATCTTAATCATAGGATATACTGTAACTGTAAACTAATATTAGTTTTAATAATATAATAGGCCACTCATTGCTTGTTAGTGCTTAAAGAATAGTTGATTCTTTAAGCATAACTTTGTTATAACTTGCTGTCAGTGATAGTTAGAAATT
Organism: Silurus glanis; assembly: GCA_014706435.1. NCBI lineage: Eukaryota > Metazoa > Chordata > Actinopteri > Siluriformes > Siluridae > Silurus > Silurus glanis. Next base: position 451,022 of record JAAIIK010000038.1, read on the forward strand.
AGAAGGTCCCAGACGTTGTGCTCAATGCTCTATCCATTCATGAGCTTTCTGTATGTACTATCCTGGTCCTCAATTTGCGGTAACACCAGACTACATAATCAACCAGATATAAATGATTTCAGGAAATTTCAATATATATAATAATATATTTCAATAGAGTTAATCAAGAATTTTCCATTTATTTCCAGGCAGTAATCAATAAGCAAATTTCAAATCTAAAACAAATAAAAGGTGGTTACACAACATGATCAGCATAAAACTTGTTTACAAATAGAATCACTGTACCTGGCAATAAAGACACACAGAGACTGTGTGGGAAGTTCTGACTACAGAATGCCCTGAGTGTTTCGCCAAATCTTCTTAAATACCCAAACCACCGTAAACATTTATAATTTCAAATAAATAAAAGCTTTACAAACCCTTTCTTGGGACGAGATGTGACCTAAAAACCAATTACCACCTAGGGTAAAAACCAACACCTGATAAAGAACTTTTCTGGGACAACGCTCACATTAGTAGGACAGAAATTTCCCCAAACCTGAGATCTTTATTTTTGGTCTGTTCTACTGATATGGGGCTGAGATCATATTTCCAATCACACTGAGACCTTTAAAATGATACCAAACATGTAAGGGTAAAATTCATACATTCCTAAAATGTTATTTGCAAGTATAGTAGCTTGAATTCCGAGAACTTTCAAGTCACCTTTTCATATCCCCAGGAGGGAAAAAGGGGGGCTCAAGTATGGGTCAGGGGGCAGCTGAACAAATGGCTTTCTCTTCTCAGATTTAAGATATCCTCTCCTCAGTTTGAAAAGTTTATTGTTTTGTTGCATGGCAGTTCTTGGGGTCTGGCCTCAAGAAGTTGCATGGAAGTTCTCTGTGTCTGACCTCATGAAGAGATCTGACCATCCATACACCATAATCCCTGTTTTCTTATAATGTAGGTTGGCAATCAAAATGCAATTTTACCACAGTGGGAGAAACCTTCACTATTGCATACAAAAATGTCCATGTAAATCTTATTTACAAAATCACTCAACACCTTTGTGTTGAGTGATTTTGTAAATAAGATTTACATGATTTACACTTTTGAACATACAGGTTCAAAAGTAGATTAATAAAACTAAATCCTTTGAACACAGATTCCTTTGTAAAGAATTAGTTTTATTAAACTACTTTTATAGCATAAAAAGTAGTTTAATAAAACTAATTCTTTACAAGCACCGTGTTGTGTATCTAAAAGTGTATCTAAATGCCACTTTTGTTTTGGGTTTCACTCTTAGTTACATCTAGCTTGCTGCACTGAAGACATCTGCATCAGACACTAGCAAAACATTAAATATGATGTTATAATGATGGTAAAATTATGTTAATAACATAACATAAATTATTCTTATTCTTTCTGCTGCTCCGATTAGGGTTTCCCACAGAGGAACACTCTGTCCTCTACATCTGCCTCTTTCAAACCAACTACCTGCTTGTCTTCCATCACCACCTCCATAAACCTCCTCCTTGGCCTTGCTATTTTTCTCCTTCCTGGTTGCTTCATCCTCAGCATTCTTCTACCGATATACCCCATGTCCCTCCTCTGCACATGTCCAAACCATCTCAATCACACCTCCCTCACCTTGTCTCCAAAACGTCCTACATTACATGCCCCACTAATAAACTAATTTCTAATCCTGTCCAGATTTGTTACTCCCAATGAAAAACTCAACATCTTCAGCTCTGCTACCTCCAGCTCCACCTCCTGTCTTTTACTCAGTGCCACTGTCTCTAAATCATTCAACATTGCAGGTCTCACCACAGTCCTATAAGCTTTCCCTTTCCCTCTTGCAGATTCCCTTCTATCACAAATCACTCCGCCCACTATTCTTCACCCACTCCACCCTGCCTGCACTCTTTTCTTCACTTCTCTAACACACTTTCCATTACTTTGCACAGTTGACCCCAGGTACCTACACTCCTCCACCTTCTCCACCTCTTCTCCCTGCACAACTCCACTGCCCTTCCTCTTATTCACACACGTACTCTGTCTTACGCCTACTGACTAATATCATACGCAAACATCATAGTCCATGGAGACTCCTCTCTGACCTCGCCCGTCAACCTGTCCATCACCACCGGGAAAAGGCTCAAAGCCGATCCTTGATGCAATCCCACCTCCAACTTGAACCAGTTTGTTGTTCCTACTGCACACATCACCGCTGTCACATTGTCCTCATACATGTCCTGCATACACATACTTCTCTGACACTTCCTGACTTCCTCATATTATACCACAACTCCTCTCTTGGCACCCTGTTATATGCATTTTCTAAATCTACAAACACACAATGCAACTCCTTCTGACCTTCTCTATACTTTTCCATCAACATTCTCAAAGCAAATATATCATCTGTAGTGCTCTTTCTTGACATGAAACCATACTGTTGCTCACAGATGGTCACCTCTTTTCTCAACCTGGCTTCCAAAACTCTTTCCCATAACTTCATGGTGTGACTGATCAACTTTATTCCCCTGTAGTTACTCCAGGTCTGCACATCTCCCTTATTCTAAAAAAGTTGGTACCAGCACACACCTTCTCTATTCCTCAGGCATCCTCTCACCTTCCAGAATCTTTTTAAACAATCCTGTTAATAACTTCACTGTCATCTCTCCTAAACATCTCCATGTTTCTACCAGTATGTCATCTGGTTCAACATTAACATAATTTAATTTAAAAACATTTATAAAATATTTTAAAATGTTTTAAATTCATTTGGCATTTATGTAAACATTTATGCTTTCTGTATTTCTGCTTCTGTTACACAAGAGAAAAAAACTGAACAATGTTTTTGTTTACTTAATGTTTTGTTTACTAAATTCTGAAATAGCCTTATTTAGAAAAATCCAAACATTTTACTATGCTGCTTAAATTTGAATAATTAATACAAATGTATTAATGAATGGCCAAAATAGAAGGTAGTGCAGTGATTTAAAGCTTATAATATAATGTTTATTGCTATTGATATAGATTTTTAATACATTTTGCAAATATTTCACGCACCAAATGAGTCAGAGTCTATAGTCTCTCTATTTGCTCCTGTTAAACAGCTGTTTAAATGTGCGATTTTAATACCTTAACTCACTTCTCTGAAATCAGTTCCTTGTTTCTATGGCACAATTATTATAACATTTAACACCTTATTTAAAATGCATTGCTGCTAAAGAAACCTTTTAACAGTATATTCTTCTCTAATCATCAGTGTTATTTTGTTGTGCTAGAAGAAAAAAAAAAGCAAATCATGAAAGCCAAACACTAGGAATTCTACAAGCTTCATTTAATTGGCTATAGTCCATCAGGGAGCAGGACCATTAGATGTCTTTGAAAGTTCAACACAATACAGAAACTTATTTCTGATATATTCTGAGAAATCATAACATGATTCTGTTAATTTTTACCAAGAATACCAAAAATTATTTCACACCATAATGTACTATACATTCAGCAACACTTCAAAGTGTTCACTTTATTTGTCTAATTATATTTTTGGAATCAGTTATATATATCAGTTATATCTAACTTTCCTGTGTGATGACTGTAACCTTATATATTCTCATTTGCCATTGTTTTTGGGGTAGCCTATTTAGAATAACTGATTTCTAAAGTGTGAGCAAGTCCAATAACTTGAACTCTATTTATTTACTGCTTATTGTTTATTTTATCTGCAAATTATGAATTTTAACCCATTGGAGTGTGGCACACACTAAAGGCTTTTGTCAGATGCTAGGCATAGGAAGGGAGTAAAGATGAGTTTTTAGGCCATGGTGACTCACTGGAAAGATCTGTTGCAACATGCAAAAGTTTTATGTTATCTGTGTGAGTGTAACGGAGGCTCTTTTGGAATTTAGCTAATGTATTATTTTTTTGCAATTAATAAGTATAAATAAATAGTTTGACCACAATAACCTAATGATTTAAAACAAGATATGTTTCAAAATTGTTTAGTCATATATAGTTATAAGTAAAGTGAAGATATTTATTACTGCAATTATTATTACATATAATTAACACTGTTTTTTAAATTAGTCAGTGACGGCAAAAGAACTAAATAGGCAAACAAATTTCTATTGGGGCTGCCAAAGTTTAAAATGTTTAATGATTTTAAATGAATTGCTAAAATGCTGTTAACACATTTGTTCAATTACATTACAACTGTTTAAATTTGTGGGTAATTTGTAAAATTTAACTTTAGTCCCATTCTTACAAGAGCTGCTGCAATATGCTTCAGACATGTAGAGGTGGCAAAAGTACACACATCCATTACTTAAGTAGAAGTACAGATACTCATGTTTTAAAATACTCGGGTAAAAGTTGAAGTACTGATTATACCTTTTTACTTAAGTGAAAGTAAAGAAGTCTTGGCTCTGACATGTACTTAAGTAAAAAGTAGTTATTACTTCTACCTGTTTTAGCTGTTAACTGGACCTCACATCATATTAATATTTGACAGACAGACAGACAGACAGACAGACAGACAGACAGACAGACAGACAGACAGACAGACAGA
>JAAIIK010000038.1:458690-484052 GCA_014706435.1 Silurus glanis
CTTTCTTTCTTTCTTTCTTTCTTTCTTTCTTTCTTTCTTTCTTTCTTGTTTTATTCATTCATTCATTCGTTCATTAATTTAATCCTACATGTGTATGTATTACAGATAATGCACTGATTTATCTATAGTTGTAAGTGAAGCAGCTAATTTACATTTTTAGTTATTTTTCTAAAGCAAAAAACAGAGAAAAGAAAAAGAAACATCATTTTCACTGACACTGTGATCAAAATGGTGCTTGGTAAAAACTCAGCTTTTTCAAATCTTCTGATCTAGCCAAGTGGCTGTGGTGCGAGGGCAAGTTGTGACAATGGATGGTTCCCCTCTGGTTGGAGTCAATATCACCTTCCTTCAGCACCCGCTGTATGGATTCACCATCAGTCGGCAAGATGGCAGGTAACACTGGAACTTGGATGGAACTTTTTTATTGTTCTGACTTCATTTTCCATTTCAGTCAAAATTAGATTTTGTTTAAATCAATATATGCATGTCTCAATGTCTGATAAATGTCAACCTGAATGAATTATAGTTAATCTAAATGTTTGGATTAAATATTAGAATTTTATGTGTAATGGGAAAGTTTAATGGGAAATTATTGTGTCTGTAACATGACCTTCATGTCTAGTATACAGACTAAAGAACCTTTACTAGTAAAATGGGTATCTGCTAAATTCTGTAAATATAATAATGTACAGGAAAGATGCTTTATGTCAATTTGTAATGATTCTTTGCTAATAAGTAAGATGAATATAGTAAAATAAATGTTTCTACTCTATTGAATAAAACATTCAAAAAAGAATCTGGTTCAATCTCTAAGTAAGAAGATAAATACTTTTTTTTTCATTCATATGCTTATTTGTATGTTTTCTGTCTTGCATGTCTAGTTTTGACCTTGTGGCACCAGGAGCTGTCTCTGTGACCTTGGTGTTCCAGAGGCAGCCTTTCCTCACACAGAGACGCACAGTATGGCTGCCTTGGAACAATTTTTTGGTGCTGGACAATGTGGTCATGACTGATAAGGAGGTTGTGCTCCAATCCTGTGATGTGAGGAACTTCATCAGCCCTTATCCAATTTTGATGCCTTCACCACTTACCAGATACACAGGGGAATGTGCACTTCGGGGACCAGTCATCCCAGAGCTACAAGTAAGCTTAATTTGTTTTGTGCAGGTTACTCTGCATAGCCCAGGCCTGACCCAAAAAGTGTCTAGTTCGCTTAACTGTGCACTCAAATTAAAGATGAGAAGTGGCAAAATAGCAGTGGTGGGCCGTGCATTTGGTAATTGGGCCTTCAGTGGGGACTTACCCGACTAAATCCACCTCTTAGTACCACTACTATCACGTCGCAATTATAGAAGCCATCAATACTATACAAAAACAATATAACAATGCGTGGCATTACATAGAGAGAGAGGCAACTGTGCCACCTACGTTATTTGGAGCAGTTCAGAATCAATATTTGTCTAATAACATGACAAAAACATAAACATTTTATAAAATACAATCTACTCACCAGAGATGCATACTCATAATTTGCACCGCTCCTCAGAGGCTGTAAGCCAGTGGTACCGCTCATATTCACTGGTCTGGAAGTGGCGAACAAACCCTTTCCTGGGCTGAGACAAGCTAGCTAGCTTTGGGGTTGGCCGACCTCTCCTTACGATGTCTAGCTTTTCTTGAAAATTTATTTCTAAGTACCGTATTTTTCGGACTATAAGCCGCTACTTTTTTCCCACGTTTTGAACCCCGCGGCTTAAACAACGAAGTGGCTAATTTATGGATTATTCCTGGGTTTTTCCCGGTTTCACAAACTTCAAGCCAAAAAACTGAACCCCATAACATTAGACCAATGAAATTTCCGAACGGAAACGAAAAAATGCAGCTCACCTGTGTGATAAACTCCCCAGAGAAATACAGTGGTACCTTGACCTACGAGTTTAATTTGTTCCGTGGACGAGCTCGTATCTCAATTTGCTCGCACATCAAATCAGTTTTCCATATTGAAAATACTTAAAATGGCATTAATCCGTTCCAACCCTCAAAATGACACCCCGTTACATTAATGCACTCGTAGGTCAAGGTACCACTGTAGTTGTGAAAGGAAGGAGGAAGACAGTGAACAATGACTTACTTGGTCGGCTACTGTTTAGATACCCGTTTTTATGTTTCATGTTATTAAATTGGAAAATACATTTCTAAATAACAAATCTTGTATAAAAACATAATAGAAAGTATGTAAAGATATAATAAGGTTTTATTCAGTGTATTTTCCTTGAAGATGAGACGACTTGAGCTAACGAAAACGCCGGTGGGGTGTGTGTGTGTGTGTGTGTGTGTGTGTGTGTGTGTGTGTGTGTGTGTGTGTGGAGGGGGTAGAGGCGATAAGTGGAGGCGGAGGGAAAACTCGTTTTTTTACTATCACTCCTGTACACTACGTATCCCTCAACTTTAAAATTGTTACTTTTTCTTCTTTGCTTATCTTAATTTTCGTCACAATCTTCGCTTTCTGGCTTCGCTTAGCCATCTAGAAGCGGCGTCTCTAGCTCGTACCTCAATTTTTTGCTCGCGTAACAAAGCAAAAAATTAGACCGAGTGACCGCTCATACCTCGGAAAACCCGTACGTTAATGCACTCGTAGGTCAAGGTACCACTGTAGTTGTGAAATGAAGGAGGAAGACAGTGAACAATGACTTACTTGGTCGGCTACTGTTTAGATACAAGCCGTTGTAACGCGTTGAGTCTGGGTGAAGGGATAGCTCACTAAAACTCCAGTTGCAACAGAAATTATATAAGCACAGACAGGTTTCCAAAACTCGTGCTTTTTTATTTTTCTTGGCAACAGCGTTACGGGTTAGTCAAAGAAACTTAGAAATGAGCATCAGAAAATAATAAGGACATAATCCTCAGTCTCACACACACACACACGCAGTAATACCGGAAGAATGCAGTCCATGCTATTCCCAAAATACCGCTATGCTCCTAATAGAAGCGCAACATATTTCACCCGTTACACCGTGTGTAACGTGTCTTTCGTTAAAGCCTGTGTAAAGTACATTAGTGTAGACACCTGCGGCTTATAGACAGGTGCGGCTTATTTATGTTAAAAATAAAAATATTTGTCAAATTCAGTGGGTGCGGCTTATATAAGGGTGCACTTTACAGTACGGAAATTACGGTATGTCCAAATCAAATCAATTTCTCTTCCTCAGTAGGCATAAAAAAGTCTAACTCTGATGTACTAATGTGTACAGCGCGCTACAGACTTGTTTTGCCAGTTGAACTTGGCTGTAACAGTTTCCCTCTGACCAACCAATCAGAGGACGGAAATATGCTGACGCTATTCTGGGCCAGCTAGCTGGCCCTGTGAGGCAAATTAGAAATCTGATTGGTTAAAGAAACAGAGCTAATTCTTAAGGAGATTATGGTAGAGATTATGGTAGAGATCATAGAGAGGCCTCTATGTGCTGCAATGACAATCTAATCTGCCCAGGGCTTTCTCAGTCAATACTGTTGGCGTTTTTACCATAATGATTGGACAAAAAAATCTAACATCCACATACACGTACTGGAAGCAGTGCAGCCAAAAAAAAAAAAAAAAAACACTACAAAATGAAGATAATAAACTGTTGGGGATAAATTAATACAAAATATAAGTATTTAGGTTGTAAATGTAGTTCAGTGCTTCTGTGTTTAGGCCAGCAGAGAAGGCTTTGCTGGCCCTGACTGCCCACCACTGCAAAATAGAAATGAGATTTGTGCTATGTATTCTTCGTAAGCACAACTAGAGACTCCTAAAAGTCTAAAAGCAGTAAGATTTTTGGTAATCTGTTCAAAATGCAGTATATAAAATACAATGAGTATAATCTTGTATACATAATCACATTTGTAGCGAATTTAGCTCACAAAGAAAAGGAAATATTTATAAGTAATTATAACGGGTTATAGTTACTCCTAAATATTTAAATTAAGTCGAATTGACGGTAATGGAATTAACGTTACACTTATTTGGTCTGTTTGTCCGCCGAACAGACAGTATAACTTTTTATTAATTCTATAAAAGAGGCATCTCCCCGGCCAAGAAAGATGCGACCCCCCCTTTACATTATACCGTACAATTAATAGATCATGTAGTTCAGATCGAATGTTGCAGGAACCTTGCAATGTGAGCGGCACTCAGAGACAATCACCTATGAAAAATATGGCGTTTAATGAATGAGACAAACGTAACATAAAACTAACTACACAAACATACGAAATAAACAAAAAGAAACAAAAATAAGAAATAAACAAAAAGAAAAATGAAAATGAAAATAAACAAAATGTTAAGAATAGGAAAAGGAGTAAGAGAAGGGAAAGAAAGGAAGAGCCGAAAGACAGGAAAGGAATGGCAAGCTTAAACTTCGAAATGAACCACATCCTAAATGAGACTCATCGAGGAATTCAAATTCACCTTAAAATTAAGGGGCTCAAACTTAAACACGCATCTAAATTGGTTGGTAAAACGGTTACTTGCATTGGCTTGTTTGCACAAGAGTCCGGATGCGACAAAGGAATCTTTGAAGAGTCGGTTAGGAGGGAGTCAGATGTTCTTCCAGGTTCTCCTGAAGATCAGAGCAGTTGTTGTTCTTGAAGATAAAGCTTGCTGGAAGATCTCAAAAAGGATTTGAGATCTCTTCTCGAAGAGTCGCTGCTGGGCTGTTCTAAGCTTCCGGCCCCGGGCGTCCGAGCCTTTCCGGTCGAGCCTAGTGAGCGAGCTTGCTTGACTTGACTGACTGTTGATTAGTTGGGTTCAAGATGTTTTAAAGGTCCTGAACCCCACCCATCTTTGGGGGAATGGCCAATGCTATGGCCTGAAATTTTGGAGGGAGAAACTCCCTTTGTTCATGCGTTTGTGGGCATGGTTTCCGGGTTATACTTGCTTTGGAGAACTTAAAGTTTTTTTCGTTTATTTGCAGGAGAAGATACCTACAAGATGTATGTTTGTGTCATGTGAAGTGGGACATTCTATTTATTATTTAATTAATAAAAGAATGCTCCCTTTTGGTGTGTGTGTCTGTATATGTGTGTGTGTCACAAACAGACGTACTGGGGCCGAGTTTCGAGAGTGAATTGTTTTATGGTTTGAGGGTCCCTGTGGAGTCAACCAGAGAGGCCAGGGGGTTATCTGTCAGAGTCTGTTTTTATTCTACCAAAATATAAATTTTTTGAGCTCTGATTGTCAGAATGGATTAACGGCCTGCCTTGTTCAAATCCACTTCATTGTCAGTTGATAACAACATCCCTTGTAAAAATTAGGTGCTTAAAATAAATAATTATGATTGTATTTAGAGGCCAAGCTTATTTCATGATACAGACTCTGATACCTAACTGTTTTTGTTTCACTCCAGGCTGTCCAGGAGGAAATCACTATTCCAGACAGCTTTATGAAGCTCAGCTATCTCAGCACACGTGCTGCTGGCTATCAGTCCCTGCTGCGTGTCATCCTCTCACACGCTTCCATTCCACCAGGTCTCAGAAAGCTGCATGTATCTGCTGTCATTGAAGGCAGGAAGTATCAAAAATGGTTTCCAGCTGCCCCAGGATTAGTTTATGTTTTGTCATGGAACAAAACAGATATCTATGACCAGGAGGTGTTTGGCCTGACTAAAGCATCTGGTGAGCATTCTGCATTGCTTATGTATTTGCCATCTTTGTTTTTTATTTATTTATTTATTTATTTATTTATTTATTTATTTATTTGTTTATTTAAAAATATCTAAAGGTAACAATATGAAACAAAAACAGTAAAATGTACAATAAATATTTCTAAGAAGTACATTATTACAAATGCAAAAAGTATTTTTCAGCTTGTATTATTCTTTCCATCTCTTGAGTAGGATCCTCAAGCATTTAATGCAGTTTGGTGCATTTTGCTTCAATTTTTCATAAATTCCTTTACTACATTTATACTTTTAATAATTAAAGATGAAGATTATGCAAGCTATACTGGGCATATCAATTGCTATAAATTCAGAGGAATGGCCTAGGCTAATGGAACATGGGTGTCTAAAACATAGAACAGAGTGCTAACTTCTGTTTTTTGGAGAACTTTGTGGTGTCTTTGTGTTATTTCATTCCTCTGTTAATAAATAACACTCTTAAAAGCTTAATGCTTAAGTTTAAGCTATATAAGTTATTTATTTCATAATGCAAGCATTTGCTGTAACTCACTGATCATTCTCATTTGATATAGAGGTCGGTTTTATAATTGTACCACTTTTATGATGATTGCACTCTTCATTTTGTGTTTTGATCTGCAACCGCACCCTTGAACTGTCATAAAGCACTAATGAAGCTTATCACATCATTTTATACTGGACTATTGCTAGATAAGATAAGGCTATTGCTCTTATCACCATTTTTGTGGATGTGTATGAAAGCCCAGTATAACAATCTAAAAGCATTTCATCTATCATTTAATGGCTTGCATTGTAGTGTGATTGGAAACACAAGTGGAAAATTTGTATCACAACCCTGTGTGACACCTTGTGTAGCTGTTTGCTCTTACTAAGACATTTTTATTGTGAATGTGAGTGTTTGTTGTATGGTGCATTGCCTTAAGCACAAGTGGAAAATTGGTGTCATTGTCCCGAATATTGTTCCAATATCCAGCTACTCTTCAGTCATTTAATCGCGTGTTGTAATAACACTAGGTGCAGGTGTTTTTAAAAGTGTCTGATTACAGAGTCTTGATTGTTACTATTCAGTTCAACACGTCTGAAGAAGGAATCTTTGCTCCAAATTGATATTTGAGTGGATGGTGTGCACTGTCAGTTATTCAGGCAGAGAAATTTACACTTCAATTAGTTTAAGGTCCCTCAAGGGGGCTTTCACTATGTTTATAGAAATCCAACATAATCTCAAAGCCAAAGTTCAATAGTGTCTTCTCACTGTCTGTCACATCTCTCTCTCTCTCTCTCTCTCTCTCTCTCTCTCTCTCTCTCTCTCTTTTTTTTTTTTTTCTGTTGCACTTTTCTCTCCTAATTGCTTTCTGCCCTAGTCTGATTCTTGTGTTCATTCATACTCATTTCTTTCATTTTCATCACACATGTCTCTCTCTCTTTTGTTCTTGCAATATTTCATCTTTCAATGCTTTCCTTATTTGTATTTTGCAAACATCTCACACAGACCAGCATAATTCTCTTGAGGACTACAACAGCAATATGATCATCACAGTAATATATATATAGAATTTCTATTTTATTATTATTATTTTTTTTTTTTTTCGAAACACCTGCCTGTTTTTTTCCTTCCTTCCATATTCAGCTCTGTAAATTAATCTTTTGATCAATGTGTACTTTCAAATAAAATTCAGCTGGGTATTTTTTGAATGGTGGGGTTTTAATATTAACATTTATTTCCACGTTTGTTTCTGTCTCCATCTTGATGGATCAGGTGATTTAAGAGCCATTACTATACTTCCATTCATACCAATTACATCATTTTTGAATGATTAAGCATGCATTAAATAATCTTCAAGAAGAATGTTGTGTGTTTGAAATAATAAATTGGAAAAACAGCCACCAATTTGAAAATGAAGAGCAGTTTATGGAGTCCATAGTTTTCTTGAAATTGCATACATTTTAGCAGTTAATCACAGTGTGTGAGCTCATTGATTAAGATGCACAACATTCTGCCAGACTCATCTGATACAAACTTTTATGTGTGTGTGTGTGTGTGTGTGTGTGTGTGTGTGTGTGTGTGTGTGTGTATGGGGGGATTGTGTGTCTGTCCAGTGTCTGTGGGATATGAGTATGAATCCTGTCCAGACTTTATTCTCTGGGAGAGAAGGACGACAGTAATTCAGGGCTTTGAGATGATGGGCTCCAGCTTAGGCGGATGGACCTTGGACAAGCATCACATTCTCAACTTGCAAAGTGGTAATATATGCAGGAACCTGATTGTACACTGTCTGCTTCAGTTACAGTTAGTAACTTTGTTAAGATTTACAATTAATATGCAGATAAAACTAGTAAAATTATTGAACCCCTTAGAAAGACAATTAAACGTACAAATATTCAAGCTTAATTATGTTTTATAAAAAAAAAAATTAAAAAAATGTATATATATATATATATATATATATATATATATATATATATATATATGCAACTAGTCTAATTATAGTGGTTTGTGCCACCGGTGCATATGATGATAAAGCCTATGATAGCTTATAATAAAAACTTGACAGTCCATTAAAGTTTAATTTGGGGATTTGCTCAGGAAAAAATATATTACAGCATAAAATATGGAGTGACAGCAGATTGCAGAGAACTTAATGTGATAGCAGATTATTTAATGTGACAAAGAGCTACAAAACTGAGATCCTATATTGTAATATGTGCTATATATGTCTAATATACCATTTATAATGTATGTTTTCAGTATGCTTTTGATGGTTATTATTTTAGGGTTATGTCAATGTATTGCTTAGTTTGCACTTGTTTTTAACCACAATAGTTTGACAATAAAATGATGCTCATAGCTCTTTGTGTCAAAATAAATTTGATCCTACAGATAAGTATCTGTAATGTCTCCCCATTCTCCTAGACTGTTCAGAATGTTTTAAGAATGAGATTGTATTTGCATCAAAATCTCAAGCAGTGTGTTCAGACTAAGTACTGTTTCTTGCTTTTGCCAAAATTAAGAAAAATGCGCTGCAGTATAGTGGCAGCTTATCCATAGGGACAGGTGGGGCAGCCATTCAACAATTATTAATCTTTATGTAGTCCTCATTAGCATCTCCATGCCTTTTAACTTCCATTCAAATACTAATAAAATATTCTGAGCAACCAACAGTGTAAAAACAGTTTTTTCTGTTTGACAGGTATAGGCTCATTGCCTTTCTAGAGGATGATTTATTAGTTTTGATATTTGTTTTGCTTTTGGTGTCCATGGATTAATTATAAGGTAATTATATTTTGAGTTTAATAGGAAAATACAAAAGAGGTTTATGCAGGTATAATTATATTTAAAACTTACAGAATTTACAGGTATAATGTAAATACAATAGTAATATTCATTTTTATTTGCCAAATAAATTAAATGAATTGTGAAAGAACTGCACAGAAAGAAAAAAGTCTGAAGTGTGGCACCCTGAGTAAAAAAAAAAAAAGTCCAAAAGGATCCTTTCAAAATAAGCCAGGTCACACACAAATCATGCTGACTTCTCCACTCCCATGTGACCAGGTATACTGCACAAGGGAAATGGAGAGAACATCTTCATTTCCCTGCAGCCTCCGGTCATCAGAACAGTCATGGGAAATGGCTACCATCGCACCATTCCCTGCCATGGATGCAGTGGCCTGGCTCTGGAGGAAAAGCTATTTGCTCCTGTGGCCTTAGCCTGTGGTTCTGATGGCAGTATCTACGTTGGTGATTTTAATTTTGTACGCCGCATCCTGCCAAGTGGATACACCTACAACATCCTGGAACTAAAGTAAAAATAACCTTTTTATTTTTGCTCTGACATTTTCTTTGTTTAAGAATTGGCTAAAAAAGTTTATGTTCCTTTGCCTGCATGTTTGCCACCAACTTATTAATAGGTAATTGCAAGACAATCTTCTATATTTCTACACAAAGAGTATAAGCAAAACTAAAACTAGAAAATAAACAGAAATTATACTAAAGATACTTTATTTGCAAATGAAAAACATAATCAGATCAAAACACCACCTAAAGCACTGCATTATTACACTATATATATATATTTTTTTTTAAATCAGCACTTACCTGTTGTTCATCAAGTTTTTTTTTTTAATATAATTACAGTGCAAATTGAATAGACAGTATAAATATTTGCCTTTATGTAAATGTATTTTGAAAAAAAAAAAAAAAGAAAAACGTTTTTCTTCTTTCTCCTTATATGTGTAACCATCAGGAACAGGGATACCCGACACAGGTAGGATTTCATCGTGTCATCAAATGAATATACAGTCAAATCAGATTTCACTAACCACACTACTATTGTTTATCTGGTTTTAATTTACCAAATGTGGCTTTGCTTGATTTGTTTTAAACAAAAACTATAAAACGTCTTTCCTTATTAACAAAATCATGCTGGTACTGCATTGAATGTAGCATTCAAAATAGTGTGGATTAAAGACTTTAGTTTGTCCATTTAATTAAGCCTTAATTTACAAAGTGTATATTGTTGTCATGCATATAATTGTGCTTTAAAAACGACATTTAAAAAAGCAAGTTTTTCAAAGGTTTGTATAACATTTAAAAAAAAAAGGAGATTGATGTTTATTAAGCACTTTGATTTTTGTTTTTAAAAGTTAGTTTGTTTAAAAAAAATAATAATAATTTACATGGGATTGATTTTAGTTAAAAACAATGATGCCTAAATTTGTCCTCCTGAAGTCTTATCTTCTACCAAGTACAAGTAAACAGCAACTCTGCTGTGGACCATATCAAGGGACTTTGCCCTGTCAGCCACAGGATTAGCCAGATGTGCACTGTCAATCAATTTTCAACTTTACTGAGATGCTTTTGTGAGCAGCAGGAGGGAGAGATACAAACCTGATGCCATCTTGGAAGGGAACAAAATATCTGGAGTGCACCTGGAATTACAGTGTTTTGGATTGAAAAGAGTCTGTCCTTGTGTGAATACAAACATATTGTGACAAGCATCATTTCACTAGATATCAACAGCTGTTTGTCCGTTAACGAACATTGAGCAAGTCTCAGATGTATGAAATACAGTGACAGGACCAGCATCTGTTTGCCTAATTAAGAGTTCCCAAATGAGATGATTTGTAGAAGCAGCTTTTGAAAGGGTGGTGTTTTTGTTTTTACAAAACCTCTGTGCCCCACTGGTTTGTATAGTAGCTTTTATCTATGCACTCGGTTCTTTTATGCCTAAAGAAGTTGTTTGGATTTGTTAAAGCCAATATTTCTGAACATGGTGACAGTTGGTGCAGAGGACCCTCTGGGATTCTTTAGTATTCGCTTTTTACAGTATAGAACTGGATGGCAGCCAGGGATGTGTTTTTTTTTTTATGTCAAGAGATGAAGGAGGAATTTTAAACAGAGCATTTATGTGCAGCTGGAGCATAGCACATTCTCTCCTTTTTGGTCTTGCCTGTAGGTTTTTCAGTAGGATAGTGGAAAGCTCAGAGCCATTGCTTTGTGTAAGCTATTAGTTGAAGTAGGGCTACTGGTCTACTACCTTTCATTGTGATGTGAACCCCAAATGCCTTCAAGTTGCACTGTGATCTTTCAGAAGGGTTCTTGAACTCAGCGTTTAAAAAAAAAGATTCCACTCTCCTGAGTCCTTTTTCTCAGACTTATTCAGTTATTAATGCCTAATTGATTCTTCCCTTATGTTACACATATTTTGCCTCCTTTAATCACAAACTAGTTATTATTCATGATTTGTTATTGACAGAAGGGGAATAAAAGTCAGTAGGAGTACGACAGAGGACATGTGTATGAATAAGAGGGAGGACAGTGGAGTGGTGCGGTTGCAGAGAAAAGAAGTGGAGAAGGTGGATGAGTTTAAGTGCCTAGGATCAACAGAGCAAAGTAATGGAGAGTGTGTTAGAGAAGTGAATAAAAGAGTGCAGGCAGGGTGGAGTGGGTGGAGAAGAGTGGCAGGAGTGATTTTCTGATTTTCTGGTATTTGCAAGAGTGAAAGGGAAAGTTTATAGGACTGTGGTGAGGCCTGTGATGTTGTATGGTTTAGAGACAGTGGCATTGACTAAAAAACAGGTGGAGCTGGAGGTGGCAGAGCTGAAGATGCTGAGATTTTCATTGGGAGCGACTAGGATGAACAGGATTAGAAATTAGTTTATTAGAGGGACAATGCATGTAGGACGTTTTGGGGACAAAGTGAGAGAGGCGGTTGAGATCAGATTGAGATGGTTTGGACATGTGCAGAGGAGGGACATGTGGTATATCAATAGAAGAATGCTGAGGATGGAGCCGTCAGGAAGGACGAAAAGAGGAAGGCAATGTAAATGTGTTTGGATTTATTTAACTTTTAATTCACACAATAAGGTCTAAGCTTACATCAAACTTAAAATTCACTTTAACTTTAAAGTATAGAATTGTGCAGTATTTATTCATTTGCGTATATGAAACCATGTTACAGTTAATAACAATCAGTGGTGATAATTAATTAAGATTTGGGAAGGAAAGTGTAAGTTGTTAAGTGTAATTAATTATATTAAAGTTGCTCGAATGATCATGTCTACTACACAATTGGATAGAAATTGTGGAAATCGAAAGATAAAAATAGTTGTGAGTTAAATAATTTGATTGGTATTCAATCAACCAAATATGCGGATCACAAACATGAATTTCATACCAGCCAGTTGAGGCCCAGGTTACCAACGACCGCAGATATTGTTAGCCAACAGGGTACTGGTGGAAATTGACCAAAGGAGGAGAAGTAGAGAGGGAAGATGTCTACAGAGACAGCAGGGAAGGAGAAATGTAGGAGAGTGGAGGTTAAAGTTGGTACTTTAAGTGATGACACTATAACTGGTAAATGTAGAGAGGGAGCTGATATGATTGCGTGAAGATGTGTTGTGTGTTCAGGAGACCAAGTTGGAACGATTGGTGATTGGGGCAGACTTCAATGGCCATGTTGGGAAAGGGAACAGAGATGATGAGTAGTTGATGGGTAGGTACTGTGTGGCTTTAAGGAGAGGAATGTGGAAGGGAAGATGGTGGTAGATTTTGCTAAAAGGATGGAAATGCCAGTGGTAAATACATATTTCAAGAAGAAGTAGGGGCATAGGGTGATGTATAAGAGTGAAGGAAGGTGCACACAGGTGGACTATGTTCTATGCAGGAGATGCAACCTGAAAGAGATTGGAGACTGTAAGGTGTTGGCAGGGACCAGTGTAGCTAGACAGCATCGGATGGTGGTCTGTAGGATGGTTTTAGAGATAAAGAAGAAGAGGAGGAGAGTGAGGACTGAAAGTAGAATAAGATGGTGGAAACTGAAGGAGGAAGACTGTAGAATGAGATTCAGGGAAGAGGTCAGACAGGGGCTCGTGGTGGTGAAGAGGTGCTAGATGATTGGGCAACTTCTGCAGAAGCAATAAGGGAGACAGCTAGGAAGGTACTTGGTGTGACATCTGGAAAGAGAAAGGAAGACAAAGAGACGTGGTGGTGGAATGAGGAAGTGCTGGAAAGCATAAAGAGAAAGAGGTTGGCAAAACAGAACTGGGATTGGCAGAGAGTTAAGAAAGGTAGGCAGGAGTACAAGTAGATGTGGGAGCTGAGGGATGTGACAAAAGCAAAGAAAAAGACATATGAAGAGCTGTATGAGAAGTTGGACACGTGTCCAAACAGGAGCAGCCGAAAGAGGAAACAAGTTTAACTGTTAACTATTTATTTGAAGACCAGTTCTAATATTCTAGCTTGCTTTTTTGTATTATCATCTATACATAAAATGATACAACTATATATTATAATTTAACTATACATTAAATTAATGAATTATACATTGATTTATACATTTATTATATATACTTTGTGTACAATTATTATATGAATTTAAATAAAAAAAATAAAAAAGATTTAGAAATGTGGTTTTTATTCCACAGCACCAGCCCAGCCCATAAGTATTATCTGGCAATGGACCCGGTAAATGAAGCTCTGTATCTGTCAGATACAAGCAGTCGGAGAATATACAGAGTTAGGAAGCTGAGTGAGCCCAAGGATCCAGCTAAAAACCTAGAAGTGGTTGCAGGGACAGGTGAACAGTGTCTTCCGTTTGACCAGGGCCACTGTGGTGAGGGTGTCAAAGCCACAGCTGCTTCACTGAACAACCCCAGAGGTAAGCCTTTTCTGCTGATTCCAATTCAGCATATTTTCAGCTAGGAAAATATGAGTAAAATCATTTGCAGTGCCCACCTGTTACTTAGATTAAACACCACAAGGCAGTTGGGAGAGGGAGAGTACCAGATGGAAGTGAATGATGGTCAGCGTAGCATGAAATCAAATGTTGCATGCAGCCCAAATGGGGCTGAGCTGATACAGACTCTTTGTTTGTTTATTTATTTATTTATTTATTTATTTATTTATTTGTGTGTGTGTGTGTGTGTGTGTGTGTGTGTGTGTGTGTGTTTGTGTGTGTGTGTTTTAGTTTATTTTAAAACACATAAGGGTTTTAAGACATTTAGCTGTAGCTAGTAAACGAATTTTGTCGGTTGGTAGAGAAAATTAAATACATTGTTAGGCCTAATTAAAATTTTCTATTGATTCACTTTTGCAGAAGTCTATATCCACTGCCAAGACAGTAAACCACACTAATTAAAAAGGCAGTTGGTAATTATATTAAGAGATGCTGTTTATACATACCCATACATTAGTTGCAGTTTTATTCTTGTATTCAATTGGTAAGATTTCCTTTCGGGTATATAATAGGTTTATCATACTGAAACTCTCTTTTTCTATCAGTTATTTTACATGATTTAAAGAGTGAATCATCAAGTAATGGAAAAATTATTTCCGTGTGTTTTTTTATGTGCATGTATTTTAATGATACAGTACAGATGTACTAAATGTACTGCAGACAGATTGTTTGTTTGTTCAATGTTTTGCAGTGGTTGCAGTTTTTATATTTAGTAACTCATTTGAGTCAAGAACCACACAATGTATTTTCCTTCTCTTCAGTTTCACATGCAGCATCTAGAAATATTGAGACAAATCATGAAACTGTAAAAATAAGGTATAAAAATATATAGTATTTAAAAAGAATTGATGTGCAGTAGGTTATATTTTGGGATGCTGTTTGCTTTCTACTTTTATTTAAATATAAACAGTGTATCATTTTGTCAATCTTCACAAGCGCCCCTAATGTCTTTGTCTAAAATAAAGATGCATTAGAGATTGATTGCAAAATTTACATTGAGCATGGGGACCTTTTGTTGTGTGCAGTCAAAATATGCTGTTTCCAATTTTTGTTCTACATTTTAGAGAATATACATTTATGAAAGTCATGTCATGGGAAAGTTTTTTTGAAAAAAAGGTAAATAATTTAAATAAGCTTTTTTACCTTATGTTTTCATGTTCTCCATCTGTTCATTGGCATGTTTAGCATGTCTAAATGGATGTATTTGATATTTATTTAGTAGTTTTGGTTTACCTACCATAGCTCTCCTTGCCTACAGCTCATTTTCATTTCTCGTTATTTTATGTTAATGTTTATTGTTAATTCGATGTGCACATAAATACTTTTTATTTGGTTTGTGCCATATGTTTGCTGGGTATGTACTGGAAACAGGGTTCAAAGCTTCACTGACGCTCGGTCTCTTGGTTTCAAACCCAGATTACCGTAGGAGGACTTTTTTTTTTCTCTGTGTTGTGACCTGAGACCTTAAAATTTAATTAAAATACATTCAGCAAGCAGCAAAAAACATTATGAATCTTAAAAGGTGAGTGTAAAGGTGTGAGCTTCTAAAATTAGATTTATGTATTTTAATACAAAAGCTATTGTAATGATTAGTGACTGATATAAAAATGAAATGATATTGTTTAATTTTCAACTTCTTTATGCATGGGGATACTGCTCTTTAAATACTTTTCTTTTATACTCATGGCCATTGCAAAAAAATAAAATAATAAATAAATAATTTATCTTTTGTTGTTTTTGAAATTTTACTATCACATTTTAATTCAAAGGAAACCTCATCACACTCAGCTTTATTATTAGTGTTGTGTTTGTGTTGGTGTAGAGTTGCCATTAAACATCCTTCATCTTGCAAATTAAATGCAAAGATTTGTTTCCTAATTGGAAAAAAAACCCTGAATAACTTGCTTTTCCCAGATCTAATTAAAAAATTGTTAAAAAACTGTTAGAAGAAAAAATAGGAAATGAATGAACTGAATGTTGGTTGATTATGTCGAAAAAAAAAGAGGTTTTTCAGCAAAAAATATTATGTATTCTTTCATCGCAAGTGAGTCTTTTGTCAGTTAACTGCCTGCATGGGTTTAGTTCCAAGACAGTACAAGAATAATAGCCACAGCTTGTTAGAGGCAGAAAGACCTTAACTGCTGCTGTAGAGAGTGACACCAGTTTAAAAGAACCCATGGATCTGGGTTTTTGCCCATGCTGCCAGCTTCACTTGGCTGCAGAGTGCAGGAAACTAATGCCTTTATCTGGTGCTAACACACAGTCATCACATCTGTCCTTTCACCGGGGCTGTCTGCCCATCCCTTTCTCATATCTGTCTCTGAGTCAACACTATTTACAGGACTTTTCCATCTGGTAGATGGAAGGTGATTTTTCTTTTAAATCCACATTTCTGTTGGGAAAAAAAAGAGTGGGCGAGAAGCAAGGAAAGCAGTTTTGAATCACAGACACAGCCAAAGTATCAGAAAATACGCAAGTACTGCTGGTGTCAGGGCCACCAAAGCTTAAATGAAAATGGCAGCTGGAATCAAGATAATATAAGATGGGACATTTATATCATTGGTGTCAGGCAATTGAATAGAATCTGAGAGCGATATCAGATTAAAGGGCAATTTTCACCAAAATAAAAGTGTCAGGAAGGGAGAAGCTATTTTTATCATGTTTTCCTAGATGCTTTTTCAACTCCCTGATGTGCCACAGTAATGTGTTTTTTCCACCACCATACTTTAAAAAGCTTTAATAACCAAGTAGGTGAGCAAGTAATCTGCTTTACTGGAACATGTGCAGTTGTTCTTTTGTTGCAGTTATTGAATGGTTTTCATATTTCCATGCAAAAAAAAAAAAAACATTATTTCTGCTGTCTTTCCTTGTATTAAGAAGCACATCTGGGGTCCATTCTTTAAAAAGCAGGACCCTGATGTGGCCAGTTAATACTCTATAAATAATAAATTACAGGGCAAGTACAATTTTTTTAGCTTATTTAACCCACTCCAGAACCAGTGGTAAATTTTTTTTGTCATGTTCTCTGAGATGTGCTGCTTGCCCTAGGCAAGCTACACATTAAAAAACTTTGTGTCACAAAGCTTGGCTGGAAGAAACATTTAAGATGTCTTGAATCAAAATGCATGGGCTGCCTTATGAGGGATTTTTTTAGGCTTACTCTTTGGTAAATCAAGGAGAAGATCAATAAATGCTGCCATGAAGCTCTAAGACAGTGCTCTATCACTGTCACACAAGTAGTTTCAGTTGTGCTGCACTGTTATGGTTGCTGATTGATTGACACAAACATGTCTTGTATGAGACAAGAAGACTGGGCATTGTAACACCATTATATGCACCTGCCTAGTGAGAATTACTGTTTAAAGATATCATAAGTCACTATGACTCAGTACTACCATACATTAAAATGAGCTGGAGTACATTTATAAATACCAAAAACTATCTGGAAATTGCTGCTAATTTTGCAGTTTTGGTATGTGTGAGAGTGTGAACAAATGTGAGATTTCTTGGGGTGTTGTTGTAATTAGCTGCATTTTGATTAATTGTCATAATTAATTATGATTTTACTATAATAGATTATTTACATAGTGGTACCTGGTGGTCTAGTGGTTAGGATGCGGCGCTCTCACCGCTGCGGCCTGGGTTCGATCCCCGGTCAGGGAACCAACCCCAGCCACTCTCAGTGCCGGTCCCAAGCCTGGATAAATGGGGAGGGTTGCGTTAGGAAGGGCATCCAGCGTAAAAACATGTGCCAAATCAAACATGCGGATGATCCGCTGTGGCGACCCCTAACGGGAGAAGCCGAAAGAAGGTTTTAGATTATTTACATAGTGTTGTTTTAATCACATGTTTAGGTAATTACAATAAGGGTTTTATTATACTTGTTTTTACTACCCACACAACCTGTTTAATTAAGCAATCATCTGTCTATATATCACACACAATCTGGTCTTTCTGTTCTTGAGTGTTACTAGTGGTTTGCAGCTTAAGGTTAACCCTTTGAATTTCAGGTCATGAAGGAATCTCTGTATTATATGTTTACCTCCTACCTTACATTTTCTTGATTTATCTAGATGTTGTTCACATTAATCTTCCCTGGTCTTCCATGCGTGTTAGAGTAGTTTTGCATAGCTCACCAGTGCATTTCTCCTTCTTAAGCATGTAACAAACTGTTGATTTCTCCTCTTCTAAAAGGTTTATGTGAAAAAGGCTGCAATTCCTAAAAGGTTAATGCAATGTTCTGCTCTAATTCAGATTGTAGTCATGAGGCAGCATTGTATTTTTGTTTAAATTCTTTCCAAATTCCAAATTCTGGATGATACTGTATACATAAAATATGGAAGCTCTCTCAAATTCTCAAATAATGAAATTTATTTTTGGTCCAGTATTTTTGGTATTATTTGTATTTTGTATTATTATCATTATTAGTATTAGTATTAGGGAGCCAAGCACCAAATAGAACTGTATCACTGCATGCTTGGATTCTCTTGGTAGAGATGTCCCACAGTGTCAGACACAAACTTAATACCTGCTCTATATTTGGTCTGTTTCCCTCTATTCACCCTACTTTCATATGACCAGTAACAAGCAGGACACAATCTATATTCACAGCAACCATTCAAGATAAATAGGTTGATAAAAAGTGAGATGCAAGATTATTATTTTTTTTAATCTGTAAGCATGTCTTGCTCGAAGATTATCCAATTTGGTCTGAATGCACTCTGTCATTCTAACCATGACCAAACATAAATTCATTGTTGACCTTTTTCAAATAATAGAGCCTTGGATTCAGTTTGTATATCATGTTAGCTGAAAAGGCAGGGCCAATGCAAATTAGGAGATTAATTAAACAGTGGCTATTATGTTTGCTACATTACAGTGTCATATATGTAGATCTCATTTGGTAATAAAAGGAACAGATTTTTTTTTGCACACGTTTTTTCAAGATAGACATTTTTTACATTTTAAAACACTGCCATGTTCATGGGGGTGTGATTACTTTTATATTCATAATTCTTTTTGCACTTTGTGTTATATCTATGTGTAAGAGATGCTGTTGTAGGAATGACTGTTTATTGTTGTTTAGCAAACCTAATAACAGTAGTGCAGTCACTTTTGACCACAGTGATAGAGGAAAATGGCATGTAATTGATGTCAAATTGTTAATAAATCTTATTCTTCTTCTTATTTCGACTGCTCCCATTAGGGGTCGCCACAGCGGATCATCCGTCTCCATACCACCCTGTCCTCTACATCTGCCTCTTTCACACAAACTACCTGCATGTCTTCCCTCACCACATTCATGAACCTCCTCTTTGGCCTTCCTCTTTTCCTCCTGCCTGGCGGCTCCATCATCAGCATTCTCCGACCAATATAACTCATGTCCCTCCTCTGCACATGTCCAAACCCTCTCAATCTCGCCTCCCTCACCTTGTCACCAAAACGTCCAACATGCGCTGTCCCTCTAATTAACTCATTTCTAATCTTGTCCATCCTCGTCACTCCCAACGAAAACCTTAACATCTTCAGCTCCGCCTCCTGTCTTTTACTCACTGCCACTGTCTCTAATCCATACAACAACGCAGGTCTCACCACAGTCCTATAAACTTTCCCTTTCATTCTTGCAGATACTCTTCTATCACAAATCACTCCTGTCACTCTTCTCCACCCACTTCACCCTGCCTGCACTCTTTTCTTTACTTCCCTAACACACTCTCCATTACTCTGCACTGTTGACCCCAGGTACCTGAACTCCTCCACCTTCACCACCTCTTCTTCCTGCAACCGCACCACTCCACTGCCCTCCCTCTCATTCACACACATGTACTCTGTCTTACTCCTACTGACTTTCATTCCCCTTCTCTCCAGCGCATACCTCCACCTCTCCAGGCTCTTCTCAACCTGCTCACTACTCTCACCACAAATAACAATATCATCCGCAAACATCATAGTCCATGGAGACTCCTGTCTGACCTCGTCCGTCAACCTGTCCATCACCACTGCAAACAAGAAAGGGCTCAGGGCCGATCCTTGATGCAGTCCAACCTTCACCTTGAACCAGTCTGTCGTTCCTACTGCACACTTCACTGCTGTCACACTGTCCTCATACATGTCCTGCACCACCCTCACATACTTCTCTGACACACCTGACTTCCTCATACAATACCACAACTCCTCTCTTGGCACCCTGTCGTACGCTTTCTCTAAATCCACAAATACACAATGCAATTCCTTCTGTCCTTCTCTATACTTCTCCATCAACATTCTCAAAGCAAATAATGCGTCTGTGGTGCTCTTCCTCGGCATGAAACCATACTGTTGCTCACAGATGGTCACCCCTTCTCTCAGCCTGGCTTCCACTACTCTTTCCCATAACTTCATGGTGTGACTGATCAACTTAATTCCCCTGTAGTTACTGCAGGTCTGCACATCTCCCTTATGCTTAAAGATCGGTACCAGCACACTCCTTCTCCATTCCTCAGGCATCCTCTCACCTTCCAGAATCTTGTTAAACAATCTGGTTAAAAACCCCACTGCCATCTCTCCTAAACATCTCCACGCTTCTACCGGTATGTCATCTGGTCCAACCGACTTTCCACTCTTCATCCTCTTAATCGCTGCTCT
The DNA here is from genome assembly GCA_014706435.1 of Silurus glanis. Taxonomy (NCBI): domain Eukaryota; kingdom Metazoa; phylum Chordata; class Actinopteri; order Siluriformes; family Siluridae; genus Silurus; species Silurus glanis. The sequence goes on from JAAIIK010000038.1 coordinate 479,224, forward strand.
CACTTCCTCCTTACTAATCCTATCCACTTCCTGCTTCACAATCTCCACATCATCAAACCTTCTCTCTCTCTCTGATTTTCCTCATTCATCAGCTGCTCAAAATATTCCCCCCACCTTCTCAACACACTCTCCTTACTAGTCAACACATTTCCATCTCCATCCTTTATTGCTCTAACTTGCAACACTTCCTTCCCAGCTCGGTCCCTCTGTCTGGCCAATCGGTACAAATCCTTTTCTCCTTCCTTAGTGTTCAACCTCTCATACAGCACCTCATATGCCTTTTCCTTGGCTTTGGCCACATCCCTCTTTACCTGCTGCCGCATCTCCTTGTACTCCTGCCTACTTTTCTCATCACTCTGTATATCCCACTTCTGTGTTGCCAACCTCTTTCTCCTTATGCTCTCCTGCACTTCCTCATTCCACCACCACGTCTCTTTGTCTTCCTTTCTATTCCCAGATATCACACCAAATACTTTTCTAGCTGTCTCCCTTATCACTCCTGCAGTAGTTTCCCAATCATTCAGCACCTCTTCACCACCACCGAGCCTCTGTCTGACCTCTTCCCTGAACCTCACAATACACTCTTCCTCCTTCAGTTTCCACCATCTTATTCTTCTTTCAGTCCTTACTCTCCTCCTCTTCTTCTTCGCCTCAAAAACCATCCTATAGACCACCATCCGATGCTGTCTAGCTACACTGTGCACTGCCAAACCCTTACAGTCTCCAATCTCCTTCAAGTTGCATCTCCTACAAAGAACATAATCCACCTGTGTGCACCTTTCTCCACTCTTATACGTCACCCTATGATCCTCCTTCTTCTTAAAATACGTATTCACCACTTCCATTTCCATCCTTTTAGCAAAATCTACCACCATCTGCCATTCCACATTCCTCTCCTTAAGGCCATACCTACCCATCACCTCCTCATCACCTCTGTTCCCTTCACCTACATGTCCATTAAAGTCTGCCCCAATCACCAATCCTTAATTTCTAGGTACACCATATACCACTTCATCTAATTCACTCCAGAATCTTTCCTTCGCCTCCATTTCACAGCCGACTTGTGGAGCATAGGCACTGATGACATTTATCATCATCCCTTCAACTTCCAGCTTCACGTTCATCCCCCTATCAGAAATTATCTTCACCTCCACTACACTCTTACTGTACTCTTCCTTCAGAATCACCCCTACACCATTTCTCTTTCCATCCACACCATGATAGAACAGTTTAAACCCACCTCCAATGTTCCTGGCCTTACTCCCTTTCCACTTGGTCTCTTGAACACACAACATATCTACCTTTCTCCTCTCCATCATATCAGCTATCTCTCTCCCTTTACCAGTCATAGTACCAACATTTAAAGTACCAACCCGAACCTCCTCTCCTTCTCCTCCTTCGGCCAACAGTAGCCCAATTTCCACCGGTACCCTGTTGGCTAACGATACCTGTGGCGGTCGTTGTTAACCCGGGCCTCGACCGATCCGGTATGAAATTCTTAATCGTGATCCGCATATTCAATTTGGCACATGTTTTACGCTGGATGCCCTTCCTAACGCAACCCTCCCCATTTATCCGGGCTTGGGACCGGCACTAAGAGTGCACTGGCTTGTGCCTCCCTAATGGCTGGGTTCAAATTGTTAATAAATAAAAGGTAAAAAACAGAATGGGACATGCTCTTGTAGTAAAAACAGCATACCATGCCATGTTTTACATTTTTTAGGTAGTCTAGTTTTTTAGATGTTTACTTTTTAGCTGTTTACACGTTTTTACACAGAGACAAGGTGAGGGAGGCGACATTGAGATGGTTTGGACATGTGCCATAAACCTCCTCATGTGCCATAAACCTCCTCTTTGGCCTTCCGCTTTTCCTCCTTCCTGGTGGCGGAGGAAAAGCGGAAGGCCAAAGAGGAGGTTTATGGATGTGGTGAGGGAAGACATGCAGGTGGTTTGGGTGAAAGAGGCAGATGTACAGGACAGGGGGGTATGGAGAAGGATGATCTGCTGTGGCGACCCCTAATGGGAGAAGCCGAAAGAAGAAGAAGACTTTTTAGCCTTTTACATTCAACTCTGAACAACGTCTTATTAAATCTTGGCAAAAATGTTATCTTGCTTTTGTGTTATGGATAATTTTGAGGATTGTTTTTTCAAGTCAAGTTAAGAAGCTTTTTTTGTCATTTCAACCCTCCTTGAACTGCCACCTTAACGTGGTGGAGGGGTTTGAGTACCCGAATGACCCTAGGAGCTATGTTGTCCGGGGCTATATGCCCCTGGTAGGGTATCCCAAGGCAAACAGGTCCTAGGCGACGGGTCAGACTAAGAGCGGTTCAAAAAACCCTTACGAGAAAAAATAAATCAAGGACCGTGACGTCGGAGCGACGTGGGGCCGCCTTCCCGTGGGCTCACCACCTGCAGGAGGGACCGTAAGGGACCGGTGCTGAGAGGATCGGGCAGCAGTCGAAGGCAGGGGCCTTGACAACCCGATCCCTGGACACGGAGAAGTGTCTAGGGAATCTGCTTAGACTGCTGCCCCCGCGACCCGAATTACGGATAAGCGGGAGAAGATGAATGAATGAATGAACCCTATATAGCTGATGCAGTACACAGTGAAATGAGACAAAGTTACTCCAGAACACAGCAAAATCACACAACATAAAGCTACATAACAGAACACAGAGCTAAGGACTAAAGTAAGTTGTCTTATCCACCTAAAGTGCATCATGTGCAACATTGTGCAAACAAACAGCACAAGACAGTGTGGGACAGATGCACAAAACACAAAATAGCACCGACCAGTAAACCCACTGTATAATATATTATACAGTACAATGTGCAAAAGAGAGAACTATAAACAAGAGTGTACTTGTAAACATGAAAACAATGTTGTGCAAAAACAGCAATAACAGCAATCAAGAGGTGAAAAACAGCATGTAAATAGTTTCATATGATTAATACTATAAATAATGTTATGATGTTATTAAGCTTGTTGTGGCTGTTAAGCGATGTTTGATATTTGTGTGTTAAATTTGAGAGGAAATAATTTATTAATTGAATTATTGGGTTGGAAAAAGGTTTAATTTAAAAACAAACCTGATAATTTTTTATTACTATAGCTTTGCTCCCAAACAGTCCATTTCATTACTTAGGCATTTTCTAAATACAGGGCTCAAACCTTTGCCTACTCACCCACACTTCCATCATAAAAGCAGCTAACATTAGGTATTACAGCATTAGCCATGATCCTGTTGACAGCAACCTGTGTAATGTAATAATACAATATAATTATAATTACTAAACCAGATTTCAGCACCCTGAAAATTGTTTAATTGTCCATTTATTAGAAATCTAAACAGAACAAATTAAGCAACATTTGTAAAATTGAGAACATGATATTTACTGTACAGGTGACAATTGAAATAACCCCCCCCAGTACAGTATAGTTATATTTATTGCAATAATCCACCTCAATTGCAGCATACATGAACAAAGGTCTCATTGCCATTTCTACAAATCAACTCATCCCTTTTCTGGCTAATAGCTGTATGGAAATAATTGCTGATTCATTTAGTAGGGTTCTGATTATCAATTTCATCTACTAGGTTATTTTTCTGTGCAAGGAAATTTACTGTGTGAGGAAACCACAATTAGACAGTAAGGTTTTAGGAAGAACGATTGCATTTATGTTTTGCTAAACTGTCATTTCCTGACATGATCTTTGCTACCACAAGGTTAGAATGTAGCCTAAATACATTACAAAATACTGTTATTTCAGTTACATATACTTTTGTTTTTTTTAAAGTAGAAATGCCCAATTTCATTTCACAATTTAAACACGCATTCTCACATACTTATGGCTGGGTTTTTACAAGATACTTTGGAGTTATTGTTGAATAAGCATACCAGTTTCATTATGAAACACCCAACACCAAGCACTTATCACACCCCATACTGCACTATGCTTCCTCTGATCGTCTAGCACTGCTTGACTGGTCCCATCATCTTTTAGAATCTAAGAATGGCATACCTCAAAATTTTTCTCTGTTCTTGTCCCTAAGTGGTGGATGAAACCCATATATGTGTTCCAAGCTTCAAACAATGTCTAAATACCTACCTCTTACTGAAGTACTTTAATAAGAGCCTAAACCTTTTTTGCTTTTTAAGTGTAGTGTCTCCACTAGCGAATATAGAATGATTATTAGTCATGATTTAGTGAATCGGTATCAGAATGTAGTTACTGATTTTGTGTGTTGTACTGCTGCAGATGCAGCAGTTAATTCATTGTTTGTTAAAGAGGTGCAATTTCCTGTCATGTCGTTGTGTAAAAAAGAAGATGTTTAACCAGAACATAAGTTCAGAGAAAGGGGAAAAAACCTACACATCCTGACCTAAAAACTCATTTCATTACTCACAAACATCCCATGCCTACATGAACACACCCACACACAGTACAATGCATGCCGTATTTGCTCCATAAATGAGCTCTTTTGATCAACTCTAATGAAGACTGTAAAATTATGAATATTTTACACTTCTAAATGTCACATTAGATTTGTGTATTTTGGGCTACCTGTTCAAAAGTTATTTTAAAAATGCATACTAATTACAAATAGCAGCATTTGTTTTTCTTGGTCTTTTGGTTTTTGATGAAATAGAGGGAAAAAAGCTATATTTTTTAAAATGGAAAATTACAGCTATATTCTGTTTGGATGGATGGATGGATGGATGGATGGATGGATGGATGGATGGATGGATAGATAGATAGATAGATAGATAGATAGATAGATAGATAGATAGATAGATAGATAGATAGATAGATAGATAGATAGATA
>JAAIIK010000038.1:487280-504333 GCA_014706435.1 Silurus glanis
TTCTTTCTTTCTTTCTTTCTTTCTTTCTTTCTTTCTTTCTTTCTTTCTTTGCCAAGACAATGACTATATACAGTCTATATATTTGGGAAAAAAAAGTTTTCAAATTATCTATGATTTAATGAAGTGATCATATTCTGTATGACAGTCTCTCACATCATTGTTAAGAAGGTTTTTTCAATCTTATTTACAATGTTGCTTTAGTTCTTAGAGGTTTGTGGTCATTTGTTTATGCACAGCATTTCAGTTGCATCGAGATCTGGACTCTGCCTGGGCCATTGCAATACTTGTTTCTGTTCTTTTTTTAGCTATTATCTTGTAGATTTGCTGAAGCTTTAACTGTTTAACAGATGGTCTCACATTTAACTTTAGAATACTTTGGTATACAGAGAAGTTCATAGTCAACTTAATGACTGCATGTTGCCCAGGCCCTGTGGCTGCAAAACAATCGCAAATCTTCACCTCTCCATCTCCTAAGCTGTGCTGCCATGTTCTTTTTAAAGGGAAGAGGCTTTCTCCTGGCAACCCTTCAAAAGAGTAGAGTCTTGGGTGTAGCGCTTGGGTTTTTGCAATTTCTCTGAGCATTGCACAGTCTGGGATGAATTTGCTGAGACATCCACTCCTAGGAAGATTTTCAACTGTCTTGAATGTTTTCCACTTGAATAATGTTCCTCACTGTAGAATGATGGACTTTAAAATATTTTTTTAATGGCCTTATAACCCTTCCAAGATTGATGGGCAGCAACAATTGCTTCTAAAACATAATTGCTGCTGCATAATTGCATGAATCCTCCTTGGCATGAATGCTCCAGACCAGCAAACTGCTAAAACATGTAGACAAAAACAGGTTTTTTAAATGATGACAGTGTAATATGTCATGTGTTGTTCATCTGAGGTTTTATTTACCTTATTTTAAAACCTGAGGTGTTTTACTTGTTCTTTAAATTTTCAGATGACTGTATCTATAATTATATTTGTCTGTTCAATTTGAGCATGAAATTTTGAGTCTTAATTGTTAAATCCTTAAAGTCTACACTTAAATCATATCTTAATTGCTTTATTGTAAGATTTGTTGCTGTACAGAGGTAACATTTTAATTTTAAATTACAATTAAAACAACATTAGGGAGAAGTAAAAGATATTAAAATTAAGAGCTAGAAAGCAAGACTTATTCTAATTTATCTTACAACATCCAAAATGACTGGACTGGATTATCAATAAAAAAAAACTTGATATGCATATAAAAAAAATAAAAAATGTAATGATGTTTCTACAAACCCAATTCCAAAAAAGTTGGGACACTGTACAAATTGTGAATAAAAACAGAATGAAATTATGTGGAAGTTTAAAATGTTTTATATTTTATTCAGAATACAACATAGATGACATATCAAATGTTTAAACTGAGAAAATTTATAATTTTAAGGAAAAAGTAAGTTGATTTTAAATTTCATGGCATCAACACATCTCAAAAAAGTTGGGACAAGGCCAGGTTTACCACTGTGTGGCATCCCCTCTTCTTTTTATAACAGTCTGCAAACGTCTGGGGACTGAGAAGACAAGTTGCTCAAGTTTAGGAATAGGAATGTTGTCCCATTCTTGTCTAATACAGGCTTCTAGTTGCTCAACTGTCTTAGGTCTTCTTTGTCGCATCTTCCTCTTTATGATGCACCAAATGTTTTCTATGGGTGAAAGATCTGGACTGCAGGCTGGACATTTCAGTACCTGGATCCTTCTTCTATGCAGCCATGATGTTGTAATTGATGCAGTATGTGGTCTGGCATTGTCATGTTGTAAAATGCAAGGTCTTCCCTGAAAGAGACCACATCTGGATGGGAGCATATGTTGTTCTAGAACTTGGATATACCTTTCAGCATTAAAGGTGCCTTTCCAGATGTGTAAGCTGCCCATACCACACGCATTAATGCAACCCCATACTATTAGAGATGCAGGCTTCTGAACCGAGCGCTGATAACAACTTGGGTTGTCCTTATCCTCTTTAGTCCGGATGACATGGTGTCCCAGTTTTCCAAAAAGAACTTCAAATTTTGATTCGTCTGACCACAGCACAGTTTTCCACTTTGCCACAGTCCATTTTAAATGTGCCTTGGCCCAGAGAAAATGCCTTTGCTTCTGGATCATGTTTAGATATGGCATCTTTTTTGACCTATAGAGTTTTAGCCGGCAGTGGCGAATGGCACGGTGGATTGTGTTTACCGACAATGTTTTCTGGAAGTATTCCTGAGCCCATGTTGTGATTTCCATTACAGTAGCATTCCTGTATGTGATGCAGTGCCGTCTAAGGGCCCGAAGATCACGGGCATCCAGTATGGTTTTCCGGCCTTGACCCTTACACACAGAAATTGTTCCAGATTCTCTGTATCTTTGGATGATATTATGCACTGTAGATGATGATAACTTTAATCTGTTTGCAATTTTACTCTGAGAAACTCCTTTCTGCTATTGCTCCCCTATTTTTTACCGCAGCATTGGGGGAATTTGTGATCCTCTGCCCATCTTGACTTCTGAGAGACATTGCCACTCTGAGAGGCTCTTTTTGTACCCAATCATGTTGACCTAATAATTTGCAAATTGGTCCTTCAGCTGTTCCTTATATGTACATTTAACTTTTCCGGCCTCTTATTGCTACCTTTTTTGGAATGTGTAGCTCTCATGAAATCCAAAATGAGCAAATATTTGGCAGGACATTTCAAAATGTCTCACTTTCAACATTTGATATGTTATCTATATTCTATTGTGAATAAAATATAAGTTTATGAGATTTGTAAATTATTGCATTCCTTTTTATTCACAATTTGTACAGTGTCCCAACTTTTTTGGAATCAGGTTTGTAACAATGATAGAAAAAAATAAATATTGACTTGTGGACAGCCTGAGCTAAAGGTTGGCTGGACATAATGCAAACAGTAAACAGTAGGAGAAAGTGGAAAAGTATAACATAATTCTTGAAGCAAATTGAAGTTAAAGGACTAGGGAGTAGCAAGTAAAAGTAGATTGGTCAATGAGAGTCTGAAGAAATTACTTCAGATCTAATAATCACTATGATCCAATCATCAAAGAAAGAGTACCAGAAGGAAGCAAATAGGATTTGTACATTTAAGTGAAAAAAGTACAAATGTATATGCTCCTGTCAATATGTTAAACAGCAAAGAGGAGAGCATGTATTGTCTAAATCTATTGTTAGAAAATGCCTGCAAATATGACACTTTTTTTGTTGTTGTTCATATCAATCACTAGTTTGGCATATCAAGAAGGTAAACTGGGAACTGAAAATCAAGGGTGCTTGTAGATGGAGTATAAACAGAAAGCAAGTGAATTAGCTAGTTAACAATAAATGCAAATGTAGTAATCAGGGAAACTGCATCCACTGCTTATCACTTCAAAACTGTTCAATAATTTCAGAATTAAGAGCTAAGAAGTCGGAAATCTTCTCTGGAGATGCAAATAATTTGGTCTCTTCAAACAGCATTGTTTTTTCTTTTATTCTGCTAACTAATGTGAATGAAGTCAATCATTGTGAAAGACAAGGTTTCTGTCACTGTAATTAAGGAACATGAAGATGAGAATCCATGTTTTGTTTTGTTGCACAATCAGTAGAATTTCTAATGTAAACACATTGTATCTTTTCAGTTGCTTTGCCTACTAGGGAAGGGGTATATGTTGTTTATAATTGCTTAATAAGGCCCACTCTATCATCATTTTCAGGTTGTCTGCAGACCCCCGAACAGGTGATTTTTTTTTGGTGTATCTTTTAGTTTACCTGTTAGCTTTCCAATTTCAGAGCACACTGCCCGAATAATAGTCATTATTAAGCTTCATGGTCTAGCAATGACATTTTAATCTTACTCATGCAAGACTGATTGGAGGTGTTCTTGCAGCTGTTTTTAAAACTGTTGTCACTTGATTACACTGAAAGAAAAGGATTCTCTCTTAAATAAATGTCATTTAAAATTTGTTTAAGTTAAATAAATAAATCAATGTTATTAGTTCTTTGTTTTTCAAAGCCCATGAATTTTTTACATGGTCTCTGTCTTTACACTTTCTTTAAAACATGTTTAAATTATCCTGATTGTACCATTGACATGTGGGTTTAAATAATAATAAAAAATGACTATTAGTGTATTTAAACTTTTCTAAAGCTTAACATTTTGCTTTAATTAATGTATCCTTAAACAATGAGTATCAACTAAGAAATATTTCGGGTATTGGTTTTAATAATAAATAATGAAGTAAAAACAGTGCACTTAGGTTGCACCTTAGAAAATGCAGAGGAAGAACGAAAATTTTGCGTCCAAGGATGTAAAAAGTCTGCTAGGTGCCTAGGGGCCAGAAGTACAGGCCGATCTGAAACAAATCAAAGCCTTTGGCTTACAGGGCCAAGCAAGCCAGATAGGAATGCTCTAAGCAGCTCTCATTTATCTTACAGACTCTTGTCTATATTTCTTTCCTGTTTGCCAGGCTTTATAAAGTGCCAATGGCAGCAAAATGGCAAGTCAAAAGGTCATATCCCCACTCTGGCATTAGGCTGGCAATATCTGTCTCATATTTTACATTCTTTCTCCCTTTGTTCAAATGTAAGGTGAAGGAAAAGGTGGAAGAACAAAGCAAGCGAGGATGTAAAGGCTGCTTTTGTTTGAAATATGTTACATTTGTCTTGTGACATATGAGTTATGAGGAAGTCAGGTGTGTCAGAGAGGTATGTGAGGGTGGTGCAGGACATGAATGAGGACAGTGTGACAGCAGTGAATTACGACAAACTGGTTCAAGGTGGAGGTTGGGCTGCATCAAGGATCGGCTCTTAGCCCTTTCCTGTTTGCAGTGGTGATGGACAGGTTAACAGACGAGGTCAGACAGGAGTCTCTGTGGACTATGATTGCGGATGATATTGTTATTTATGGTGAGAGTAGGGGGCAGGTTGAGAAGAGCCTGGGTAGCTGGAGTTACGCGCTGGAGAGAAGGGGAATGAAAGTCAGAGGGAGTAAGACAGAGTACATGTGTGTGAAAGAGAGGGAGGGCAGTGGAGTGGTGTGGTTGCAGGGAGAAGAGGTGGAGAAGGTGGAAGAATTTAGGTAACTGGGGTCAACAGTACAAAGTAATGGAGAGTGTGTTAGAGAAGTATAGAAAAGTGTGCAGGCAGGATGGAGTGGGTGGAGAAGAGTGACAGGAGTGATTTGTATTAGAAGGGTATCTACAAGAGTAAAAGGGAAAGTTATAGGACTATGGTGAGACCTGCAATCGTGTATGGTTTAGAGACAGTGGCATTGAGTAAAAGACAAGAGGTGGAGCTGGAGGTAGCAGAGCTGAAGTTTTCATTCGGGAGTGACGAGGATGGACAGGATTAGAAATGAGTTTATTAGAGGAACAGCACATGTAGGACATTTTGAAGTCAAGGTGATGGAGGCACGATTGAGATGGTTTGGACATGTGCAGAGGAGGCGCATTGGTTATATCAGTAGGAGAATGCTGAGGAAGGAGCCACCAGAAAGAAGGAAAAAAGGAAGGTTAAGGAGAAGGTTTATGGATGTGGTGAGGGAAGACATGCAGGTAGTTGGTTTGAAAAAGGCAGATGTAGAGGGCAGGGGGGTATGGAGACAGATTATCTGCTGTGGCTACCCATAATGGGAGAAGCCTAAAGAAGTGTTTAGTTTTTAAGGCAACTGTATTGAAGGACTAAATTCCCTGCCCTTGTTTATCTTTGAGTGACATTTAATTATTTGGATTAGCCTAGCTTTAAATAAAAGCAGCTTTTTCTTTATTTTATCATCCACAGCATAAAAAATACAACTTTATTGTGAGAAATACACTCCAATTGAAAATTCTTGAGCCTGTCTGTACTAAAATATTAATAAAATCTCAAGGCTTTAGAGTTTCTTTCGTCCCTCAATCAGCTTCTTAACTTGGTGTGGATGCAATGCAACATAACACTCTTCTATAAAAGGCTGGCCTGTCTGGATGGGTGAGGAGAAGCAGGGAACATGATGGCAGCATGGGCGTAAATTTCATTTAACAGTAGGGGGGACAATAAATATAAAATTTCTCATGAGCAATTTTTGAAGGGGGACACAAATAATACAGTCAAATTGTACTTACAGTATCAAGATATGTCCCCACAGTGAAAAACTTTGTTTCTATCATTATTATTGTAGCATGGAGACTGCATCAATTACAATGGTATTTCAAATTGCTTTACATAAATAAAGTAAAACTATCATAAAAAAATAATCACAACAATAAAAGCAAGGAATTAAAAAAAAGGTTTAACATTTTATTTAAAATTAATTAAGACACTTAAGAACAGAATAGCAATTGATTATACAAAAAAATACAGTGGGGTCAGTTCGGATGTAGCACAGTGATCATTTAGTAAATGCACAGCTAAACTATATGCTAATTGTGGCCGTTAATGTTAAGTTAACATTATACCAAGTCGCCCCAAATAAAACACTGCATGGGAAACGGCTTTGGCGTGTTAGTGTCAGTGCACTATGCAACAAGCTATTGTAAACAAGCTACCGTTAACTAGATAAGTCATATTTTAATCGCTAATATAGCAGATTCATGGAAAGTTACATCGCTAATCATCATTTTTGCCGCAACTAATTTATGAATGAGTCTGCATCAACTACATTAAAGAGAATCGCTTTATTTAAAGTGAATAAAATACACTAGTTAATGGGGTTGAACATTAATTGAGCCGCAGACACACACCTGACTCGTGTGTGTAGAGTAGGTGAGATGAACTGGGAACGCAGGCAGTGGGTCAAACCACTGTGAGGAAGGGGAGGGGGGGAACTCAACTGTTTCTAAATGCATTTTTGTGGTTTTTTTTTTCTACTTACACAATTATTTTAGGTATACATACATATATTTTTCATATAATAAAAAATACATATAATAGAGAGTGCGATTTTTTTTTCTTTTTTTTTCTTTTTTTTATTTACGCCCATGGATGGCAGGGATATGTGCAGAGCATTATGTCCTGTCAAGACACTAATGAATTATTTATTTACTGATGCAAGGGCAGACACTTGTGAGGATGGGTTAGAGAGAAGAGGGTTTGCCCTGCTGGGAGATCTGCCAGAGCAGGACACATTAGCCTGGGCTCTAAAATGACACATTCACAGACATGAACATATACCACAGAGCCTCACATCTATCCATACACAGCATGCAGCCTGTGGTCTCAGCAGAGAGTTGGCCATCCATGCTGATCAGCCAGGGGAGTCAGCCTGGCTTTAAATTGATCTGTGGTTAACACTTGTTCTAAGCTGTACTGACCCACCTACAACATGCATACACTGATTAGCACAAACCATAGTTAATAACATCAACTGCAGTTATACAGATCATCCATAAAATTAAAACCATCTGTCTGACATTGTGTAGATCTCCCTTGTGTTACCACAAAATCTTTGACACAATAAAAGCATGGACTCCATAAGACCTCTGAAAGTGTGCAATTCTGACTGGCAGCAAAATGTTAGACTTTTAAATTATGCAAGTTGCAAGGCAAGGCCGTAATTGGTTAAAGTCATTTGTTCAGCACATCCCACAGATGACTGGATTGCTCAATTTGAGTGCAATTGTTGGACCACAGATTCTAGGTACTAACTACTGCATATTGGAAGCACCTTATAATACCTCTGGTTTTAAAGATGATCTGACCCAGTCATTTAGTCACTGCAAATTGTCAAAGTTGCTTAGATCCTTAAACTTGCCTATTTTATTCTGCATCTAAAACAACACTGAAAACTAACTGTTCACTTGCTAATTAATATATCCAGACATCCTTTGACAGGTGTCACTCTAATGTGATAATCAGTGTTATTTAGCTCACCTATCTGTTGTTTTAGTGTTATGACTGATCAATGTACATTATGTGGAACTATAGAGAGATATCCAATAAATAATGTTGGAATTGGCTGTTCATTTGGCAATAGAATGTAGTGCTCATTTATTCATGCCCTCAATGCTTCTAGAAGCAAAATGACTTCCAGGAGTTTCCAAGTTCCAGGAAGGCATCTAAGTGTGTTATTTTTGAGGAATTCGTCGTTGGTTACTGTCAAAAATGAGCTATACATCTGAATGCTTTTATATATATATATATATATATATAAAATCTGGTGTGTGTTACTAATTAAATTGATAAAATACTTGCCAATTAATTAATTAAACATACTGCATGGTTCATGTTACAGAACAAAAAGAGAACCTATAATAAGCAAATTTCCACAATGTTTCAATGGATTTTCTAGTATATTTATTACTACAATGACCTAAAGACACAAAGAAGATTGTGTGTTAGTATTATTTATCCTGGCTTTGTTCTAGTACATTTTTTATATCCCTCCATTACAGACTATCTTGTACATAGGAACTGTATAAATATATATGTATAAATATTAATTTGTTTGTGAATGTATAATGATTATGCATGTCTATTGTTAGTAACCTGTTAATTATGGAGCTGCAAATGTTTAAAATAAGGTATACAGTTCAATGCTGTCAAACAGCAATAATGATTCACATATCTGGTCACATTTTGTGAAAATAGGTGCGTCTGGAATGGCCAACAGACTTGGCTATTAATCCCATGGACAATTCCCTCTACATCTTGGACAACAACATCGTGTTGCAGGTGTCAGAGAGCCTGGAGGTGCGCATTGTAGCTGGCCGGCCAATCCACTGCCAAGTCCCGGGGGATGATCACTCACTGCTCATCAAATTGGCTGTGCATTCCACTTTGGAAGCAGCTAAAGCTATCGCTGTGTCACACCAGGGGCTGCTGTACATTGCTGAGACAGATGAACGAAAGATCAACCGCATCCAGCAGGTCACCACCAATGGTGAGATTTCTGTGGTGGCTGGAGCTCCAGCTGATTGTGACTGCAAAATTGATCCCAACTGCGACTGCTTCTCTGGTGAGTTGAGGGGAAGCCAAGAATATGCAAATTTATTTGAAGAAATTCATTTGCAGTGTAATGCAAGCCAGTTATATAAACCATGAGCCTGGGGTTAATTGTCTTGTACAAAAATAGTCAGGTTTAATATTGTGTCTAAGTTACTGACACATTTAAATTTATATAATTTTATATGTAGACAAAGCTCCCAGTATTTTGACGGATTTTGCAGGTAGTTAACATGGACTTTATTATGGCCCAGTAATTACCATTTATCTGCATGCAGTTGAAGCTTCCAAACATGCAACTACAACTATATATGAGTACACCCCCAAACATTTTAGTATATCTTCTCAAGGGATGGATGTACTTTAGAGTAGTCAATGTGCAGCTTGTATAGAAGTATAGATTTACTGTCCTCTGAAAAGAACTCAACATACAGCCATTATTGTCAAAATAGCTGGCAACAAATGTGAGCACACGTTATAACAGCTGTACGTCGTGTAACCATGCAAAGTCGCATGTCCTATTTATCATGTTCAAATCTGTGTATCTTGAATTAAAACAGTTAAAATTTGATGCTTTGAGTACAATTCTCTCATATGACCACTGGATGTTCAACATGGCACCTGATGAGTATTTGAGAATTGTTGCTCTAGACAAAGATGGACTAGGCTATAAGAAAATCGGCAACACCTTGAAACTAAGTTACAGTGCAGTGGCCACAGAGGTTTTCCAAGACTGGTTTAACTGAGAACAGGCCTCAATCAAAAAACTTGAGTCCTCTGGCTGTGTGTCAGGTGCAGAAGCTGGCTTTTAAAAAGTTTGCATGGCTGTCATCCCAGAAGCTGGCTCACAAGAAAGCCTGCAAACAGTTTGCTAAAGACAACCTGTCCAAGAGCATGAATTACTGGAACTATGGTCTGATGAGACTAAGATAAACTTGTTTGGCCCAGATGGTGTCCAGCATGTGTGGCGATTCATTTACATATACATTTACATTTGCATTTGTGCCATTTAGCAGTGCTTTGAATCTCTATCAATGAATAAATCTACACTGGCATTCTAGATTACAAACTTAAGATAAATCAGCCTGCAACTCTGTTGAGCGTTTTTTTTAACCAAGCAAACTTGGAAAGTGTTAGTTTAAGTGTTTCAGGAAGAGGTAGATCTTCACACGTCGCTTAAAGATGGGACTCCACTGTTCAGACATCTAGGGGAAGTTTGTTCCACTACCTCAGTGCCCAAACAGAGAAGAGCCTTAAAGTATATTTACCTTTTACCCTTAGAGAGGTCGAGTCGAGCAGTGCTAGAGATCTCAGGCAGCGTGGTGCAGTGCGAGGAGTGATGAGGTCTCTGAGGTAAGAAGGTGTTGGTCCATTTTTGGCTTTGTAGGCAAGCATCAGTGTTTTAAATCTGGTATATGCAGCTACCGGAAGCCAGTGGAGGGAGTGCAGCAGGTGGGTGGTGTGGGAGAGCTTGGCTAGGTTGAACACAAGTCACGCAGCTGCGTTTTGTATCATTTGCAGTGGACGAATAGTGTTCAGAGGCAGACCTGCCAGCAGAGAGTTGCAGTAGTCCAGTCTCGAAATGACAGGAGACTGAACAAGCACATGGGCAGCCTGTGTGGACAGAAATGGTTGTATCCTTTACTTGCTGTAGAGAAGGAATCGACAAGAATGAGCCACATTAGCAACATGTGAGGAGAAGGACAGTTGATTCTCCAAAGTTACCCAAAGGTTGTGAGCATTGGCTGAAGGGTAGAGCAAAGAGTTATGAAGAGTTATTCTGAGATCCTGACCTGGAGATAAATCACCTGGGATTACCAGCAGTTCGGTTTTGCTGGGGTTGAGTTTTAGTTTAGCATTCATCCAGGATGATATGTCTGCCAAACATGCCGAGATCCAAATGGAAGCTGTGGTATGTGAGGGAGGAAAAAAGAAGATGAGTTGAGTGTCATCAACATACCCATGTGAGGATATGAAAAAGATGGGGCTAAGTACCGAGCCTTGTGGGACACCAGTGGAAAGTCTGCATGGGGCAGATGTGGACCCCCCTTCATGTTACCTGGTATGAGTAACCTTCCATGTAGGAAGCAAACCATTCCCAAGCAGCTTTGCAGATACCAAAGCTCCCGAGGGTAGACAAGAGAGTCTTTTGTTTGACTGTGTTGAATGCTGCAAAAAGGTCTAGGAGAATAAGTGCAAATAACAGCTTGGCTGATCAAGCAGCATGTAGTTTCGAAAACAGTGCATTCCAGAGATTTAGAAAAAAAGGAGAGAAGTGATACCAGTCTGGTAAGAAAAACTGTGTCTTGCCTATAGTTAAGCATGGTAGTGGTTGCACCATGGTCTGGGGTTGCACAAGTGCTGCTAGTACTGGGAAGCTGCGGTTCATTGAGGGAAGCATGGACTCCAACATACTGTGACATTCTGAATCAGAACATATTCCCCTTCCTTTAGAAACTATGCCAAATGGCAATTTTCCAACATAATAACTACCCAAAACACACTGCAAAGATGACAACTGCCCTGCTGAGGAAACTGAAGGTGAAGGTGATAGAGTGGCCAAGTATGTCTCTGAACCTGAACCCTATTGAGCACCTGTGAGGCATCTTCACATGGAAGGTGGAGAAGCGCTCCTGCAGCTCCATGATATATTTATGGAGGAGTAGAAGAGGATCCCAGCAACAACCTGTGCAGCTCTGGTGAATTCCATGCCCAGGAGTATTAAGGCAGTGCTAGATAAGAATGGTGCTCACACGAAATATTGACACTTTGGACACAGTTTTGACATGTTCACTTAGAGTGTAGTCACAACTGTTGCCAGATACTTAGACAATAGTGGGTGTATGTTGAGCTATTTTGAGAGAATAGTAAATCTGTTTTGCTAAATGTGAGGGGTGTACTCACTTTTGTTTTTCTCTTCATGTACAAAAGGTTTAAAATTAAACATAAACATTACAGAGAACTAGTACTATATAATCTGAAGTGCCCTTTAATGTCAAAGCATTGGATTTATTATTCACCTTGTGTGGATGTCAGTAAATTCCATCTACATAATGCTTTCTATTGTTTTATGATTGAGAGGAGGAAAAATGAAAGAAAGGTTTTGTTCTTTTTACCAGTAGGAAGGAACAGAATTTATTGTTCCTTCCTACTGGTTAAAAGAACAAATCCTTTCTATAATTTCACCCTAGTTGAAGCATGATATTTCTCATCATGTCACATATCATAGAATCAGAATCAGCACACTCAGCTGCTGAAATTGAAATAAATGAACATTTCTTTTGATATCAGTTTTTAACTCATAAATTAATAATAGACAAGTTGACAGGTATGCTTCAGGGAAATTAACATGAATATCCAGAACTCTTATTTTAAATCTTGCTTTCTGACTGGCCACAGGTGATGGCAGCTATGCCCGTGATGCCCGCTTAGAAGCACCCTCCTCGTTAGCAGTTGCACCCAATGGGACACTCTACATTGCTGACCTGGGAAATATCCGGATCCGCTCTATGAGCACTAATCAGCCACAGTTAAATGAAGCTGAAATGTATGCGATTGCCTCAGTGGTGGACCAAGAGCTCTACTTATTCAGCCACAATGGCACACACCTCCACACCAAACATCTGATCACTGGTGATTTTCTGTACAATTTTACTTATTCAGTTGATCAGCACCTAAGTGCTGTGATCAGTAGGGATGGCAGTGCTATTCATGTGCGGCGTGATGCCAATGGGATTCCCCTTTGGTTAGTGGCACCCAGAGGTCAGGTGCACTGGCTCACCATCAGCAACAGCCACCTCCTCAAGAGGGTCTCTACCCAAGGCCATGACATCGCCCAGCTCACTTACCATGGCAACACTGGTCTCCTAGCAACAAAGACTGATGAGAATGGATGGACCACAGTGTATGAGTAAGGCTCAGCTTTTCATATAATAACCCTCCTCTGCCATTTAGGATTGCCCTCATTTAGAAAAATAGGCTTTAAAAGAGATGTTGAGTGCATGCATTTGGTGTGGCTTTCCTCAATCAGACTACAGCTCGTAGACATTTCATATTATTTCAGAATATTCCACTGAGTATAAGGCTTTAGTTGTGAGTGTCTGTTGGCACTGAGTTACCAGTGCCATCTTGTGGTGTATTCAACTGAAATTGCTTTTAGCCATCATGTCAGAAACTTACTGCGGGTTACACTGTGAACACCCACTTTTTAATATATAATTGCTAGTCACTCCAAAAGAAATCTTGAAAAGTAATCAACAGGATTTTAGCTCAAATATTTGGAAAAATGTGTCTTAGCTAAAAATACATGTCCACAGTCCTTAATAAAAAAGGTTTCATTTGCTCTTTTGTGTTGCATAAATCAGATCTGTACTGCAGTGACTTTGCTGAAAATGCCTTCTTGTGTGAACAGGTACAACAGTGAAGGACATATTGTCAATGTCACCTTTCCGACTGCAGAAGTCAGCAGTTTCCATGACAACATGGAAAAGTCAGTCCGGGTAGAAGTAGACAGCTCCAACTCAGAGAACTTTATTACAGTCACTAACTTTTCCTCTTCTGACACCATTTTCACATTTCGTCAAGGTATGTCTATTGACGAGCCATGGGTTGCCATGTATAGTTTTTCTACTGTCTCTTCAAATCTATATTTATATCTTTTGTGTTATTATTTCAATCCTCTCATACAGTAGCCCAAAATAGCTTGGTCAAAATATTTTTATTATAATTACAAAATGTATTTTGATTTATAACAGTTACTAGATGACTTTAAACATGTAAGCTACATCTATGCATTAATATATTATATTCTGAATGAATAATTGTGTATTTGCAGGTTGACATTTGCAGGTTGGCATTTCATTATTTATTAATCAATCAATTTTAAGAAAGAAAATACTGTAAAACTGTGTTTGAGAGTGGCGTGCAAACATTTATTGGTGTATTCATTATTTATTACTGCTTACCTTTTTAATATTGATATTATATGTAATAACTTATTGTGAATACATGTTTAGCATGAGGACTTAAATCATTATTCTTAATTCCGAAGTCTAATTTTTAGAATTTAATATGTCAGGACATTTTTCCCTGGAAGCCATTTTCCAGTTCATTACCACAGACTATAGCCAGCATGAGTGGCCTTTTTAAAGAGAAAGAGGCTGTGTCAGGACTGTTAGAACAGATATTTCCTTTTTTTATTTAGTTTAGCTTTTCATGTTACAATATATTAGCTTGCTAGTACTTGGCTTAGTAATTCATGTAGAACTGTTGAATGCCACTCTCAATGGTTTTATCCAAGTTGTTCATTTCACAACGAAAATATTTTAAGAGAACTTGAGCAGAATCTGAAAAAATCACTTTCAGTTTGTAAGGATATCAGAGTTTGATGATTTAATATATTGTTACAAGAGGTGCTGCTGTTTTACCATGTTGATGGGTTTCCTTTACATCATAGACAAGAATAGCTGAACGTAACCTATTATTGAACAAGCACTACTGTGCTACTGTCTTTGCAATTGATCCCACATGATGTAATTGACACTGAGGCATTGTGGAGATTTAAAATGCATGTGCTGTAGATATTTATAAGTGATATTTATAAGACTTCACTGTTGAAAGAGTGAAGTCATTCAAGGTTAGCTTATCCTCAAAATAAAAATAAAAAAACAATTCAGGCTTTAATTTCAATGAGTAAGTTGTACTGAATAATAGTAGTAATTGTTCATTTTATTATGCTTTAAGATGAATATCACACTAGAATAATCATCTGCGAGTTTAACTGGGTTTTATAAACAGTGATAGTTTTATGTTATTAAATTGAATACATATCTTAAATGATCGTTGTATTGCATGTGAGAACATTTTGCAGAGGTGTGAATCAACAGACTCCTCCCAAAAAATCAAGCACAATAGCAAACTTTTTTTCATACATTTTTGGCAGTGCAAACTGCACAGTACATTTTCTTTTAACTGACAGTGTAGATTATGTTGCTTTGTAGAAACAGATGAAGAGAAAAACAGATGTGTTGTTTTTGCAAAGCAAAAGCAACACCTTACCCATATTCATATTCATCTTTTGCACAAACCTGTAATGCTGATAGATTTCAACATTTCACACATTAACCACTTCTTTTGCAGACCATGCACAAAACACATACCATGTAAGCACAGATGGCTCTTTTCATGTGACCTTTGCCAGTGGCATGTATGTGACACTTGTTACTGAGCCACATTTGTCAGCTGGGACAATCAACCCAGCTGTGACCAGGTGCAACATTACACTTCCCAGTGAACACAATCCAAGTGTGATTGAATGGAGACAGCGACGAGAGCAATCAAAGACCAATCACACAAGCTATGAATGCAAGCTGCGGGTATGTGTGATCAGTTGCCTTTAAAGTGGGTTTTATCTGTCAATCATCACCGTTACACCACAGATTCCCACCATTACCTAGTGAGACACTTCTCTACAAACTCTTCTGTAAAGTTTATTCCAAGTCATGTGTTAGCTTGATGAAATACTAAACAACTCTTTCAGTACTAATATCCCATTTGTAAGGTTCTTGTTAATTTTCAAGCGACAAAAAGAAGTTCATTGACTTATTGATCTTTTTTTTGTCATTTAATGGAAAAGGAAAATATCAAATGTCATCTAGTCTGACTTGTGGTGAATGGAAAGGTTTAGTAACTGAAACAAACAAAAATAATTATATTTTTATTTGAGCCCTCCTTATTTATGGTACAAACTTTTAGTTAGTAATAATTATATTGCTTTATTTACTAAAAGGCTCTGTATTATGGTTTACTAGCTGGTCTATAGCATGCATTAAGTCTAATCACAGAGATGGATATTGAATGAAGAATCAATATTGACAGAGTCATTATTTCAAACTTTGACCTAATCTGTGAGAATAACATAAGCCTATACAGTTTCTGTGATGTCTCTAACCCTTTTGTTGTTTGTGTTTATCATCAGGCTCATAACAGAAATCTGCTGTCCATAGACTTTGACCATGCCACACGTGTGGGCAAAATCTATGACGACCATCGAAAATTTACTTTAAGGATTCTTTATGATGAACTAGGACGGCCCATTGTGTGGTCACCTAGTAGCAAATACAACGAAGTGAATGCCACCTATTCAGCACAAGGCCTCATCACCAGCATACGCCGTGGAAACTGGTCTGAAAAACTGGAATATGAAAATGGGAGGGTGGTGTCTAGAGTATGGGTCAATGGCAAAATCTGGAGCTACTCATTCATGGAGAAGGTAGCATGATCTTTGTTCATTTGCCAATGCCCAGATTATTCCTTTGTGGAAATATTGCAAGTAAAATGCTACCCATGTAAAGTTTTCTTTTTTATAGTCAGTAGTAAGATAATAATTAACAGTTGATGATGAGTCAACTGAGTGCATGCTTGCACAATCATATAATAAATGCCTGTTGTACCATATATGACACGTAAAAACAACTAATTTGCTCCCTTTAGAGAACCATGGCAAATAAATACCTTTATTTGTTTAATTATTTTATCTTTTCAAATTATTTTTGTTGTTGTTCTTTTTATTTGTCCATAGTCTGTTGTGCTCCAGTTACATAGCCAACGCAGATACATTTTTGAGTATGACCAAACTGACCGGCTTCTGGCTGTGACCATGCCCAGCATGGTACGTCACAGCTTGCAGTCCATGCTTTCATTGGGCTACTACAGAAACATATACAGTCCTCCGGATGGTGGAGCCCAAATCATTCAGGACTTCACTCGTGACAGACGTTTGCTCCAGACTCACCACCTGGGCTCAGGCCGTCGTGTTCTATACAAATACACAAAGCAGGCTCGTCTGTCTGAGATCATCTATGACACCACATTGGTCACATTTACCTATGATGACACCTCAGGAATGATTAAAACCATCCACCTTATGCATGATGGATTTGTCTGTACCATCAGATACAGGCAAACAGGTGTGTTCTTTTTTCTTGGAAAAAATTCTAGTCACACAAACTGACAAATTAATATACCATTCTATGCTTGTATTTCAACTATTTTTTTAATGTACTCAATGAAAGAAAAAAAGAGAAAGAAAGAAAGAAAGAAAGAAAGAAAGAAAGAAAGAAAGAAAGA
>JAAIIK010000038.1:526901-538487 GCA_014706435.1 Silurus glanis
AGGGGAAGGGATGGGTGATGTTCATGTGTGCCCATGTGTATGATGTGACTCGGGTTAGGGTTAGTATCTGAAAATCTATTTACTAAATATTAATTTACTGAAATCAAGCCTTTGTTGTTTAGCTTGAGGCGGGGTGCAGGTTTCATTCGGCTCTCTCTCTTCTAAATTTGTAGTGCAGTGCTTTGCTTGCAGATGTTTTTTAAATTTGAAGTGGTATTTTTTGCCGTTGACAAAAGCTTTTCACCAACACATAATTTACACTTAACGATTATTCCCTTCTCCTTTTCCTCGACTATTTCAAAATAATGTGAATACTTCCATCGCAGTAATGTAATGCTCTGGCCTGCCATCTCCGCTTCTAACCAGCTTCTGTTCCCACGGCTCGCACGTAGGGGTGCGCGATTCTACGAGATTACGTTCATTTTAATGCAAAATAATTGAACTGAAAAGTAACACGCATTACTTTTTTAAAAAAGTAACTCAGATATTAATAGGTAAATTTATAAAGTAACGCGCTTCTTTACTCGTTACTCCAGAAAAGTAATATTATTACGTAACGCACGTTACTTGTAACGCGTTACCCCCAACACTGCCTATAAGTTTGTTCTTTATAAGTTTACTTCAATGAGCAAGCTAGTGGCAAAAATGGCAAGAAAAATCTCCCTGAGATGGAATGAGGCTAAAACCTTGAAAGGAACCAGACACAAAAGAGCACCTGTCCCCTCTTCTGGGTGGCACCGAATGTCTATTCATTACAGTCTCATCATTGTTGAGGTGTACTGCTCAGTGATGGCCACTTAAATGCAGAACTGAACATCTTAACATCCTTTTGTATATTAACAAAGAACATGACATCATAGGCTGATATTTGATGTTGAACACTATTATTACCCAGCATAAAATCTTCAAAGCACAACCCTGCCTTATACCTCTTCAAACTTTAAAAAGGGCACTCAAACCACTATTAATTTTCAATACACTTTCAATGTCACGGTACATCACGTTTATTATTCCAATAAAACTAACCAAATCCAAAAGCATCAAGGGTAGTCCATAGGTACTGATGCTCTATAGGATTCAAAGCTTTTTCCTGATCAATTGAAATAAAAGCCCAAATCAAGACTGAGATGACTAGACACATCTACAATGTCTCTAAGAAGACAGATGTTATCAATAATAGGTCTGCCAGGTGGATGATTTGCCCCATCACAACTTTTAATCTATTGGCCAGAGTTTTAGAGAGGAACTTAAAGTCGGAACAAAATAGACTTTCTGGCTGCTAGTTCTTTAACTTCTGTAGGTATACCTGTAGGAGACCTGCTATGGTTTAGAGACAGTGGCATTGACTAAAAGACAGGAGGTGAAGCTGGAGGTAGCAGAGCTGTTAAGATTGTTGAGATTTTTATTGGGAGTGATGAGGATGGACAGGATTAGAAATTAGTTTATTAGAGGGATTGCGCATGTAGGACGTTTTGGAGAGAAGGTGAGGGAGGCACGATTGAGATGGTTTGGACATGTGCAAAGGAGGGACATGGGGTATATTGGTAAGAAAATGCTGATGATGGAGCCACCAGGAAGGAGGAAAAGAGGAAGGCCAAAGAGAAGGTTTATGGATGTGTTGATGGAAGACATGCAGGTAGTTGGTTTAAAAGAGGCAGATGTAAAGGGACAGGGTAGTATGGAGACGGATGATTCACTGTGGCGACCCCAATGACCCCTCTAAAAAAGAAAAAAAAGACTTCTCATTAACATAACAACTAAATCAATAAAAGCTTTCCGATCAGGAAAAAGTCTACCACTTGAACATTCTTCAAATTCTTTGTTCTCTGAAAAAAAAAGTTTTACTTTCTCAAATGTATACACATCTCGGCATTAACGGGTTCAGTCTGTGCCGCCTCAGCGCCGTTTCTGTTCTCATCAGCTCATGCAGTACAGTTGCGCTTTATGTAACCCTCTTTTCCACATTCGAAGCACTTCATTGTATCAGAAGAGATACAATTAGATCTACTCAGAATTTAAGAGCCACATTCAATACATCAACTCCATTATTCAAACTCATATATTTGTCGCCTAAAGCAGGTAACGTGCTTAAGCAATGGCGACTCAAAACCAAGTGGTATCTTTTTCACTTGTGACATTATTTAAGAGCAAGGTCACCATATCTGATGAGGCACTATTACAGTTTATCCAAAACCTTCCTCCATTACTTCGCTTAAATGTTCTCCATCTTCACTCTGCTAATGCCTAACCCTTTCTGTTTTATATCCTGAAAAACATTTGGGTTTCATGTGAACTGCTGTAACAGACTTACAGCAGGGTTACAATATCTGATAGGGCACTATTACAGTTGATCAGAATCCCCTACACCCCACTCCCATTTGACACAGAATTTTTTTTTTTTGCCATTTTCTATGTCTCTTAATTATTTATTATTATTATTAATATTATTATTATTATTATTGTTAATTTTAATTAATAATTTTGTTGATTAACTACTTTTTGCAAGGTCTTCCCTGCTCTCCTACACGATCATGTGGGTGCTCCAATTTCTTCAGCATTCACTAAAAACTTAGTTGTGATTATGACCACTTAATCGTCGGTCATAATCTGCAAGTTATTTCAGTTTAATCAATGGATTATAACATGGTTATGGAAATTAAAAAATTGTATTTTATAAGGAGAATATTCCAAAGATGCAAAAAAACATCAGTGCTACATCCTGAAACAGAGAGCCTCGAATTTCTGCATGATCGCTAAGTAATTAGCAGAGGAGAAAAATATAACAAGGTTGTTAAGGACATCACTATGTCTATAAAATAAGCATAATTTAATCAATATATCAGTCAATATATTTCTTTTCAGTGATTTTGTCAACCTTTCCATCAGATTGTCTGCCCACTGCTGCCTGTAAATTCGACTTTGCTAATGCCAGGAAAGTTACTTGAATGTGAACATGTCGATCACGGATTTTTTAAAATGGAGTCACATTTATATATTTTGGAATGTCACCCTAATCACACTGAATCTATACTTATTTCGATTACTTTCATGTGACTGATTAATTATTATATATATAGCTAGTATGAGTAACAAAATGTTTTTTTGTCTCCAGATTTGATTAAATAATAATTCAAATATTAACACTTAAAATAAAATATAAACCATCTTAACTTTGGCAAAAAGAAGTCTTTGATAATGTCAATATCCACACTATGTGGCAAAAAGTTTTAGCATACCTGTTGTTTCCAGCTATATGTTAATCTTCCCCAAATAGTTAGCACAAAGTTGGAGGTACACAAATGTATAAAACGCCTTTGGAACTGGCAGCAAAAAGTTCTTCCTTCACTTGAAGTAGGAGACCCAAACCTGTTCCAGCATAATTCCCCTGTGCACAAAGCCAGCTATATAAATATATTCTTTATGAGTGGAAGATCACCTGCTATAGAGCTTCAACCTTATTGAACACCTTCGGGATTAATGTGAACACAGACTGCACACCGGGCCTCCTCACCTCACCTACATCAGTACCTGACTACTAACACCCTTGTGGCTGAATGAGCACAAATCTCTATATATAAATATACATATACAGTGGGGCAAAAAAGTATTTAGTCAGCCACCAATTGTGCAAGTTCTCCCACTTAAAAAGATGAGAGAGGCCTGCAATTTTCATCATAGGTACATTTTAACTATGAGAGAAAAAATGAGAAAAAAAAATCCTTAAAATCACTGTCTGATTTTTATAGAATTTATTTGCAAATTATGGTGGAAAATAAGTATTTGGTCAATAACAAAAGTTAATCTCAATACTTTGTTTTATACCCTTTGTTGGCAATGACAGAGATCAAACGTTTTCTGTAAGTCTCCACAAGGTTTTTACACACTGTTGCTGGTAGTTTGGCCCATTCCTACATGCAGATCTCCTCCAGAGCAGTGATATTTTGGGGCTGTCGCTGGGCAACACAGATTTTCAACTCCCTCCAAAGATTTTCTATGGGGTAGAGATCTGGAGACTGGCTAGGCCACTCCAGGACCTTGAAATGCTTCTTACTAAGCCACTCCTTCGTTGCCCGGGTGGTGTGTTTGGGATCATTGTCATGCTGAAAGACCCAGCCACGTTTCATCTTCAATGCCCTTGCTGATGGAAGGAGGTTTTCACTCAAAATCTCACGATACATGGCCCCATTCATTCTTTCCTTTACACGGATCAGTCATCCTGGTCCATTTGCAGAAAAACAGCCCCAAAGCATGATGTTTCCACCCCCATTCTTCAAAGTAGGTATGGTGTTCTTTGGATGCAACTCAGCATTCTTTCTCCTCCAAACATGACAAGTTGAGTTTTTACCAAAAAGTTCTATTTTGGTTCCATCTGACCATATGACATTCTCCCAATCCTCTTCTGGATCATCCAAATCCTCTCTAGCAAACTTCAGACAGGCCCGGACATGTACTGGCTTAAGCAGGAGGACACGTCTGGCACTGCAGGATTTGAGTTCCTGGCGGCATAGTGTGTTACTGATGGTAGCCTTTGTTACTTTGGTCCCAGCTCTCTGCAGGTCATTCACTAGGTCTCTAGGTCATTCACCTGTGGTTCTGGTATTTTTGCTCACCGTTCTTGTGATCTTTTTAACCCCATGGGGTGAGATCTTGCGTAGAGCCCAAGATCGAGGGAGATTATCAGTGGTCTTGT
This sequence comes from Silurus glanis, assembly GCA_014706435.1. Lineage (NCBI taxonomy): Eukaryota > Metazoa > Chordata > Actinopteri > Siluriformes > Siluridae > Silurus > Silurus glanis. The sequence goes on from JAAIIK010000038.1 coordinate 531,592, forward strand.
ATGTCTTCCATTTTCTAATAATTGCTCCTACAGTTGATTTCTTCACACCAAGCTGCTTACCTATTGCAGATTCAGTCTTCCCAGCCTGGTGCAGGTCTACAATTTTGTTTTTGGTGTCCTTTGACAGCTCTTTGGTCTTGGCCATGGTGGAGTTTGTAGTCTGACTGTTTGAGGTTGTGGACAGGTGTCTTTTATACTGATAACGAGTTCAAACAGGTGCCAGTAATACAGGTAACAAGTGGAGGACAGAGAAGCCTCTTAAAGAAGAAGTTACAGGTCTGTGAGAGCCAGAATTCTTGCTTTTTTGTAGGTGACCAAATACTTATTTTCCACCATAATTTGCAAATAAATTCTTTAAAAATCAGACAATGTGATTTTCGGGATTTTTTTTCTCATTTTGTCTCTCATAGTTGAAGTGTACCTAGATGAAAATTACAGGCTCTCTCTCATATTTTTAAGTGGGAGAACTTGCACAATTAGTGGCTGACTAAATACATTTTTGCCCCACTGTACATACACACTGTTCAGGCATTATATTTGTGACATTATAACATTATGAGCAGTGATGTGTATAACACTGATTATGTATTCATCATGGCTCCTGTTAGTGGGTGGGATATATTAGGCAGCAAGTGAACATTTTGTCCTTAAATTTGATGTGTAAGAAGCAGAAAAAAATGGGAGTAAATATTTGAGCGAGTTAAAAAAAAAAAAGCCAAATTGTAATGGTTAGGCGACTGTGTCAGAGAATCTCCAAAACCGCAGCTCTTGTGGTGTGTTCCTGGTCTGCAGTGCTCAGTATCTATCAAAAGTGGTCCAAGGAAGGAACAGTGGTAAACTGGCAAAAGGGTCATGGGCGGCCAAGGCTCATTGATGCACGTGGGAAGCAAAGACTGGTCCGTGAGGTCCGATCTATCATAGCTCAAATTGCTGAAAAAGGTGATGCTGTTTATGCTTGATGGGTCAGGACTGTTTGGGCAGCAAAACATGGACCAACACAATGTTTAAAATGTGCGCAGTGAACAAAGCAAAGAAAGAAACATTGACCCAGATTATTTAGGTCCATCTTGTGGATTCAGACGGTCAGTCAATATGCAAGGTCAACATTGACCATCTTAAACACCATCCAAGGATACCTCACAAATTGAGGTGTCAAAAATTTGACCCCTCTCAGCCACCTAATATGATCTCATCTCCTTCGCCACCTGCAGATTCCTTTTCACCTCCACCTGCAAACTTCTCTAGCTGCTGACTCCTCTCCTCCTGCAACTGCTGACTCCTCTCCTCCTCCTACTACTGACTCCTCTCCTCCTGCAACTGCAGACTCCTCTAATCATGCAACAGGCCAATCATCTTATGATGTTACCTCCTTGTATCTTGGATAAACTAACTCTAAACAACATTTCTGTTTAAATAAATGACATTTTTTATTTAGTCTGTCTTAATGAACATAAAAAGGCTATTGTACTTCAAATAAGTTGAGATTTTCAATTCCTTACACATCGAAACAGAGTTCAAATGCAGGTTTTATACAATATGTATTTTTAAAAGTTTGTGGACACCTTTTCATAAGTATGGTATGTGCTTTTTGAGCACCGCATTCCACATTTAGTCCCATCTTGCTCTTATAATTCCTTCCACTCTTCTGTAAAGATGTTCCACTAGATTTTGGCATGTGCTTGTTGACCCCTTTCAGACATAAGGGTAACAGGTAACAGGTTTGGGTCTAGTAGTTCAAGTGAAAGGAAGATTTCTGCATTCAAAGGCATTCTATGCAATTGTGTGTCTTCAGCTTTGAGATAACAGTTTGGGAAAGAACCACATATGAATGGGGAAGTTAGGTGTCCCAATTATTTTGTCTATATAGTGTATAATAAAAAATAACTCATTAAGTTATTTTAATTGATATTTATTGTCACACAACGACATACAAGATGCATGAGGAGGCAAGTCACATGTCCTGCTGTAAAAAATGGGGCCATATAAAGTTTTTTATTGGGACATTGCCAGGAGAGCTTCCAATCAAGAGCTCGAGAGTGAGGTGAGCTCACTCTAATTTATATTTATATACTAATTATTTACCTGCCTTAGGTGATCAATGCATACATGGGCCACACAATAAAAACCAAAACAATCATTGACAAGACAAAAAGGCAATTCACATTGATTCATTTGAAATGACACACATGTGGGAGGGAAGGGGCTCAAGAATGAAGGTAGGGTTAGAAGCCTTTTTTAAGTGGATTGTATTAAATGATTTTGTAAATGATTATGATCTTTTTTTAGTGTGATCCAACAAAATGCAATGTAATTTTGGAAGTCGTCCATGATGACTGCTCTTTTTTTTTGCTGACCTTTGTTAAGAATTTCAATACTACCAATAGAAGTGAAAGCATATATGAGCTATAATGATTTCTAAAGGCAATATTTCCTTTAAAAAAAGAAGCCTTCTTTTGAATCCCCTGAGGTGATAGAAGAAAACTCCAACAGTGTTTGAAGTCTGTAAGGTAACCACTGAATCCATATACATGAATAGGCATAACATTATGACAGGTGAGTGATTAACACTGATTATCTCTTTATCATGGCACTTGTTAGTGGTTGGGATATAGTAGACAGAAAGTGAACATTTAGTCTACAATCTTGTTGTGTTAGAAGGGCCAGATTGTGGTGGCTAGATGATTGTATCAGAGCATCTCTGATCCTCAGCTCTTGTGTGGTGTTCCCTCTCTGCAGTGGTCAGTATTTATTTAAATATTTATTTATTAAAACTGGTCCATGGAAGGAACAGTGGTTAACTGGCGACAGGTTCATGGGTGGTGGAGGCACATTGATGCACTTGGGGAGCGAAGGCTGGCCCATCTGGTTCGATTAAACAGATGATCTACTGTAGCTCAAAATGCTGAAGAAGTTAATGCTTGACAGGTCAGGACTGTTTTGGCAGCAAAAAAGGGACCAACACAATATTACGTAGGTGGTCATAATGTTATGTCTGGTTGTTGTATGAAAAGTTTTAGTTCTTAAAATCCAAAACAATGTGGAAATATGTAATTGCCATATTTGTACTTTTCTTATACCTTTTAAGGCCTTCATCAGAAAACAAGGCTGAAAGACAGCCAGCACAGCTGCACACAGTTTGCAGAAAGATGCCAGGATTTTTGTCCTGACAGTAATTTTATGTTTTTGCCAGTCATTCTGTGTCTACTTTATTACACATGAACAGTATTTCACAAAATCCTTTGGTTTCTATTCTATTGACAGTTTGGTGGCATATATTTTTTTTATGTTCTAAGCACTGATTAATCAGTTATAAACTTGCCATATTAGTATGAAAAGAAACTACTGGCAGTAGAACCTCTGACATTTTCTGATAAGACAGCAGAAGTTAAACAGTATCAAACGCAGATTGCCATGACCCTTCTTAATAAGACTGGTACTTTTGTTCAATTCTATGGTTTTAATGCATGTAATACATTATATAAATGATTAACACATGCATGCAATTACTGACAGTTGTATTGTTTTTAATGGTGACCAGATGACCTTACTGAGCTGTGCCACCATTGTGGGGAGAAAAGCAATAGGCTGAGAAAGACAGTGAGGAGAAAACATGAACAACCACTATCATCTACTTGGGTAAAATGCAGTTGTTAATATAAGGCAGTTCATGATAGTGTTCTGATCATTCCGAACCCCTTGTACATGGCATCTCTCTTATAATAGAATAGAATATGCTGTACAGTATGTGGATACCAGCTCAGATATTCCAGATATACATGTTAAAAAGTTGCTGTATAAGTATTTTCTTTGTTGTTACAGATTCAGATTCTCCTCCCTTCCCCTGTTATCATTATTGTTAAAGTATTTATATTATTAAAGTTACATTTAAAACAAATAAGTTGTATAAATTTGTCATTTTTATAATAAACATCAGTTTAACAAATATAAAAACCTTTAAATGATTTTATTTATAACATTTCATGTACATTACACTATACAATAGTATTAAATGGTACTTATGTTTTACCTTTGTGGTTAAAATAATTGGTTACATTAATAAAACACATGAGGACACTTGAAATAATCAGACGGGTGTGTCAGGCATTATCAACCATATAACAGTAGGGCAATTATTCTGATGGATGTGTGGAGAACATTTTAGTTATTCTCTGTGAAATAGAGGAGGTAACGGATTTCGATAAACTGTAATGGTGCCCTATCAGATATTTTGACCCTGCTATAAGTCTGTTACAGTTCACATGAGACCCAAATGCTTTTCAAGATATAAAACAGAAAGGGTTAGGCATCACCTGATTGAATATTGAGAACATTAAACTAAAGCAACATAAATCCAAAGCTTACTTTATAATTCTAAATATCTGGGAGAAAAGTTTATACTATAAATAAAATAAAGAATGAGCTATTTACTGATAATTGAATATTTGTTGGTTATATCACAATTTGAGCATAAGAAGAAAAAAAAAGAGTGAAAGCCTGTTATTCCTATGAGCATAACTGCTGTTACATCAATTTTCTAGAAACTTGGCGATAAAGGGGACATTTAATATTGGCCTAAAGTTGGCCAGGTGACAGGGGTTGAGGTCAGGTTTTCTTAATTATGGGGTTGATAACTGCAAGTTTTAATGATTTATATACATAACCAAGACTAATGGAAGAATTTATTACTTTTTTACTCAAATGCTTTTGGAATTATCTGTTCAAAAAAAAAATAAATTTAGCTGAAGGACCTAGAACACAAGGCAATGATTTTGATTTTGATTTCTTCTTCTTTGGGCTACTCCCATTAGGGGTCGCCACAGCGGATCATCTGTCTCCACACTATTCTGTCCTATACATCTGGCTCTTTCAAATCAACTACCTGCATGTCTTCCCTCACCACATCCATAAATCTCCTTCCTGGCAGCTCCATCTTCAGCATTCTCCTACCAATATAACCCATGTCCCTCCTTTGCACATGTCCAAACAATCTCAATCTATCCTCTATCACCTTGTCTCCAAACATTCCTACGTGTGATCCTTCTAATAAACTTGTTTCTAATCCTGTCCATCCTCTTCACTCCCAATGAAAATGTCATCTTCAGCTCTGCTACCTCCAGCTCCACTTCCAGTTTTTTAGTCAATGCCACTGTCTCTAAACCATACAACATAGTCCTACCACAGTCCTATATTCTTTCTCTTTCACTCTTGCAGATACCCTTCGATCAAAAATCCCTCCGGGAACTCTTCTCCACCCACTCCACCCTGCCTGCAGTCTTTTCTTCACTTCTATAACACACTCTCCATTACTTTGCACTGTTGACCCAGGTAGCTAAACTCATTCACCTTCTCCACCTCTTCTCCCTGCAACCGCACCACTCCACTGCCCTCCCTCTCATTCACACACATGTACTCAGTCTTAATCTTTCTGACTTTCATTCCCCTTCTCTCCAGCACATACCTCCACCTCTCCAGGCTCTTCTCAACCTGCTTCCTACTCTCACCACAGATCACAATTATCAGCCGCAAACATCATAATAATAGACACTTATGTCTGACCTCGTCCGTAAACCTGTCCGTCACCACTGCAAACAGGAAAGGTGTCAGAGACAATCCTTGATGCAGTCCCACCTCCACCTTGAAGCAGTGTGTCGTTCATAATGCACACTTCACTGCTGTCACACTGTCCTCATACATGTCCTGCACCACCCTCACTTACTTCTCTGACACACCTGACTTCCTCATACAATACCACAACCCCTCTCTCGGCACCCTGTTATACACTTTCTCTAAATCCACAAACACACAATGCAACTCCTTCTGACCTTCTCTATACTTCTCCATCAGCATTCTCAAAGCAAGTAAGGCATCTGTGGTGCTCCTCCTCGGTGTGAAACCATACTGTTGCTCAAAGATAGTCACCTCTTCTCTCAGCCTGGCTTCCACTACTCTTTCCCATAACTTCATGATGTGACTGACTAACTTTATTCCCCTGTAGGCATTATGCTAAACTGAAAATTACTGCATAGGCTCAGAAACACCATCTGAAATCATTGCCATTAAATTATAGTCATTAATCTTTTTGAATATGTTTGTTCTAGATTTGCACACCTAGAGTGGGAAAACCAGTCAGTATCTGGTGTGACTACCATTTGCCTCACGCAGTGCAACACATCATCTTCGCATAGAGTTGAACAGGTTGTTGATTGTGGCCTGTGGAATGTTGGTCCACTTCTTTCCAATGGCTGTGCGAAGTTGCTGGATATTGGCAGGAACTGGAACCCGCTGTCGTATACGCCGATGAGGATGGCAAGCATGGAGATGAGCTTCCCTGAGACAGTTTCTGACAGTTTGAGCAGAAATTCTATGGTTGTGCAAACAGATTGTTGCTGCAGCTGATTGTCTCAGACAATCTTGGAGGTGAAGATGCTGGATGTGGAGGTCCTGGGCTGGTTCATTTCACATTCATTTCACAGGGGTCTTAATCCTGGTGGACATTCCTGCAATCAGAATGGCAATTGCACGCTCCCTCAAAACTTGCGACATCTGTGGCATTGTGCTGTGTGATAAAACTGCACATTTTAGAGTGGTCTTTTATTTGGGCCAGCCTACGGCACACCTGTGCAATAATCATGCTGTCTAATCAGTATCTTGATATGCTACACACATGAGGTGGATAGATTATCTCTGCAACAGAAAAGTGCTTACTATCACAGATTTAGACATATTTGTGAACAATATTTGGGAGAAATGGGCCTTTTGTGGACATAGAAAAAGTCTTAGATCTTTGAGTTTAGCGCATGAAAAATGGGGGCAAAAACTAAACTGTTGCGTTTATAATTTTGTTGAGTGTATATATATATATATATATATATATATATATATATATATATATATAT
>JAAIIK010000038.1:549021-562556 GCA_014706435.1 Silurus glanis
TTCACCACTGCCATTTCCATCCTTTTAGCAAAATCTACCACCATCTGCCCTTCCACATTTCTCTCCTTTAGGCCATACCTACCCATCACCTCCTCATCACCTCTGTTCCCCTCACCTACATGTCCATTAAAGTCTGCCCCAATCACCAATCGTTCATTTCTAGGTACACCATCTACCACTTCATCTAATTCACTCCAGAATCTTTCCTTCTCCTCCATCTCACAGCCAACTTGTGGAGCATAGGCACTGATGACATTTATCATCATCCCTTCAACTTCCACCTTCACGATCATCACCCGATCAGAAACTCTCTTCACCTCCACTACACTCTTACTGTACTCTTCCTTCAGAATCACCCCTACACCATTTCTCTTTCCATCCACACCATGATAGAACAGTTTAAACCCACCTCCAATGTTTCTGGCCTTACTCCCTTTCCACTTGGTCTCCTGAACACACAACATATCTACCTTTCTCCTCTCCATCATATCAGCTATCTCTCTCCCTTTACCTGTCATAGTACCAACATTTAAAGTACCAACCCGAACCTCCACTCTCCTACACTTCTCCTTTCCCTGCCGCCTCTGTAGACGTCTTCCTCCTCTCCTCCTCCTCCTTCGGCCAACAGTAGCCCAATTTCCACCGGTACCCTGTTGGCTAACGATACCTGTGGCGGTCGTTGTTAACCCGGGCCTCGACCGATCCGGTATGAAATTCTTAATCGTGACCCGCATATTTGATTTGGCACATGTTTTACGCTGGATGCCCTTCCTAACGCAACCCTCCCCATTTATCCGGGCTTGGGACCGGCACTAAGAGTGCACTGGCTTGTGCCTCCCTAATGGCTGGGTTTCTCCTTTTCCTCGACTATTTCAAAATAATGTGAATACTTCCATCGCAGTAATGTAATGCTCTGGCTTGCCATCTCCGCTTCTAACCAGCTTCTGTTCCCACGGCTCGCACGTAGGGGTGCGCGATTCTACGAGATTACGTTCATTTTAATGCAAAATAATTGAACTGAAAAGTAACTCGCATTACTTTTTTAAAAAAGTAACTCAGATATTAATAGGTAAATTTATAAAGTAACGCGCTACTTTACTCGTTACTCCAGAAAAGTAATATTATTACGTAACGCACGTTACTTGTAATGCGTTACCCCCAACACTGGTGGTATAATGATCATACACGCACCTTAAAACAGACCACTCGAAAATTAGAATGTAAATGGCGTCAAACAAAATTAACAGTATTTCAAATAGCATGGAAGGAGAGCCTCCTAAATTATAGAAAATCTCTTAGTGCTGCTAGATCAGCATATTTCTCCACCCTCATAGAAAATAACAAGCATAATCCTAGATTTTTATTCAGCACGGTAGCAAAATTAACAATGAATAAAAGCACTGCATTAACATGCACACCATCATTAGGTAGTAATGATTTCATGAACTTTTTTAATAATAGAATTGAAAACATCAGGCAAGAAATCCAGACGATTAATATAAATCCAAATTATTTTACAAGTAACCTGTAGACAGCAGTGTAATTATAACAGACAATCAATTACAAAGCTTCACTCCTATTCATGAGAATGACTTAATTTCCTCATCAAAATCATCAACCTGCATTCTCGATCCCTTGCCTACAAGTTTCTTTAAACAGATAAATCCAGAGGTAATTGAACCTGTTTTAAAAATAATAAACTCTTCCATTAGCACTGGTTATGTACCTAAATCCTTCAAACTGGCAGTTATCCACCCCCTAATTAAGAAACCTGACCTTGACTCATGTCAGCTGTCCAACTACAGACCAATATCAAATCTCCCCTTTATATCCAAAATTTTAGAAAAGGTTGTAGCACAGCAGTTATGCTCACACCTACTTATGAATAACATTTTTGAAATGTATTAGTCAGGATTTCGGCCTCATCATAGCACAGAGACGGCGCTAGTTAAGGTGGTAAATGACCTGCTATTGGCCTCTGATCAGGGTTTTGTCTCCTTACTTGTTTTGCTCGACCTTAGTGCAGCTTTTGACACCATTGATCACACTATACTACTTGCTAGACTTGAGAACGTTGTTGGAATAAAGGGAAAGCTCTCTCTTGGCTCAGGTCTTATTTGACTGATCGCTATCAGTTTGTTGATGTAAATGGTGAGTTCTCCACACTCTCTGAGGTAAAGTTTGGTGTTCCTCAAGGATCTGTCTTAGGCCCTCTGCTTTTCTCTTTATATATGCTGCCTCTTGGTGAAATTATTCATAAACATGGTATTCGCTTCCATTGCTATGCTGATGATACACAGCTGTATATTTCAGCAAAACCAGATGAGAGAGATCAGCTTAACAATGTTGAGGAGTGTGTAAAGGACATTAGACAGTGGATGCTTGATAACTTTCTTCTGCTCAACTCAGATAAGACGGAAGTACTTTTACTAGGACCACATGCAGCTAGAAGCAAACTTTCAGATTACGTAGCATCTCTGGATGGTGTTTCTGTTTCAGCGTGTACAGCTGTCAAAGACCTTGGTGTTATTATTGACCCTAGTCTTTCCTTTGAGGCTCACGTGAATAATATTACCAAGATAGTCTTCTTTCACCTTAGAAATATTGCTAAAATTAGAAATATGATGTCGTTACAGGATGCAGAAAAACTAGTTCATGCTTTTGTTAGATCTAGATTAGACTACTGTAACGCTTTACTGTCTGGGTGTGCAAATAAGTGCATAAATAAGCTTCAGTTAGTTCAGAATGCAGCAGCAAGAGTCCTCACTAGATCTAGGAAATATGACCACATCACCCCTGTTTTAATCAGTCTACACTGGCTCCCAATCAAATCTCGCATTGATTATAAAATACTACTACTGACGTATAAAGCACTTAACGGTCTCGAACCGCAGTATCTGAGTGAACTTCTGTACCAGTATGATCCTCCATGCCTACTTAGATCAAAAGGTGCTGGCTATCTGTTGGTTCCTCAAATAATGAAGACTACAGCAGGGGGCAGATCTTTCTCTTATAAAGCCCCACAGTTATGGAACAGCCTTCCAATCAGTGTTTGGGACTCAGACACAGTCTCAGTGTTCAAGTCGAGGTTGAAAACATTTATTCAGTCAAGCCTTTGATCAGTAGATTTTTTCTTAGGTAAAGGCTCAGATCTGGAGGGAACATGGATATAGAGTGTTTGGTTAACTGGGATATTTGTATGCTGTCGTCCCCTCACATTCACACGTTCACTCAGGTTTGTTGACGGTGGTGTGGTGGGTCGTCTCTTATCCCAGAGATCCCTCATGTCTGTATTACCTTCTGGTTCTCCCTTTTAGTTATGCTGCCATAGCGAGTCTTGCCGGAGTCCAAACTGCACAGTGACATTAACTTTCATACAACAATAAGGACACTTAATAATCCATATCCTTCTCTTCCTGTCACCCTCTTCTCTCTCTCTCTCTCTCTCTCGGTCGAGTTAAACTTGCTCCTGAGGCTCCAGTGACCACTGTTCCTGCCCCTCTCCCCTCAGTGGATCTTCCCACTTCATCCAGGCCTGCCTCTGGATAGTGTTCTCTTCGACTGGAGGCCACTCTGTGCAGCTTGGGACGGTTTCTCATCAACGCCTTGGGTGGTTCCTTGAAATTCCGGAGTAAGAACGGGCACTTTGAGGATGGATTGGACTGTAGTTAATGTCAACAGTCCCTACAATGACTCAGGAATACAGTTCGCTTCTGATCATCATCACTGTACCCCGCAACATTGTATATCTGCTACAAATGGACATTCGGTGCAACCCAGATGAGGATGGGTTCCCTCTTGACTCTGGTTCCTCTCAAGTTTTCTTCCTTATGCCATCTTGGGGAGTTTTTTCTTGCCACAGTCGGGACAAACTTACTTATAAAGAACATATTCACTTTTAATCACCACATTATCTGTGTAAAGCTGCTTTGAGACAATGTTCATTGTTAAACGCGCTATACAAATAAAAATGAATTGAATTGAATAGAAGGTTGGATGGTGTGGAGATGGTGAAGCAGGAAGTGGATAGAATTCGTAAGGAGGAAATGAGAGCAGCTATTAAGAGGATGAAGAGTGGAAAGTCGGTTGGACCAGATGACATATGGGTAGAAGCATGGAGATGTTTAGGCGAGATGGCAGTGGATTTTTTAACAAGATTGTTTAACAGGATTTTGGAAGGTGAGAGGATGCCTGAGGAATTGAGGAGTGTGCTGGTACCGATCTTTAAGAACAAGGGAGATGTGCAGACCTGCAGTAACTACAGGGGAATAAAGTTGATCAGTCACACCAAGAAGTTATGGGAAAGAGTAGTGGAAGCCAGGCTGAGAGAAGAGGCGACCATCTGTAAGCAGCAGTATGGTTTTATGCCGAGGAAAAGCACCACAGACCCAGTATTTGCTTTGAGAATGTTGATGTAGCAGTATAGAGAAGGTCAGAAGGAGTTGCATTGTGGATTTAGAGAAAGCGTACGACAGAGTGCCGAGAGAGGAGTTGTGGTACTGTATGAGGAAGTCAGGTGTGCAAGTGAAGTATGTGAGGGTGGTGCAGGACAATGTATGAGGACAGTGTGACAGCAGTGAAGTGTGCAGTGGGAACGACAGACTGGTTCAAGGTGGAGGTTGGACTGCATCAAGGATCGGCTCTGAGCCCTTTCCTGTTTGCAGTGGTGATGGACAGGTTGACGGACGAGGTCAGACATGAGTTTTCTTTTTACTATGATGTTTGCGGCTGATATTGTTATTTGTGGTGAGAGTAGGGAGCAGGTTGAGAAGAGTCTAGAGAGGTGAAGGTATGCGCTGGAGATAAGATGAATGAAAGTCAGTAGGAGTAAGATAGAGTACATGTGTGTGAATGAGAGGGAGGGCAGTGGAGTGGTGCAGTTGCAGGGAGAAGAGGTGGTAAAGGTGGAGGAGTTCAGGTACCTGGGGTCAACAGTGCAAAGTAATGGAGCGCGTGTTAGAGAAGTGAATAAAAGAGTGCAGGCAGGGTGGAGAAGAGTGGCAGGAGTGATTTGTGATAGAAGGATATCTGCAAGAGTGAAAGGGAACGTTTATAGGACTGCTGTGAGACCCATGATGTTGTATGGTTTAGAGACAGTGGCATTGAGTAAAAGAAAGGAGGTGGAGCTGGAGGTAGCAGAGCTGAAGATGTTGAGGTTTTTGTTGGGAGTGACAAGGGTGGACAGGATTAGAAATGAGTTTATTAGAGGGACGGCGCATGTAGGTCGTTTTGCAAACAAGGTGAGGGAGGCGAGATTGAGATGGTTTGGACATGTGCAGAGGAGGCATTGCTGAGGATGGAGCCATCAGGAAGGAGGAAAAGAGGAAGACAAAGGAGGCAGTTTATGGATGTGGTGAAGGAAGACATGCAGGTAGTTGGGTTGAAAGAGGCAGATGTAGAGGACAGAGGGGTATGGAGACTGATGATCCGCTGTGGCGACCCTTAATGGGAGAAGCCGAAAATAAAAGAAGTGAGGTACAACTGTTATCACTTAGGGTGTTTTTAATTTTGTTGCTAGCTATTTTGACAATAATGGCTGTATGTTGATTTATTATTCAGAGGATGGCAAATCTGCACTGCTTATACCACCTGCACATTGACTACTCAAATATATCCAAGTTTAATTTTAATAATATTGTCTCTTTAGGAGTTATTCTAAAATGGTTGCTGAAATGTGAGCGGTGTACTCACTTTTGTGAAATTCTTATAAATCATCTCCTATTCATCTCAAACCCAAATCGCCAATCATCAAAGCACAAAATCACAGGAAGTGGCCTTGATGTTCCAATATCCTCAATACAGTATATCATGAGCCCTGTGCCATCTTCCTCTTTGGAAAAACTGTCACTGTTTAAATGTCCACAAAAGTGAATCATTAAAGGACGGTAAGCAAAAGGTCTATTTGTACATCAATCAATAATCAATAACAAATAATTTTATTATTTAATAACTTCACTGTTATTTCAATACTTATATCTGGTTAATATTTGGTTTACTGGTGCATGTGAATTGCACATGAAACACAAAAAAAAATCAGTATCACTGATTACTGTGTTCAACACTAGAATCAACTTTGGTAAATTACACAAAGCAGATATGAGTAGAGTAAATAAATGGATGAATCAATGTTCTGTTCTTTGCTTATGCTTTGTTCAGCTGCGTGTGCTGTAAAGGTCAGCATCTTCTGGGTTAGACTGTCCAAAGTCCTTTAGGTTGAGATCTGCTACATGCGCTTGCTTCTCTGGGACAACTGACAAAAGAGAATTGCAACAATCATAAGGATTCAATTAAATTAAATAATAATTATAATTAAATTTACATTAAACTTTAACATTAAGGGTTTGTGTAATAAGGACAATGCCCGATCCGAAATTTCGGGAAATTGGCCATTTAATTCACTATTATTAAATTGGCTCCCAAAACTAAAATACTAATGACGTATAAAGCACTGAATGAGTCACCATGTCTACTTTGTTAAAAAGGTGTACGCAATTTTATATTTGTATGCTGTCACCCCCCCATTCTCACGCGTTCACTCAGTTTTGTTGACGGTGGTGTCGTGGGGTGTCTCTTATCCCAGAGATCCTGCATGTCTGTGTTATCTTCTGGCTCTCCCTTTTAGATATGCTGCCATAGCGAGTCTTTAACTGTACCCTAATCACACTGTACAGTATCATTAACATTTATATAAGAATAAGGATACTTCATAATTTATATTACCCCTTTCCTGTCACCCCTCTTCTCTCTCTCTCTCTCTCTCTCTCTCTCTCTCTCTGTACAGCATCTTTAACTTTTATCTGACAATAAGGATACTGGATGAATCCATGTTTCTCCCTGTTGCTCATCTACTCCACCACCCCCCTCCCTTTCTCTATCTGTCGATTTAAACATGTTCCTGAGGTACCAGTTCCTGTCAATTTCCTCTCTTTAGATCTGCCTGATTTATCCTGACACCCTGCCTCTGAACACCGTTCTCTTCAATTGAAGACCAGTCTGTGCAGCTGGGGATGGTTCCACATCAACAGCCTAAAGATCAATTAAATTACTGAGCAACACAAAAACTTTGAGGATGGATTTATACTGTAATTAATATCAGCAGTCTGCTACAAGGGCTCAGGAAAACAGGTTGCATTTAATCGCCTAGCACTGCACACCTTAACAATAATAAACTGTAAAAAATTGACATTCTGTGCCACCCAGATGAAGATGGGTTCCCTTTCGAGTCTGGTTCCTCTCAAGGTTTCTTACTCAAGCCATTCTCAGGGAGTCACCTCTGGCTTGCTCATTAGGGACAAACGTACAATTAATTATAAGGAACAAACAGTCTTTTATTAATGTTTTTCTGTTTTCTTTTATTACCGTGTAAAGCTGCTGTTAAAAGCGCTATACAAAAAAAAAATTAATTTAAATGAATTAAAATGAATTGAAAATCTGTGAAAGGGCATCTTTATTATATGCTTTTTAATGTATGAAGAATTGCTTTTCCTCTCTGTTAAATAAATTTTCACTGATTAACAAAAACAGATTTGTGTGCTATATTTGTGCGTGTGTGTGTGTGTGTGTGTGTGTGTGTGTGTGTGTGTTATTTTAAATAATCCAAACTTGAGGTTTTGATGATGTGAATAGAGCCAAAATGTAAAATTTATAAGGGCACACAATAAATGACAAAATCAATATTATTATGTCATAAACCAGGCTTAAAATTAGATTTAGGCTTTAAGTTGATTATTTACCTGTGGGAGTTTGGGGCTCTCCTGAGAACTGCAAAGATGGCATCTCTGGTTGGTTCTCAGCAGTTAGCGATGATGCTGAGGAGGGTTTGCCCTCAGCAGTTACCACCAGAAGTTCCTCATCAGCAAAAGGACTGCTGCTGTGTGGAACAGGTAATGGGGCCTGGACCAGGTAATGATTATCAGGCAAGTGTCTTAAACTGGACTTAGATGGAGCAGGGACCTCATGGAAGAGTTCATTTGTTCCTATAGCTTGAGCCAAATCACTGAGTGGGATATCCAGAGTATTTTCCATGGCTTCAGATGATGGTGCTGTCTTAGTTGGAAAAAATGCAGCAATTGGTTAAAAAAAATTATACCTTAAGGAACCAGACAGTTTACTGACAATCTCAATAAAACATCATCTTCTTTCGGCTGCTCCCATTAGGGGTCACCACAGAGGATCATCCGTCTACATACTACCCTGTCCTCTACATTTGCCTATTTCAAACCAACGACCTGCATGTCTTCCTTCACCATATTCATAAACCTCCTTCTTGGCCTTCCCTTTTTTCCTCCTCCAAGCTCCTTTCCGGCTCCATTCTCAGTATTCTCCTACCAATATAACCCATGTCTCAACTCTGCACATGTTCAAACCATCTCAATCGCTCTTCCCTCACCTTGTCTTCAAAACATCCTACATGCACGGTCCCTCTAATAAACTCGTTTCAAATCCTGTCCATCCTCATCACTCCCAATGAAAATCTCTGCATCTTTAACTCCAATGTCACCTCCAACTCCGCCTCCTGTCTTTTAGTCAATGCCACTGTCTCTAAACCTTACAACATAGCAGGTCTCACCAAAGTCCTATAAACTTTCCCTTTCACTCTTGCAGATACCCTTCTATCACAAATCACTCCTGTCTCTCTTTTTCACCCACTCCACCCTGCCTGCACTCTTTTCTTCACTTCTCTAACACTTTACTTTTGCACAGTTAAGTCCAGGTACATAAACTCATACACCTTCACCACCTCTTCTCCATGCAACCCCTCCACTCCACTGCCCTCCCTCTCATTCACACACATGTGCTCGGTCTTGCTCCTACTGACTTTCATTCCCTTTGTTGGCACATACCTCCACCTCTCCAGGCTTTTCTCAACCTGCTCCCTACTCTCACCATAAATCACAATATCATCCGCAAACATTATAGTCAACGGAGACTCCTGCCTGACCTCGTCCATCAACCGGTCATTCACCACTACAAAGAGGAAAGGGCTCAGAGCAGATCCTTGATGCAATCCCACCTCAACCTTGAACCAGTCTGTCATTCCTACTGCACACTTCACTGCTGTCACACTGTCCTCATACATGTCCTGCACCACCCTCACATACTTCTCTGCCACACCTGACTTTCTCATGCAATACCACAACTCCGCTCTTGGGAGCCTGTCGTACGTTTTCTCAAAATCCACAAACACACAATGCAACTCCTGACCTTCTCTATACTTTCTCATATATTTCTCACATTTCTACCTTTCTCCGTTCCATCATATCAACTACATCTCTCCATTTACCAGTCATAGAACCAACATTTAATATACCAACCCTAACCTCCACCCTCTTCCCCCTCTCCTTCTCCTCCTTTGGCCAACAGTAGCCCAATTTCCACCGGTACCCTATTGGCTAACATTGCCTCTTGTGGTCGTTGGTAACCCGGGCCTCGAAAGATCCTGTATGAAATTCAGGTTTGTGATCAGCATATTTGATTTGGCACGTTTTTTACGCTGGATGCCCTTCCTAACCTTTTGCTTTCTTTATATATATATATATATATATATATATATATATATAAAAACAACTTTTAACAGAGTTGTAGGGTTATTTATCTTAAATTTTAATCTAGCATACCAGTGTAGATTTATTCATTGCTAGAGACTCAAAACACTTTTGTACGTCACTCTGGACAAGGGCCTTAAATGCCATTAATGTAAATGTAAATGTAATGCAATCCCCTTCCTAATGGGTGTGTTATATCTTGTGAAAAATATTTGGGTTATTTGTGGGTTGTATGACAAGTTTTCTTTTGTGAAAATATTTGAGTGGGTGAATACATCAAAACAAACTGTTAAACAATTTGAACAAGACAGGTATAAAATGTATACATCTTTATGTATGTAATCACCTCTGAACTATCAGGTAATGTGTCCCGTTTCCACAATGATGCAACAGTTGAGCTTGTCCACTTTGAGGCTGAATACATTTTCTTTCCACTTACCTAAATAAGTGGAATGAGTCAAATATAACTGAGATCTAGATGTATTAATTGCAAAAACCATAATGGCTGAACAGCACCTAGACTTTAATAGCATTTCACCTTTAACATGGCAATAGTCTGTACAGGGTAACACACAGCAAACCCGGCAGACACCAAACTCAATGGCAGTCCCAGTCTCTTTAGGTAGGACCCTAAACCCAAAAAGAAAACAAGGTTTAAACCTTAACTTTTATGAAAATACCTTGTCATTAAGCAAACACCATGTGCAAGCAAATAAAAATAAATACCTATTCATGTTATTTTGTTTCATGTATTTATTCAGAACTAAGCTTCTAAAACTTTAAGAAGCCATTATGGTGGTATTTCAGTCAGTATATTTATTCACCTTTTCTTGCAAGAATCACACCAGCAAAACCAGACATTGCAATAACAGAAATCCTAGGCCCAAATCCAGAGGAAGGGTCCTTAATGAAGTAGTACACATCTGTGAAAAAGGCATTGTGGTGGGGAAAAATATGAATAATATGGTTTGAGGCTGGGGTTCCTAACTTTTTCATCAATGGTTTCTATGGCAAGAAAGATAGCAAGCAAGAAGGAGCGTAACTTATGAGTCATTTTTATTTTAAATGATACAGGAATATTTGATTATAAACAAGATTAGCTAATAGATAACGATAAATGTTAATATATTAGTTACTACAATAATTAGGTGTTGACCATGACAACATGCTTGACTATGTGTGGTGCTGTTGCTGATAACAGTAGAGACAAATAAACTATCAATATATTTTGTATGCAGCAAGTGTAAAAGGTACACAGCAGTTAAGAGTGCATTTGAAAATAAGAAGAAACCCTGGTGTATATATGATTGCAGGAAGCAGCACAAAAAAAAAAATAACCTAGAGTGGTAGTTCGGAAAATCAGAAAATAAACATGTTTTTTTTCTTACCTTCTCCACCATGGTAGAGATTTACAGCTGTAACTTTAACAGACCCATAAGCGCTCTGAACAAACACAAAACCACATACAATGTCACTCGATTTTGTAACACCCCCCCCCCCACACACACACAGCAAGTACACATTATAATTAACTACAAGTGTGATTAACAATAACAAAATACATAAATAACATTCATAAAAGTGAATACACCATCACATTTCAGCAACCATTTTATTACATGTTCTCAAGGGACAATACTATAGAAATAAAAATTGGATTTACTTGTATAGCTTGTATAGAAGTGCAGATTTACTGTCCTCTAAAAAAATCTCAACATACATTATTGTCAAAATAAACGGCAACTAAAAGTGCGCACACCCTAAGTCAAAACTGTGTCCAAAGTGTAAATATTGTGTGTAAGCACTATTATTATCTGGCACAAGTTGCTGCTAGGATCCTCTTCCACTCCATAATGACATCACGGAGCTGCTGGATGTTAGATACATGACGCTTTTCCACCTTCCACTTGAGGATGCCCCACAGGTGCTCAATGGGGTTCAGGTATTGAGACATACTTGGCCACCCAATCACCTTCACCCTCAGCAAGGCAGTTGTCTTGGTGGTGGGTTTGGGGTCATTTTTGTTTTTTCATTTATGTTGGAAAACTGTCATTTGGCCCAGTTTCTAAAGGAAGGGCATCATGTTCTGCTTCAGAATTTTACAGTACGACGGCCATGCAAACCGACTTGTTGCAGTTTGCGGTGTATGGTCTGAGCACTGACAAGCAGACTTTCCACTTTTGTAACCTCTAAAGCAATGCTGGCAGCACTCATGCATCTGTTTTTTATAGCCAGCTTTAGCACCTGACGCACAGCACAAGGACTCAACTTTTTGATTGACCCTTGCGAGGCCTGTTTCAAGTGGAACCCATTTTGGAAAACCTCTGTATGATCCTGGCCACTGTACTGTAACTCAGTTTCAGGGTGTTACCGATTTTCTTATAGCCGACGCCATCTTTGTGGAGAGCAACAATTCTAATTCTCAAATCCTCAGAGTGTTCTTTGGAAAGAGGTGCCATGTTGAACATCCAGTGTTCAGTATGAGAGATTTGTACTCAAGCACCAAATTTTAACTGCTCTTATATAAGATACATACATTTTTTATGGTCATGTCAAGCATAAAAAAAACATGAACATGAATAGGACAAGGCTCTTTGCATGGTTAAACAATGTACGGCTGTTATCACTTAGGGTGTACTCAGGTTGTTGCCAGGTATTTTGACAAAATGTTGAGTTTTTCAGAGGACAGTAAATCTATACTAATATTCAAGCAGCACATTGACTACTCTTAAATATAGCAAAAGTTTCTTTTCTATAGTATTGTCCCTTAAGAAGATATAGTAAAATGGAAATGTGAGCGGTGTACTTTTGTATAAATAAATACAGGTGCATCTAAAAAAGATTTGAATATCATTAAAAAGTTGATTTATTTTAGTAAATCAATTAAAAAAAAAAAAAAAAAAAACTTGTATATTATATAGATTCATCACACACAGACCGATACAGGGTTTATATTATATATATATATATATATATATATATATACACATACATACATACATACACACACACACACACACACACACACACACACACACACACACACACACACAGTGGCGATCAAAATTAGAGAACAATGTATAAACAATTGAACAATTCTGAAATAATGTCATCTTCACTGCTCAACAGTTGAAGGAGTTTTCTTGTCTATACCATGCTACCAGAACACCTTTTCCACAAAATAACTAAGGCATTTCCAAAAAAAAACATTATTTTCCAGAAAACACACTGATCAAAATTAGAGAACACTTTCAGATACCTCCCAGTTATTGGTGTTAATCTGGTATCTGGTGCTAATTTCCTTGATTATCTGTAAACCCCTATTTAACTGGCAGCCTAACTTCCAGTTTCACTGACTCTGCAAGATGGTGGGCCGTTCTAAAGTGACTGAAAGCCTCCGGCAGCAGGATGTCCAGATGAAGGCCAAAGGGATGACCCTATTAGCTATAGCAAGACAAGTTGGTCGTTCCAAATCTGTGATTTCAATAATATTGAATCGTTACAACATCACAAACTCATTCAAGTCCGCCAAGAAGGCTGGTCGTCCACGGAAGACAAATACAAGAGAGGACAGGATACTGCGGAGGATCTCAATGGGCAATCGTTTCCACACTGCAGCTGTTATTGCTCACCAGTTCAGCGCTGAACAGGGTAAGGATCTGTCTCGTCATACAGTGTCTCGACGTTTAAGAGCATTTGGACTGAAAGCCCACTCTGCAGTGACCAAACCTCTCATTAGCAGAAAGAATCAAAAGGCTAGACTAAGCATGTTGTGTGGACAGAGGAGAACTGGTCCAAATGTTCACTTCAGTGATGAAAGCAAGTTTATTTTATATGGGTCCGATGGGAAACATTATGTTCGGCAACAAACTGGAGAAAGACTGAACCCAAAGTGTGTAAAGAAGTCAGTGAAAAGTGGAGGAGGAAGTGTCATGGTTTGGGGCATGTTTTCTGCAGCAGGAGTTGGGCCTCTTATACAGCTACATGGCA
>JAAIIK010000038.1:587434-598177 GCA_014706435.1 Silurus glanis
ATATATATATATATATATATATATATATATATATATATATATATATACAGACACAGAGTATCTCACAAAAATGAGTACACCCCTCACATTTCAGCAACCATTTTATTATAAAACATTTTATTATAGCGGCTGGATATTGGACACGTCAACAAATCAAATTTTCAAAATCCTCAGAGAGTTCTTTGCCATGAGGTGCCATGTTGTACATCCAGTGGTCAGTATGAGAGAATTGTACTTAAAGCATCAAATTTTAACTGCTCTAATACAAGATACACACATTTGTATGGTTCTGTCAAGCAGACAAAAACATGAACATGATGAATAAGACGTGTCTTTGCATGGTTAAGCGAAGTAAAGCTGTTATCACTTAGAGTGTACTTACTTTTTTTTAGCAGCCTTCTGATAATAATGGCCATACATTTATTTTTAGAAGAGTTAATATATACAAGCTTTACATTGACTACTCTTAAACATATCCAAGTTTCTTTTCTGTAGTATTGTCCCTTATGAAGATATACTGAAATGGGTGAAACGGTTGCTAAAATGTGAGCGGTGTACTCACTTTTGTGAGATACTGTGTGTGTGTGTGTGTGTGTGTGTGTGTGTGTGTGTGTGTGTATGAATCAATATAAATATTTCTATATATAATAATAAATATCTATAGATCTATATATATATATAAAATAGAGAGAGAGAGAGAGAGAGAGGGAAAGAAAGAGAACCCTTGGCTTGTAGTAATTTTTCTTCAAAAAGAGCAATATGTTCCTTTTTTTAATGTCGCAGTGCAACTTACGTCTTACACACCTGTGCAGTGTTCCATAAGGAGTACACTCCCTAAAAGAACATACAGTAAAGTCCAATCTTACTGAGCTTAGATTGATCTATAATTATAAATGTGTAAATGAAAGTAGCAGATGTTCTAAAGCAGATCTTTCATATACAAACAAACAAATCCAAATATATAAAAAATAAATACAAAAAATTACATACACATACTTACATTGATTGAGCTGGTATTAATGCAGTATTATAACAAATTAATATTACATTGTTTTAAAGCTACAATCAAAATTATATTTAATATTAATCATTAAAACATCAAAAAATTTAAATAAATAAATAAAATAAAATCTAAATGCCATTTTCTTTAACACAGTGAAGCAAATATATAAAACAAAGAACGGCAAGAAAAGTTTATTAAAGACAAAATATAGATGTGCCCTCTTTGCCTGGCAATAGTAAACAAACATATTCTGACATTTTTATGTTGCATAACCCAGAATTATTCATTAAGTACTATAACAAGGGATATCACATAATATCATATATTTAGAATATATTTGGGTTACATCACATTTATCTAAAGCAAATTAATGCTTTCTATCTGATTCATTAATCCACCTAATTTGGTCAGCAAAAATAAATAAAGAAATACCGATTTAATTATTCCACATGCACTGAATCCGTACTTCTCTCTGAGACCATTACTTAGAGAAAAAGAGAAAAAAACAACAACATTTGAATATTTTAAGAAAATATGATTAGATTGACCTCAAATAATTTTTCCTGGTCAATGTGCCTGTTCATATTTGCATATATTTAACATTTGCAGAATACATGTTCTTTTGTGACAGCAAACTCAGTTTAACTAATTAACAATAAATGTTGGTATTGACCAGATATAATACAGTATATAAATATATGCCAGAACTGCTTTGATTTGCTAGAAAATAATACAGTATCTTACTACTTTATAATAAAGTGCCTTTTTATGCACCATTCTTTGCTGATCAGTTTAATATCCTGTGATGTAGTAACACAACGTTTTACTACTTTTGTATCAATGTATAATAAAAATATTTTCATACCATATTTATACTGTAATGTGCTTGTACGTGCTTGTGCAGCACAGTTTGTGACATTAACAATGCATATCAAACAAAACAATCAATGATATTAACTGAAACACAGTCTAGAAACTCAATCTTTCTAAATGCAAAAATCTAGTTTCCATCCACACTTTTTTTTAACAACAATTAACCAAGCAAAATCATTCTGTATGCATGTAATCAAAAGTTTGCATTTACAAGGATAAATCACAGTTAAAACAGTGGCTACTTTTGAGCATACATAAAGCTCTGTTTCTGATTTGAAGTAATGCATCCACTAAATACAGTGTCTACTTTATTTAAATAATTCCAGTGAAAAGCTCCCATTGATGTGTGTCATGTTCACAACAACCGTTTAATATTTCTATTTTTCATTATTCATTATTATTCATATTCAGCAATATAAATGAAAAGAGTATCGTAGGTTTATTAGCACAAACTACAAAAAGTACAGTGTTTTGGTAGAAATAGTAACTATCTAACTATATACTTCCCTTCCAGCAACTGACCACTAAATCAACCAAAACCAAAAGAAAACACTATGTATTGATTAATCATAATAAAAAGAAATTCATAGTTTTAGTGTTTTAGAAAAGAATGCTTTCATGATTGACATGCTATAGGCACCTTGTAGCAATGCTGCCATTTAAAAAATTATTTGTATTCAGCTTTTCATCTTGTTTACACATTAAATTGCTTAAATGGTCAGTTGCTTCAGTATAACTGCAAGTAATCTGTAAGATCTGAGGCCTTTTATTAACTTAAGTTGGCCTTTATATCACACATGCGTCTCAATGAAAGAGTGTGAGTGCATCAAGAGAGGGGCAGCCAATGGTAAAAACTCAGCTGCCCCATTGTTGCCTGAGGTCAACTTGCAGATATCCAGAAAAAGCTCATAATGGCACTGTTTCCACTGACAAAACATTTTTGATGTGAGGCCAGGGCCCTCCAGTAGTTGATCAATAATAGCTAACTCATCCATTTTTGCCTGAGAGAGAAAAAAATAGAAAAGCATGCATTAGCAAACCAGACTTTTCAAGATAATCACTAAAGATTAAGTTTCACTAAAAGGTTGGGATGTTGTGCAAAATAAATCAACAGAATGCAGCTCAGAACTTATAAACCTTCATTCACAATAAAATATGGAAAACATCAAATATTCAAACTGATGAAATGTACCATTTAAAGAAAATTTTAATTTGATGGCTGCAACATGTCTCACTAAAGTTGGAACGGTGCATCAAAACACTTAAATAAATGTTACTAAAAAGTAACGGCTGGGAAAATTTTGCAACTAATTATGTTAATTGGCAACAATAGCATATTGGGTATATTACAGAGTCTCTTACAGAGGCAGAGATGGGCAAAGATGGACAGAGAATCTGCAAAAAACTGCTTCTACAGATTGTGGAACAATTTCAGAATAATATTTCTAAAAATAAAATTAAAAAGACTTTGAATATCTTATCATTTACAGTACAAAATATGCCTGTTACCTTTGGGCTCTCAGGCAGCACTTCTTTAAAATCAGACATCATTTTCTAATAGAAATCACTGCATGGGTTTAGACCCACCTCCAGAAATCACTGTTCTTAAACAAGAAGCCATATGTGAGAATTATCCAGCAACACAGCCATCTTCTCTGAGCCAAAGCTCATTCACGGCAAAGTTGAAAACTGTTCTATGGTCAGTCCATTTGAAACTTAAATTATTTTTGGAAACCATGGACAATGCAGCAACAGTACTAAATAGGAGAGGGACCATATCAGCACTCAGTTCATATCTGAAAGTATGTCATAGTGGACCTACAGTAGTAGACCTACACTAGCCCACACTAGTTTACCTACAGCCCGAACAAGTCAACATTAGATGCTATTTTCAACAATTCATTCAGCCCTGAATAAAAACAAGTTGTGGAAGGAGGCCACGCTGTCACTCTCCAGAGTGGTCAGATCATAGGAGGAGCTGGCATGGGCAAAGGTCTAAAGGCTGCCTTGTCAACCTCTGGCTGGAGCATGATGTGGAAAACTGCCTCGGAAGGCTGACTTGGGAGGTAGCCTCATTATTCTCAATCTAATCAGGCTTGAAGCCCTTCCTCATCTGACTATGACACAAGCTTGGGCCTACTTTTGGGCCTCTGACTGGAGCATGGCTGGAGGGGTTGCTTGTGGGCCTCTGACGGCCCTTATGAGCCCTAAGCATGAGCAGGGTGTGAAGGCCACCTCTTTAATACCTGGCAGGAACACAACCTAGGAGGCCCAAAAGGAGGGCTCATGCAGGGCCATGCAGTAGGTGGCTTCCATCTCAGCTGCTACGATGAGCTTGGGTGCTGAAGCCACCAGGTGGATCTCTGGCTGGAGCTCCCCATGGGTTTTGGCACTCCTTTCTTTATAAAACAACTTACAAACCACAGCCAATCAGTCACCTTTAGCAATGAGGAGTTCAGCCCACTGGCAAGCTGGCCTACAAGCTTGGAGAGCAGAAAAATATAATTCTCTCAAAATATAATTGACACTGCATACAGAATCCTCCCAGCTGAAAAAACACCATTATATGGTGTGGGAGGAGGAATCCACTGAGGGAACAGAATAGAGTCAAACTCAGGCATGCAGATCACTTATGCTCACCCACTGCATCCATGATGATGGAAAAGTAATCTGTTTCATATGTATGCTCAATGCACAATAGCAAAAAGGATGCAACTGCTGGTTAAGTGAATTTTATTATACAACAGGCAAAAAAATCCAAATCAAAGTCAAAAACATGGGACTATCAAAGCTTGGTTGAGGCCAGACAAACGTTAAGAAGGATATTTAAACACAAACTAACCAAAAAGTAAATAAAAAACAGCTGAATACACCTGACAGCTGACTGACGAGCTGTCAAAGGACATCAGGTACAAGATTGTAGACCTGCACAAGGCTGGAATGGGCTACAAGACCATCAGCAATAAGCTTGGTGAGACTGAGACCATTGTTGACATTATAATTAAAAAATGGAAGAAATACAAGATAAATCAATAGCACTCGCTCTAGAGCTCCATGCAAAATCTCACTTCATGGGGTCAGGATGATTCTGAGAAAGGTAAGGGATCAGCCCATAATTACATGGGAAGAGCTTTGTTAATGATCTCAAGGGAGCTGGGACCTCACCAATAAAAGATGGGTAACTTAACGTAATCCCGGGTTCTTTGATAACAGAGTGAGGTGTTTCACTATGTGACCAACTATGGAAGCTCCTATGACACCACGTCTGTCTTGACAGATACCCCTTACAATATCATTGTAGCGAGATTTTTTCCCGTTCCTGTGCAAGGAGGGAAGTGCTGTTATCAAAGGACCCGGGATTACGTTAAGTAACCCATCGTTCTTTTTCTAACTTCGCTGGGTGTTTCACTATGGGAGATATAGACCACTCCCGGATTGCATGTGATCCCGCTATACCAAATTACATGGGCTCTGACATTCTGGCCCCTAGCACTGCATATGCTAAGGATGACTCAGACAAATTCAGTCTATAAAATCACACAAAGGTGTGTGGCGTTGCCCAACCAGCTGCCGCACAAATTTCCTGAACAGAAACTCTCTTAAGTAGGGCCCATAATGTTGCCATCCCCCTAGTAGAGTGGGCCTTTAGACCCTCAGGCGCCTGAGAACTTCTGCATTCATATGCTAGAGATATAGCCTCAACAATCCAGTGGGACAGCTGCTGCCTTGACAATGGCTTCCCCTTGTGAGGAGCAGCCCAAGACACAAACAGCTGGTCATTCCTCCTGAAGCCTGCTGTTCTCTTGACATATGTATGGAGAGCCCGCCCTGGGCACAAGGAATTGCACCTCTTCTCCTCCTGAGAAGAGAATGGAGGAGGGTGGAAAGCCAAAAGCTCTGCAATGGGACATCTATAAGAAGAATCCATTTCTTTAGGTACAAACGCCGGATTAGGGCAAAAGTAAACTTTTGAGAGCCCTGGGGCAAAACTGTAAACAAGATGGACTGACAGACAGGGCTTGCAGCTTGCTCACACACTTAGCTGTCACCAGAGCCACAAGTAGTGCTGTCTTAAGAGAGAGAAATATCAACCCTATGCTATCCAATAGCTCGAAAGGGTGTTGAGAAAGGGCCTCCAAGACCATAGACAGATCCCACAGTGGAACCATCCACCTAGACACCGGCCTCTTACGGCGTGCTCCTTTCATAAAACGACTTATTAAAGGGTGCCGACCTGCAGGTTTGTTGCCAAACCCGACATGACATGCAGAAATAGCTGCTAGATATACTTTTAAAGTAGAGAAAGCTTTCCCTTTGTCCAGCAAATCCAGGAGAAAACATAATATGTCTCCCACTGAACACTGGAAAGAGACAATGTGACTACGGCCACACCACTCTTCAAAGACTCACCATTTATTGTTACAAAGTGTGCAAGTAGATAAGGCTCTGGCACTCTGAATAGTGTGTATAACTGAGAGGGTAAACCTGCCTACTCAAGTTCCACCTTTCATGGGCCAGGCCCAGAGAGCTACCCTGTCTGGGTGGGGATGATAAATGCCCCCTCCCACCTGGGACAGAAGGTCCCTCCGTAGAGGGAATGGCCATGGTTGATCTGACAGCAGTTGAACTATCTTAGCTCCACGCTGGGCATCCAGAAATGGGAAATCAAGCTCAGTGGAGGAATGCATATAGAAGGAAGTTCGTCCATGGGTGGGCTAAAGCGTCCACACCCAACGGTGCATTTTTGAGAAGTACAGGGGACAATGAGCGTTTTCTCGCGAGCCGAAAGAGATCTACGGCAGCCCAGCCGTATCTCTGCCATATCTGCTTCACCACTTGGGTGTGCAACTTCCATTCCCCGTACAGGGGGTTTCCCCTGGACAATAAATCTGCACCCCTGTTCCACACGCCTGGGACATGAGTGGCTCTGATGGATAAGAATCTCATGTTGCACCACATTATCAGTTTTCTTGCCAACTGATGCAACTGGAGGGAGCGTATGCCTCCCTGCCGGTTGATGTAAGTGACCGCCGTGGAATTGTCGGTTTTCACTAGGACATGTTGGCCCTTTATGAAGGTCAGAAAATGTTTCAGCGCTAGAAACACTGGCAACAGCTCCAAGTAGTTTATATGTCTCAGGATTAGCTGTGGAGGCCAAACGCCATTCACAGCTCTGCTCATTAGGGTCGCTCCCCAGCCCACTAGGGACGCGTCTGTCGTCATAGTAACTCTCGACGTCACCACCCCCAAGGGAATCCCCGACCGAAGAGTCTTTCCCCATCAGCGGAGCGATTTGACGCATGCACGCGTTACTATGACCGGTCGACTGCAGCCGGGGACACAACCACGGATGCATAACCCAACGCTGAAAATCTCTCATCTTGTGAAGTCCCAAATGTACTACAGAAATTACTGAGGCCATTAAACCCAGCATCTGTAAGCACACTCTGAACGGGAGAGACACTGAATGAGAAATGCAATTCTCCTCTCTGTCAGCGTGATTCGATAGGAGAGGGAAACTGTACTGAGCAATAGATATTCCGCGCACTGCGCGGGTTTCAAGAGGCTTTTTTCCCAAGCTGTAGAGATGCTTGGCCATGCTCTCTGCATCTCCGATCGCTCGCTCTCTCGATGAGGAGCATATCAGATAATTGTCTATATAGGACAAAATTTGTATCCCGTTGTTCCTCAACGGTAAAAGAGCCGGTTCCACACATTCGCTGAAAGTTCTCAGAGCTAGAGACAGTCCGCATGGAAAAGTTTGAAACCTGGGTGGTTTCATAGTGAATTTAAGCCTGTACCCAAGTGAAATCGTGCCAGACACCCACGGTTGAGCAGCGCCTGCGCGCCAGTTGCGCAAAAAGAGGACCCCTGTATATCTTTGTTCCTCTTTGGTCGCGCATCGACGGGCTGGGCTCCACTGTAAGAGCGAGCAGTCCCTCCAGCCGTCAGTCTTCCCATTTTGCTTGCCAGCGAAATTTGAGAGGTGGGGGAAATAGCGCGCCGACTCGGATGTAGATGGTAGGCCACCGACAACTCTACCGCTGGGGGTTCGGCCAACCCCAGCTCTCCCATCCCCTGAATCTTTAGCCTAGCGCACCCTTTTGCGGGAAGCTAGCTTTTTAAAGGGCTAGACCAATGGCAAAACATCTCCTTCATGCAAGCTGGTACAGCAGGCAGGAGTTGTCCGGTTGCGGGTTGAGCCTTTTTCCGTCATAGAGATCCCTTTCAGCTCCTTCCGCGTCCTGGGCCGTGAGCCAAGCTAGGCCTAGCTATGCTGCGGCTCGCTTGCATACCTCGTGCAGGTTACCGTCTGCCTGTGTGGCCGAGTCACCCACACTGTGTGGTCTCGACTGTTGGACCGGGAAGGGACCACTGTCATCCTCATCCTCGTTCCTCCATATTCAAATTGAGGAGGTCATAGTTAGCTTCGCCCTCTGCATCCTCGTCGCACGGTCATTCCTCCTCCTCCACGAGGAGGTTATTAAACAGAGGTGGCATAACCGGCGATTCGGCCTCCATCGAGTCCACCCTGCTCATGGTAGCTTCGGCTGATGGTCAACAGCCGTGGATATCACGGTAGCACCGGACAGACATGGGTCTTGTTGGTTAGCCACCGCCAGTCTCAGCCGTCGCTCTAAAGTTTTCACCGGCACTGACGCACAGTGAATGCATGCTTGTGGGTCCGCGAGCGACGTTTGAGCGTGCTTTGGGCCCATGCACGCGATGCACATCGGGTGAGGGTCCCTGCCCAAGATGGTTGCTCCACATGATGATGGACAGGGCGGGATGCAACCTCCCTAATCTTGGACACATTCCCCTTCGTATGCCATTCCCCCTTGACATGGCTAAGTACGGAGAAAATCAAGACTCGTCACAACATGTTAGTCTATCGATATTTGCAGGGTAGTTAGCCCTTCGAAGGATTCGCCTTGACGCGTGAAGCTTAGTTAGCTTGATGCCACTAACTCTATACCATGTAATTTAATACCCGATAGGTCGAAAAAGGAATAGCGCGCCTCGACGCGGACACTATACCGAGTTTCGCGATGTCGCTCAGCACGATCCTGTATGACTGGTTCGCGTTCGGCGGCGGAATCCAATGACGGCCCGCACGATGAACAGTTTAGCAAAAAACAGCAGGAAACCGGATGTGCTGAGAGAGCTTGATGTAGTCCCTCACGGGAAGAAAGCGCGAATGATATTGTAAGGGGTCAAGACAGACGTGGTGTCATAGGAGCTTCCGTAGTTGGTCACGCCCAAAGAGATTCCCATAGTGAAACACCGAGCGAAGTTAGAAAAAGAACCATTGGTAACATACCAAGATCCTTCTGCTTAAGCCAAGTCAAGTCAAGTCAAGTTTATTTGTATAGCGCTTTTCACAACAGACATTGTCTCAAAGCAACTTTACAGAAATCAACAGTCAAGGTGAATGGTGTGCATTTGTCCCTGATGAGCAAGCCGTGGCGACAGTGGCAAAGAAAAACTCCCTTAGATGTTATGAGGAAGAAACCTTGAGAGGAACCAGACTCAAAAGGGGAACCCATCCTCATTTGGGTGATATCAGAGTTTGATCATAAATCTTTCAACAATACAGAACACTGGAGAGTGAGAACTAACATGAGTACTGGAGTATAAGATTATAAGTAATGTTCTTTCTACAGTCTTTGGTATAAAAGTAGGAGCTACTGAGCTCAACATTTGTGATCATCATAGATCCAGCATCAGCTTCTCCATGCCAGAGCCTTTAAACACTCCAGGAGGTCCAATGCCACACATGTAGTGGGATCCAATTGGCACTCGTACGTCTGTAGATGGTTCGGGATGTTTGCGAGTTCGGCATCTTAAGAATGCAAATAAACAGGCCTATGTGAAATTTGCCACTGAACACCTGAATGATTCAGAGAAGGCTTGGGAGAATGTGATGTGGTCAGATAAGACCAAAATTGAGCTCTTTGGCATCAACTCAAATCACTGTGTTTGGAGCCAGAGAAATGCAGAATATGTCCCCAGGAACACCATCTTCACAGTCAAACATGGAGGAGGAAACATTCTGCTTTGGGGCTGTTTCTCTGCTAAGGGTATAGGAAGACTTCACCACATGAACGGGGCCATGCACTGTAGAATCTTGGATGAGAAACTTCTGGCCTCAGCCAGAACACTGAAGATGGGTTATGGATGGGTCTCCCAGTATGACAATGACCAAAAACATACAACAATCTGTTGGTCTTGTAGCCTATTCCAGCCTTGTGCAGGTCTACAATTTTGTCCCTGACATAATTTGACAGCTCTTTTGTCTTTCCAATGGTGGTGAAGAGGTTACAAAAACTAGAAGCAAGAAATGCAAGAAAAGTAGTGGCTGTTGTTTTTTTGTAGCTGTTATTGTAAGTGAAAAGAGAATAGCTGACCCACCTTAAGTGTGCTTTTAAGAACCCGTACATGGTGCAATTTGTTGTTCATTAGGGGATCTCTGCAGCGTTTGAGGAAGAGGTGGCGTAGCTCCTGCTTGGTAGCAGGTTGAAGGTTACCCAGGACAGAGAGGTTGGCCTTCACTAAACTACAGTACAGCTCTTCAAGTCCATCTATATCTTTCCCATCATGACATTCATTTTCTAGAGACATAAGATGTAAAGGAAATTGAGTCAACATTTCTTTCTAATCTTCTAGCTCACAAGGTCCAATATTTGTCATTTGTACATTATGCATGCAAAATTGTCATAATGGATAAGATTATTTATATATATATATATATATATATATATATATATATACAGTGCCTTGCGAAAGTATTCGGCCCCCTTGAACTTTGCGACCTTTTGCCATTTCAGGCTTCAAACATAAAGATATAAAACTGTAATTTTTTGTGA
>JAAIIK010000038.1:606496-625962 GCA_014706435.1 Silurus glanis
GATCGAGTGAAATAAGTATTTGATCCCCTACCAACCAGCAAGAATTCTGACTCCCACAGAGCCAAATTAGTCCTGTCCCTTTAAGAAAGAACTCATTATGTGTATGAAAGACACCCAACACAGAATCAACCTCTTCCATTCAAACTGAAGGAACTCTCAAAGGACATCAGGTAAATGATTATAGACTTGCAAACAGTGTTGTGCTAGTTACTAAAAAATAGTAACTAGTTACAGTTACTCGTTACTTCATTTAAAAAGTACTTTAATTTGTTGATTACTTACACCAAAAAGTAATGCGTTACTGTTAAAAGTAACTTTTTAGTTACTTTTTTAAAGAACGTTCTTTAATGTTCCCATTAATGCCCTTTTATGCATTATGGTCTATACAAACACAAAACTGACATAAACACAGTCATTTTTAAACACTATTTTATTTAAGTCAGACCAGCACAAACTGAATATATCACAAGGATTTCTGAAATAAATAACAAAACAAGCTGAATAATATATTCAGAATCAAAAACTAAAGTGGCTTCTGCATCATAAAAGCTGTTGTGTTGAGCTCTTAAAAATGTTACATTTCACAGCTTAAGTATGAAAAATATCAACAATGTACAACATAACACCGGGTTAGCTTCTAGCTTCTAGCTTCGTCCAGGCATGGAGTTTCTGGAGGAGTTTCTGGAGTTGCTGTTTATCGCAGTAGATACGACCTTCAAACCAGAAAGAGACAGCTTACATTTCACTAAAAAGTTTTTGTCTTTATGCTCAACTAAAGTGAAATAATGAGAATATTTCCACTTTGAGAAACTCATCTTGCTCTCGGCTCGACTCGCCATTACTGCCGCACAGACCAGAATAAATGGAGACATGCCCACAGTGTGTCTTCTTCGTGTTTACAGTGGTTCATCCACCAATACTACAATGCGTAAACAGGTTAGACTGTAGGATAAACTTCAGCCCAAATTCATTCATTTAAAAAAGTAACGGGTAACGCACCATATGGTAACAGTAACGGAGTTACTTTATTTTTGAAAGTAGCGCTTTACAGTATTAATTACTGTCAAAAGCAACTTCGGTTCAGTAACGCATTACTAGTAACTGCCCAACACTGCTTGCAAAAAGCTGGAATGGGCTACAAAACCATCAGCAAAAAGCTTGGTAAAAAAGAGACCACCTTTGGCATGATCATTTAAAAATGGAAGAGATACAAGATGTCACTCACCTTCACTCTGGAGCTCCATACAAAATCTCACCTCATGGGGTAAGGATGAGCTTGTTAATGATCTCAAGGGAGCTGGGCCCACAGTTACCAAAACCATTGGTAACACACCAAGAATGCTCAAGAATGCACATGAACAGGACCATCTGGAGTCTGCCAATGAAAACCTGAATGATTCAGAGAAGGCTTGGGAGAATGTCATGTGGTCAGATGAGACTAAAATTGAGCTCTTTGGCATCAACTCGACTCACCATGTTTGGAGGCAGAGAAATGCAGAATATGACCCCAAGAACACCATCCCCACTGTCAAACACGGAGGAGGAAACATTCTGCTTTGGGGCTGTTTCTCTGCTAAGGGTACACTTAAAAAACTTCACAACATGAACGGGGCCATGCACTGTAGAATCTTGGATGAGATCATTCTGGCCTCAGCCAGAACACTAAAGATGGGTTGTGAATACGACAATGACCAAAAACATACGGTGAAAGCAACAATCTGAAGGTCTTGTAGCCCATTCCAGCCTTGTGCAGGTCAATAATCTTGTCCCTGACATCCTTTGACAGCTCTCTGGTCTTGCCCATGGTGGGGAAAACATTTTTTAGGAGTACTTTCCTAAAGGGACTAGGACTAATTTGGGTCTGTGGGAGTCAGAACCATGGAACGTTTGTTTTCTTTCAGGAACTTCGAGCTCGTCGGAATGATTTGGGAACGCAACTGCGTTGTCCATGCTCTGAGTAATGAGTCTAATCAGTCAAAATTGTAGACAGGCTGTCACTGGCGGGGTGACGTCACAACCAGGGAGTATAACGCGCACCTGGAGAGAAGACGGCTTCAGCTTCTGTTTGTTCATGAAGTGCTCTGTGTAAAATTTAATGTTTGTCTGTCTGTTTGTCAAAGAATGAAGGCATCCAAGAAAGTGAAGCACACGTTTTTTGCTGTGTGCTTCTCCCTGTCCTTGTTTCATTTCGGGAAGGGATACACACAGCCTGTGTGTGGTTTGTTTGGGAGTGGAGCATGCGATTTTGGCTCTCTCAAGAGCCGATTGCCAGCACTGCGCTTGCATGCCTATGTGGCTGCTCCGCTCCCGGCAGGTGCTCTTTGAGGAGAACTTACATGTCCAGGTAAATCAGTATGTCTATGCTAATAATAAATCACATAGCCGACTTTTCACTAAAAACATTAAACGCTTACATGAAGACCATATCTAGACGTGTAAGTCAGTATGTCTATGCTATTAATAAATCACATAGCTAACTGAATTCTATTGAATTGGAGGGAATGAAATTAAAGTTTATAAATTACAACTTTAAATAAGAACTGGAGATAATACCACGAAAACAGTTATTAGGAATCATAGGAAAGAACAATCTGTGTGGGAGTTGTGCAGAGAGTGATCCGATGCACTGTTTAATCTGCTGTGGCTAATGTTGGAGTTTTGTTGATTTGAACACGGCCACCCAAAAAATAAATAAATAAATAAATAAAATATATATTAAAAAACAAATAAAAAAATTGTGCGCACTATTCAGATTTATTATTATTCAGCCGCAAACAGAGGGAAAAGAACGCCTGGCAGGCATGCATTGTGTGAACTAGACACAAATCTCACTCTTCTCGACACTTTTCTGGTCCCTATCTGTTTTGTAAGTCAGGGGCTACCTGTACTTGTGTTTATAACATTTTTTAAGCATAATCCCATGTTTTTCCTTTCTTTTGGGTCTGTACAGAGGGGAAAAATCCCTTTTTTCTAGAATATTAAAAGAGCCAAGCATGGATATTCTTTATGAACACAGCTTCAGGGACTGGGCTAGGTGGCCTGGGCTAGAGTTCATGTTTCCTATCCAGGTATGTAGTTTATGTAGTGTATTACCTGTTCATTTCCTCCAAACATTCTGTGGCAAAGAAGAAGCTCTTAATTTTGGTGTGACAAGCTTTGAAGGCACTGAAAGACAAAATAGAGTTAATTCAACAAGATCAATGTGAATTGTATTTTATATGAAATGCACCCTATATAGAATGATAGCAGTAACGCTCCAGAGATGGTCAAACTTATTAAATAAAAAACTAATTGTATTTGAACTATTTCTTGCATGCATCATTCTGCTACCAGATATTAGCATATGTTGTAAGTATATTCAGAGATTTATGATGTGTGTCTGCAATTCTATTTATTAAGTGGTACCCCATAATAATTCTACAGTGATTTCTGCATTTGTTTAATGGGGCAAATTTAGGAGGTAATTGCTATATATGTGTATATATATGTATATATGTGTATATATATATATATATATATATATATATACACCCCCTAGATCTTAATTGTTCTGACACAAGAAAAGCATCACTATGCCTCACACTTTAACAAATTTATTCATTTATAAATTGTACTATAAGATCTTTTAGATATTACTATTACTTTAAGGAGATTTTGTTGCATGAATGTCATCAAATGAGTCGGTTAGATAATGCATACACTTAGCAAGTGGAGCATGTGGCAGGGAAATGAAATGCATAATGGAAACCTGAACGAGACTAACAATTTCCGTCTGCACTCTGTTGCCCTGTCAATTCGGAACTCAGCCAAGCTGATGAAGCCCTCTGCCTTCTCATCCTGAAGAGACATTAAGAAATAAAGAAAGAGAGAGAGAAAGTGAGAGAAAAGATTATGCATAGTAATAAAAGCACTGCAGGATTTACATTTTACATTTCTGAATTTCATTAAGTGACAATGTACGATATATATTGTAGGCTTTTTATTAACTAGAAATGTAGGTTTATGGATGTGGTGAGGGATGACATGCAGGTGGGTAATTTGAAAGAGGCAGCTGTAGAGTACAGGGTGGTATGGAGAAGGATGATCCACTGTGGCAACCCCTAACAGGAGCAGCTGAAAAAGATGATTAACTAGTAACTATTAATATTAACTGTAATTAGATTAACTAATAAACTATTAACTGTAATTCTATTGTGGCCATTTCTGCAGATAAATTGTGTTTTTTTTATACACATGCAGAGAAATATACTGCAGCTTTATCGCTAAAGCTCTTTTTGAAGTAACAAAGAATGGGAGCTTACATTTTGGTTGGTGTACCAGTAGAGAGATGAATCTTTCAGTATAAACCAGTATTTCTTCCACTTTTGAGTAAAATAGCCTTTACCATCTTTCTTCTTCCACAACCAGCCCTCACAGTCACCATGACCTAGATCTTTACAGGAGATTTTCCTACGACTGCCACTGGTCAGGGATCCTAACAAAAAATGTATAATACTAATACTACTAATAATAATAAAAATAATAATAATTACTACTACTTCTTCTACTACTACTACTACTACTACTACTACTACTACTACTAATAATAATAATAATAATAATAATAATAATACTTTTAAATATTTCAGTAAACAAATCTTTTTTTTTAATTCCTATAAAAAAATTTACTAAAATTTCAAACATACCTTTTGCTTTCTTTTTTGCTTTTGTTCTTGATGATGTATAGTGAAATGACTGTAGAAAGGAATAAATAGGAATAAGTTTGGCATTAAGAAATCTTGTTGAAAAATTAATTAAGCATTAACAAATTTAAATCTCTGAACAGACCTGCAGTCAGTGGCGGACGGAGTACACAAACCAGAAAGTAGAGATACAGGAATTTTTACTCCAGTAAAAATTAAAAATGCTCCCTTTAAATTTTAAACTTGAGTAAAAGTACTAAAGTTTTTGCCTTCATATGTACTTAAGTATCCAAAGAACTATGATTTATTATGGCTTTGATTTAATATGGTTTTATTATCATTTTTGTAACAAGAATCTTGTTTAATAAACTCAGTTAATGTGAAAAGACTCTGTTACCTTTGGCACATTAAATCTAGTAATTGAATGATATTATTTAGTCAAAAACTGATTGATAGCTATTAAAATTATCATGAGCCAAAACCTTTTTAACTAATTCTAAACAATTGTGGCAAGTAAAGTCAGGAGTTTCTTCTATCATTTATTGCTCTCAAAACAGACGCTGAACTGTATGTTTGTGCTAACTACATACCACCAAGCAGCAATCAAAATGTTTAAAACAGAGTGCACACTCTACCTTGAATTGTGGCTTGACCAGTTAAGTTTTTATCCACTCATAAATAAAAAAGAAGAGGATACTTGACTTGAAATGTAGTGAAGTTAAAGGAAAAGTTTTCCTAAATGGAAATACTTACAGAAACACAAAAAAGCTACTTAAGTACAGTAATGAATTACATAAGTTACTGCCCACCGCTGCCTGCAGTCAACTACGGAATTATTTTAAGCCTTCAAGAAAGTGGACAAAATTATTGCATGCTTTCTTTTATAAAATATATTTTTGTAATATATACAGGTATTTTGCCTCAGAAACACACACACGCCACAACTTCATTTATTCCTTAATTCTTCTGTAGCCTACCCTGAAAATTATTTCAAACATTTCCCATTTACTAATGTAAAGTTTTTTAATATTCGACAAAAGCAAAACTAAAGAATTACCAACATATGAAGCAGTTTTGTTAATTTTAACAAGACAGGTGAACAGTACATAAGCAAATTCACTTTTTTACTGATTATGTTTAATAAACACTACCAGTAACATTAAAAATAACCACAGCATTTTAAAGCTTGCCAAAAAGAGGTCAAATTAATATTCTGGCAAACGCTATTTTGAGGGACTGCACAAGTGCAAAAAAAGCTTAAAATATAGAAGTGATCCAGGTTCCCTCTCAATGGACCTAGAAAAATCTGTCAGTCTGCTTATCTAATGTCCCTGGGTGCATTTTTTTCCCAATCTTATTAAATGTTAGAAGCTCAGTACTGTTATTGAGAGCTAGTAAGAGGTCAAACAATTTATCAATTTGTTTGCCTATTTTCATTTAAGGTGTTTATAATTTTGGTGTTGACTAAAATCATGGATTGCAATACAATTTTAGACATGCAGTCATAAGAAAAAGAAAGATTACACCCTTCAATTCTGACAATAAAAAAAACACAACACATTTTAATATATAGCCTCTTATTCCAAAAATTCTGAAACCAGGAAGAAAAAGGTTCACTTTATTCACTAACATGTAAAAGTTCTTTTAGAGAAGTTTTTATTTATGATTCTTTTTAGAACAGGTTTACGTCATTGATGTTTGAGAGAATTTATTTATGCACAGCACTTATACAATCCCAGCACAGCATCTAAGTGGGGTTGAGGTCTGGATACAGTGTTCCTTTTAAAAGAAAACCTGCTGTGCATGATCACCAGCATCTCTATCCAAATAATATTTTTCATAACTATTTGTAGTTAGATCAAAAGCAATTTTGCAAAAATTATGTTGTGTTATTTTTGAAGAGAGGGGGCTTTTTTTCCTAGTGTGAGCTGCAAATAGAGTTTTTCTGGGAGATTAACTGATCATAATGTTAGCCATATCAAGCTCCAAGTTACTTATCTCATGACAAAGGCCATTTAAAGTCAAACAGCAAGTTGGGGGTATAGACTATGAAGTAAAGCAAATGGATAGAAACAGAGCATGGAAGATTTACAACCTCAATATTCTGAAACATTAGGTAGCAGTGCCCAGGTAGTGTAGGTATAACTCACAACCATTTCAATATGAAAGTAATCAGAGTATCTCACAGCGGCTGTTCTAATTCAGTGGTAAGGACCTGCACATGTTGGAGATCTTGTTCACAAATGTTTAATTGAGTGACACAAACAGAACAAGGAACCAAATGTTTCATGAAAATTTACCGTTGACGTTGATGCACCTCCATGTATATCAGTTCTAGATCCTGGAAACCTGCACACATTACAAATAATTAAATGTTTTAGAAAAAAAAATATTTAAAACTATTTAATCATTTAATGCTCTCACCTCTTTGGTTTCTTTTGCATTGTTTCACCAGCTGTTTGTTGCTAAAGAGAAGAGAAATCACCATGTTATTGTCATTGTGATATTTTATTAAATGAGTCACATTTTATACACAAGCACAAATTTGGCAATTGGGAATGCTCTTTGTTATTTCCTGATAAATGAAAGATATGTTGAGAGAATGTTGTGTAATAGTGTAAGTACACTCTTTTATACAATGTTATTACCATTGTACCATTGTATTGCTTTACTCTGTTAAGCTGCTTTGAGACAATGCCCATTGTTAAAAGTGATATACAAGTATAAATTAATTGAATTGAATACTATGCTTCAGTAAACTGCTCCACCTATTCATTTGTTTTCTTTGTAACCCTTTATATAATTTACAAACATAATTAACTATACTTTTTTTCTCTGCTTGCCAACATAATACCACCTGGGACTCCCTCAAACTCACCTGTCATTGTGAATGGATAATCCAAACCTAATCTCTAAATCTGTTATTAACTCACATTGATCTGTTTGCTGACATCAGCACCTGGGTTAGTTTCACTTGGCTATTAATGTCAATATTTACTCCTGAAATATATTTTTGATTTTGATTGACTGTCATTTTAATTTCTAACCAGCAACACCAACCATATTTAGTTAAGCGACTTTCAATATGAAAAATTATTATAAAAAATCACTCACTCTAGAGTTTGTGGTTAATTAATAATGGAGACCAGTATGGCTGAGCTGAACATTCTGGGAGTGCAGTGACAACATGGTTAAACAGTTGTAATAATTTCCAATAATCTTGGCTCAGATGTGCATTTGTAGATTAAAAAAATAAAATAAAAATCTAAGCAAAACTAAACTGTTCATTAACAAACCACTAGTCACATTTCTCCTACAGCCTCATAGTCAAAATTTTATAATACACAAATCATGACCTTTACTGAACTAATCCTTACCTGAACCCTTAATTTCCTTATTAAGACTTACACTTACATTTAGACTGAAAAATAATGTGAATAATTGTTACATTATTTACATGGTATAGTTGTGCAGTGTTATTTTCTGGTAGGCTGTTGGGTGATGCATCTAGTCTCAAAGAAGAAGAAGAAGATAGTAGTGAAGGGCTAATGTGAAAGTTGGTACTGTTTGGATTTTTGCTCTTCTTGCTGGTATGGTGAATAGTGTTTAGCTTGTATTCCAGTGGCATTTGTGGCTCCTTCTGGTGGAATAAGACCTTGTCATCTCTCATGTAGCGAAGAAGGGATGTATTGGAATCTGAGGATTGAAATTGAAAAAAATGTAACAAGTTGTTTGGATTTTTAAAACATCATTATGTTGCAGAAAATAAAAGCCCAAATAATGTTTTGCATTCAGCGTTCCGATGTTCCTCCTGCTTCCAAATGATGGAGAGATTTTGTCAGAAAAGACATAGGGTTTATTCAATGAAACTGAAACACCGTGTTTTAGACCACAATATTTATTAATAAGGTGTAGGGCCCTTTTTAAGGCTAATATAGCATCTGTTTGTCTTGTGAATGCACAACGGCAAGAAGGATTTGGGCTCAATAATATTCAGGTCTAGTAACTGGTCAGGCCACAGGAGATGTTCAACTTTGCTATCATGTACATCAAACCACTCTGTCACCAGTCTTCCAGTATGTATTAGTGCATTATCATACTGAAACATGGCACCACCTTCAGGGTACAACTTTTGAACCATGTACAATGTTTTTAGTTTGGTAGTCATTGACATGCCTATAATGTGACTAGGGAATGACATGATATTGCAGCCCAAATCATCACTGGTCACACAACAGTCAGGCCTGCCTCTGGATAGTGTCCTCTTTAAATAGAGGCCACTCTGTGCAGCTGGTGACGGTTTCGCATTTACGCCTTGGGTGGTTCCATGAAATTCCGGAATAAGAACGGGAGCTTTGAGGATGGATTTGGACTGTAGTTAATGTCAATGGTCAGCTACACTGACTCAGTACTATAGTTTGCTTCTGATCACCATCACTGTACCCCGCAACATCGTTTATCTGCAATAAATCAACATTTGGTGCAACCCAGATGAGGATGGGTTCCTTCTTGAGTCTGGTTCCTCTCAAGGTTTTTTCCTTATGCCATCTCGGGGAGTTTTTCCTTGCCACAATCACCACCGGCTTGCTCATCAGGGACAAAATTACACTTATAAAGTGTTAAGTATCCCTCATGGGGTGGGGGGCAGTCATGAGTGGCCACCTCGCCCAAGGTTGGTGGAGCAGGTTCAATCTCATGTGGCACATAAACTGCCTGGAGATGCTGGCCATGTTTCTGGTTCTGAAACACTTCCTCCCAGACCTGAGGGATTGCCATGTGCTGGTCCATACGGACAACACATAGGTGGTCTCTTACATCAACCATCAGGGGGTCTGCGATCTCGCCCCCTTTACAGGCTGGCACAGCAGATCCTCCGGTGGGCCCAGGGAGGACTGCTCTCATTGAAGGCTGCTTACATCCCTGGGTACCCAAATCAGGGAGCAGACGCCCTCTCAAGGCAAGGGCTGAGGCCCGGGGAATGAAGGCTCCACCTCGAGGTGGTGGAGCAGATATGGCGGAGGTTTTACAGATCACAGGTGGATCTGTTTGTGACTCAGGAGACATCGCACCGTCCCCTCTGGTTCTCCCTCACTCACCCAGCTGTACCCATAGTACAGACATGGCCGGGGATATCATGCTACTCACGGGAGTTCTAGTGAGAGTTCGCCGTGATGGAGTCCATCTCCTCCTGGTGGCCCCTTAATGGACGGGCAGACCATGGTTCGCGGACCTGGTGTCCCTCCTCGAGGAACCTCCTTGGGGGATCTTCTCCCCCAGGCAGGGGGCACCTTGGTTCACCTCCGCCCAGAGATATGAAGGCTGTGGTCCCTGAGGGGGCACAGTTCCTAGCAGCTGGTCTCTCTTCCAAGGTAGTGTCCTCCAATCCTCCAATCCAGAGCCCCCTCCACAAGGAGTTCATATGCAGTTAAATGGCGTCTGTTCTCTGCGTGGTGCAAGCATCACCATTTAGACCCAGTTAACTGCCCAGTTGGTTCAGTGCTGGAATTCTTGCAGGAACAGTTTGCCGCAGGGTTAGCTCCTTTAACTCTAAGAGGTTACGTGTCTGCTATCATGCCTTATTGTACTCCGCTTGTTGAGCAGACGCTGGGTAAACACCCCTTGGTGACATATTTCCTGTGTGGCACCCGGAGGCTGAGGCCCGGGACGCAACCCAGAGTGCCTGTATGGGACTTGGTCATCATGCTGGAGGCTCTGTCTGAGCCCCCCTTCGAGCCGCCGGCCGAGGTGGTTCTTAGGTATTTGTTTATCAAGACCGTTTTCCTTCTAGCTATATCCTCCCTGAAGAGGGTCAGGGACCTACAGGCTCTCTCCATGGCCCCGTCTCTCCTGGAGATTACCCCTGGCATTGCCAGTGCCTTTCTTTACCCCAGACTGGGGTATGTACCTAAAGTGCCCACAGTTCCCTCATTACCCGTCGTGCTGCAGGCATTCCATCCTCCTCCCTTTCAAGCACCTGACCAGGAGAGTGAGTGCACTGGACACATACATCCACAGGACAAGTCCGTGGAGGAAGTTCAAGCAGCTGTTTGTTTGCTTTGTCCCCTATAAAAAAGGGCTACTTCTAACAAGCAGACTTTTATATGACCTTAGTTCTCTGAGGGAACGAGACACTGCGTCTCTAAGACATACTCCCTGCATTCCTGCGGTGCTTCCCTTCTCTTTGCAGAAGCTAGCGTCGGCTCCACCGTATGCACGTTTTTGTAGCTTCCTGGTCATGACATCACCCTGCTGGTGACGACGCGTCTCTGTTGTCTGGGTTTCACATGTGATTCAGAGTGTAGACAACGCAGAAGCATTCCCAAAGCACTGCAATGCAGCACCTACTTTCCTCAGGGAGCTAGGGTTACATACGTAATCTAGAGACGGTTGTTCTGTGACAGATAGGCAAACAACTGGTTATAAACAGTTTGTTCCAGAGTTTTAGAAAGAAAGGAAAGAAGTGATACTGGTCTGTAGTTGTGGATGTCTAATGGTAGGAGGACTAATGGTCCGGTGCATAACAGTAAGGATTGGATCCAGTGGGCAGGTGGTGGGATTGCAAGAATGGATGACTTGTAGTACCTCTTTTTCTGCTATGGTTGAGAAATATGACAACATAGATGTAGGGGAATCCTGTTTGTGTAATTATTGTGGCTGTGTAAATCTTCTTGTGGTAGAAGGATGCAAAGCATGAAGGATGAAGCAGTTGGAGCAAGGGGGTTGAGTAGTGAAGTGAAGATGTTGTGGAGCTTACAAGGATCTTATGCAGAAGCCTCAAGCTTTTCCTTGTAGTTCCTGCCTGGCCAGGGGTTTCCTTCAGTGCACCCGTGATAGTACTTTGCAGAGTTGGAGAGGCAGTAATATTTATGGGCCGCTCTTATCTCAGAGATCCCTGATGTTGGTGTCACCTTCTGGCTATCCCTTTTAACTATGTTGCCATAGCTAGTCTTGCCTGAGTCCCCAAATGCACAATGTCCTTAACTTTTATACAACAATAAGGATACTTAATAATCCATATATTTCTTTGCCTGGCACCGCTCTCACACACTCTCTCTCTCTCTCTCTCTCTCTCTCTCTCAATCAAGTTACATATGCTCGTGAAGTACCAGTGATCCTGCCCCTCTCCTCAGATCGGCATGTCCCGGCCTGCCTCTGGATGGTGTTCTCTTCGATTGGGAGGCCACTCTGTGCAGCAGGGGATGTTTTACATCTATTGCCTTGGGATCCATGAAATTACAGAGTAACACAGGAGCTTTGAGTATGGATTTGGACTATTAATGTCAACAGTCTACAAT
This sequence comes from Silurus glanis, assembly GCA_014706435.1. Taxonomy (NCBI): domain Eukaryota; kingdom Metazoa; phylum Chordata; class Actinopteri; order Siluriformes; family Siluridae; genus Silurus; species Silurus glanis. Next base: position 618,474 of record JAAIIK010000038.1, read on the forward strand.
GACTCAGAACTACAGATTGCATTTTATCACTGCACACCTAAACATCATTTAACTGTGAAAAATAGATACTTTATTCAATAATTGGACATTCGGTGTCAGACAGATGAGGATGGGTCCCCAGTTGAGTCTAATTCCTCTCAAGGTTTCTTTCTTATGCCATTACAGGGAGTTTTTCCTTGCCACAGAAGCCACCCGATTGCTCAAACATACAATTATAAATAACAATGTCTAATAAATTTTTTTCTTACCACATTATCTGTGTAAAGCTGCTTTGAGACAATGCCCATTCTTAGAAGCGCTATACAATTAAAATTAATTGAATTAAAATATCAAATGCAAGCAAGCAAAAGAGTGACCCAATTAGACATCTTGCTTTACCTAACATACCAGTTTCATACTGGGTTATGGACAGAGATGGTTATAACAGGTATAATGTTAAGCAGGTCTTACTATTTAAGGTTTTGTCTCTTCTTCTTACACCTACAGATCGGCTTCTGTCATGCTGTAGTCCAATTGGTGCCCCATTGCCATCCATTAGAGAATAATATTTGCAACTCTCCTGGTCAAAGTAATAGTTAAGTGACTCTGGGCACTTACTGGAACTGGACTTGTTAATTTTATACTTGATGTCATAACAAGATGTGATGCCTCTCTCATCTCTGTAATAATTGAAGAACACATAAAGATGATTTAAGATTATTAAAGCTGTGGTTGTCGGAAATCCATTGTAGTTTGATAATTTTTTTAAAGCTGATATTGTAGAATATTTATTATATGACCACCATTTTCTGTTATGACTGTGACTTACCTGACACAATGCATTGTGCTACTTGGATTTGTGGAGTCACAATTAAGACTGTTGGGAATAGTCTACAGACAAATTGAAGCCATGGAAAAAAGCAAAAGAAAATCATAGAGTAAAACATCACAAGTATTTTTAAGAGAGAACATGGAGGTAATTGTCAGAGAGCTAAACCAAATGTACCTCTTAAGCATGAAAAAAATCAGTTGCATCAGCTGATGCATCTTAAAAATACAAGGACACAGAATGTACTATCATTCTTTACTTTTTTACTTGAAACTTAATTGATGTTAATTGCATTGAACAATAAAATGGAAGTAATTGCAGCAAGTTATATATTTAATGTTCATTGAGATCAGTGGAGTGTGCTTGATACCAAACAAAGCACAGTCACTGTGATCTACTACTACTACTTCTTCTTCTTTCGGCTTCTCCCATTAGGGGTCGCCACAGCGAATCATCCGTCTCCACAACCCCCTGTCCTCTACATCTGCCTCTGTCACACCAACTACCTGCATGTCTTCCTTCACCACATCCATGAAGCTCCTCCTTGGCTTTCCTCTTTTCTTCCTTCTTGGTAGCTCCATCCTCAGCATTCTCCTACCGATATAACCCATGTCTCTCCTCTGCACATGTCCAAACCATCTCAATCTCACCTCCCTCACCTTGTCTCCAAAACGTCCTACATGCGCTGCCCCTCTAATAAACTCATTTCTAATCTTGTCCACCCTCGTCAGTCCCAACAAAAACCTTAACATCTTCAACTACCTCCAGCTCCACCTCCTGTCTTTTACTCAATGCCACTGTCTCTAAACCATACAACATCGCAGGTCTCACCACAGTCCTGTAAACTTTCCCTTTCACTCTTGCAGATACCCTTCTATCACAAATCACTCCTGCCACTCTTCTCCACCTGCACTCTTTTCTTCACTTCTCTAACACACTCTCCATTACTCTGCACTGTTGACCCCAGGTACCTGAACTCCTCCACCTTCTCTACCTCTTCTCCCTGCAACCGCACCACTCCACTGCCCTCCCTCTCATTCACACACATGTACTCTGTCTTACTCCTACTGACTTTCATTCCCCTTCTCTCCAGCGCATACCTCCACCTCTTCAGGCTCTTCTCAAGTTGCTCCTACTCTCCTCACAAATCACAATATCATCCGCAAACATCATAGTCCAGGGAGACTCCTTTCTGACCTCGTCCGTCAACCTGTCCATCACCACTGCAAACAGGAAAGGGCTCAGAGCCAATCCTTGATGCAGTCCAACCTCCACCTTGAACCAGTTTGTTGTTCTTACTGCACACTTAACTGCTGTCACACTGTCCTCATACATATCCTGCACCACCTTCACATACTTCTCTGCCACACTTGACTTCCTCATACAGTACCACAACTCCTCTCTCCACCCTGTCGTACTCTTTCTCTAAATCCACAAACACACAATGCAACTCCTTCCGACCTTCTCTATACTTCTCCATCAACATTCTCAAAGCAAATAAGGCGTCTGTGGTGCTCTTCATCGGCATGAAACCATACTGTTGCTAACAGATGGTCACCTCTTCTCTCACCCTGGCTTCCACTACTCTTTCCCATAGGTGTGACTGATCAAATTAATTCCCCTGTAGTTACTGCAGGTCTGCACATCTCCCTTATTCTTAAAAACCGGTACCAGCACACTCCTTCTCCATTCCTCAGGCATCCTCTCACCTCCCAGAATCTTGTTAAACAATCTGGTTAAAAACTCCACTGCCATCTCTTCTAAACATCTCCATGCTTCTACCGGTATGTCATCTAGTCCTACCAACTTTCCACTCTTCATCCTCTTAATAGCTGCTCTCACTTCCTCCTTACTAATCCTATCCACTTCCTGCTTCACCATCTCGACACCATCTAACCTTCTCTCTCTCTCATTTTCCTCGTTCATCAGCTGCTCAAAATACTCCCTCCATCTTCTCAACACAATCTCCTCACTAGTTAACACATTTCCATCTCCATCCTTTATTGCTTTAACTTGCAGAACATTTTCCCAGCGCGGTCCCTCTGCCTGGCCAATCGGTATAAATCCTTTTCTTTTTCCTTAGTGTCCTACTTCTTATACAGCTCCTCATATGCCTTCTCCTTGGCTCTTTACCTGCTGCCGCATCTCCTTGTACTCCTGCCTACTTTTCTCATCTCTCTGTCGATCCCAATTCTGTTTTGCCAACCTCTTCACCTTATGCTGTCTTGCACTTTCTCATTCCACCACCACGTCTCTTTGTCTTCCTTTCTATTTCCAGATGTCACACTAAGTACCTTTCTAGCTGCCTCCTGTATCACTTCTGCAGTAGTTGCCCAATCATTCAGCACCTCTTCACCACCACTGAGCCCCTGTCTGACCTCTTCCCTGAACCTTACTCCTTAAAGCCATACCTACCCATCACCTCCTCATCACCTCTGTTCCCTTCACCTAAATGCCCATTAAAGTCTGCCCCAGTCACCAATCGTTCATTCCTAGGTACACCATCTACCACTTTATCTAATTCACTCCAGAATTTTTCCTTCTCCTCCATCTCACAGCCGACTTGTGAAGCATAAGCACTGATGACATTTATCATCAACCCTTCAACTTCCAGCTTCACGTTCATCACCCTATCAGAAACTCTCTTCACCTCCACTACACTATTACTGTACTCTTCCTTCAGGATCACCCCTACACCATTCCTCTTTCCATCCACACCATGGTAGAAACAGTTAAAAACACCTCCAATGTTCCTGGCCTTACTCCCTTTCAACTTGGTCTACTGAACACACAACATATCTACCTTTCTCCTCTCCATCATATCAGCTACCTCTCTCCCTTTACCAGTCATAGTACCAACATTTAAAGTGCCCACCCTAACCGCCACTCTTCTACACTTCTCCTTTCCCTGCCATCTCTGTAGACGTCTTCCTCCTCTCTTTCTCCTCCTTCAGCCAACTGTAGCCCAATTTCCACCGGTACCCTGTAGGCTAACGATACCTGTGGCGGTCGTTGGTAACCCAGGCCTCGACTGATCCGGTATGAAATTCTTATTTGTGATCCGCATACTCGATTTGGCACGTTTTACGCTGGATGCCCTTCCTAACCCAACCCTCCCCATTTATTCGGGCTTGGGACCAGCACTAAGAGTGCACTGGCTTGTGCAACCATAATGGCTGGGTTAGTCACTGTGATCTACACTTGTGCACTTGAACATTTTTTTTAAATAGATAATTTTAATGAAAATTAATGAATCTTACATTTAGGTTAGTATTTGTTATAAACTAGACACATTAAAAAATACTTATGGTATAGAGATGATAAATATGAGAATATGAAAATCAAATTAGTCCTTTTTATACTTAGAAGTTTTTTTGCATAAAATTTTAGGAATGTATACATTTTAACTTCACATGTTTGGTATCATTTTAAAAGTCTCAGTGTGATTGGAAATATGATCTCAGTCCCATATCAGGAGAACAGACCTCGGGTTTGGGGAAATTCTGTCCTACTGACGTAAAGGTTGCCCCGGAGAAGATCCTTACCAGGTGGTCTAGGTGACATTTGGTTTTTAGGTCACATCCTGTCCCAAGAAAGGGTTTGCAAAGCTTTTATCACTTTAAATTTATAAGTATTTATGATGGTTTGGGTATTTAAGGAAATTTGGCGAAACACTCAGGGAAGCATTCTGTAGTCAGAACTTCTCACCCAGTCTCTGTCTGTCTCTATTGCCAGGTACAGTAACTCTTTAACAATTCTTTAGTAAACTGCATTGCTAAAATATTTGCATTATGCTGATCATGTTATGTAACTTTCTTCTATTATTTGTTTTAGCTGTGACATTTGTTTATTGATTACTGGCTGGCAAATAAATTTAAAATTCTTGATTAACTCTGAAATTCCCTGAAATCATTTATATCTAATTGATTATGTAGTCTGGTGTTACCGCAAATCGATGACCAGGATAGTACAAACTGAAGGCTCATTAATGGATGGAGCATAGAGAACAACGTCTGGGACCTTCTGATTTCTGACTATCACTGACTTAGTTATAACTAAGTGGCTAAATACATTATTTTTTATGCATGAGCAAACATTGGGCGGCCTACTTAAAGAATATTAGTTTACCGTTATATCCTCTGACTAAGGTGCAGTCTGGCGAGTTTGTGTCCATGAGCATGTGTAGCGGCTATCACTGACTTAGCAAATTATGACCAAGTAACTAAATCAATAGTTCTTTATGAATAAGAAAGCATTGAGTGGCCTACTTAAAGAATATTAGTTTACCGTTATATCCTCTGACTAAGATTCGGACTGGCCAATGTGCCTCCAAGAGCAGGTATCGTTAGCCGAGCACAAGGCTCTAACCGACTCCAGGACCATAATGAATGGTTAATTGAAAAGAAGGAATGCTTAGAATAATCTATTCAAATTAAAGTAGAAGTACAACCAATAAGGTGATCAGCTTGAATTAGAGATATTCAAGTTAAATCTTTATTATAAATTGGAGTCAGATTAGAGGTTAAAATTGGATTAATGTAACAAAGTGCAATCCATTTGAGTAATCTTTTACAGCCACGCGAGAAAGACTAACACGCAGCATACCTTCACCCACACCAGTGGATTCCATTAATGGGCCATTGGGTGGGCACCCTACAGTGAGGTAGGCCAATATTAATAACATTTAAAAAAATAATCACACTCCAATTTCTAGTGGAAGACTGTAAACTTAGACTGTAAAAAAGTGCATATTCGGTTATTAGTTTATAAGTATATTGAAGGAAAAAAACTACCTGGAGGGCAAGAGGCTTCCATTGTAGGTTTTTGACCAGAGCTGGGGTGGAATTGAAAATGTTCTGTGGCCTCTTCTTCAGCGTGAGGTTGACACCATTTGGATCCTCACGCAATGTGTTGACCAAGTTCTTCAGCTGCCACCCCACCTAATAAAGCATATACACACCAGATGTATGCACATTTACTTAGAATGAAACTACTGTTTGGACCCAATATATGAGCAGCAAGCAAACAGCCAAGGAAACTAACACTCTAATCACACTGTAAATTTCCAAAGAGACATGAAAATGGTCCCTACATGTATAATCTGAAAATTCTTTTTGTGGCTTCAATCAGGGTACAGACATAAACATTATGACAAATGCAGTGCCAGTGAAGGAAATGAAAAAAAAATTATTTACAATAATATGTCAATCACAGCCATATCTGAGGACATGGTGCCTCAGATGAGCACACATAATGCATGCAAAGAAACAAATGAGGCCTCTCAGTGTTCAAACCAACAGCTAGTCAGACAGAGCCCTGCAACAGTTCACCTTAAGTTCTCCTTAATTGGATCACATTTCTAGATCATTCAAAAACCTATTCAGTTAAAAATGCTGCTATTGGAATTATATTGGAAAGTTACATGAGAATTTTTATTTTCAAGGTTTATGCACAATTACATGGAAAAATAGGAAGAAAGACAGGTGGCTTCTGCAAAAATATGAAACAAATTCAAGAGGTTTAACAAAAAAAAATGATCAACCAATTAACTATTTATACATATTCACTTTCACAAGTTTGAAAGTAATTGGACAATTGCCCATTACTTAATGAGAAATTGTGCACCATATGTGGCAGAGTTAACAGACTGACCTCTTGAGGGTGCAGAGGAGGGACGGACACCGTATAGTGAGGTGCATACCCCCCTCACTTAAGGTACGTAATTTCTCTGATATGGTGAGCATCCAGCTCATTCAGTGTGTGACATGTATAGTCAGTCTTTCTCTGTCACTATCAATAATATTATCTGAAAGAAGTCTAAGTTAGTTAGCTTTTTGACGGAGAAGATCCTAGCAATAGAGAAGCGCATCCAGAGTCTAGAGAGGAGTAGTAAGTGTGAGAGCAGTCCAGGTTCTACAGGGGGAAGTCTGGATGGCCTAGGTGCGGGGCGAGTGAATGACAACTCAGCAGTAGACTCGCATGGCCAAAGCTAACGCTAAGGCTCACCCATGGGAGCCCCATTCCTCTCTGCTTCATGTGTCCAGAGACTCTATTCTGAGTCAGGTGAATTAGTTAGGCCTTTAGGTCCAGCAGCAGCACAGGTTAGGTGTATACCAGGAGCCAGGGCACCAGACATAGCAGGTCAGGTTAGGTTTCTAGGAAAGGGATTTCCACAGGAGCTAATGATATACGCCTTCGACAGTCAGAGGTTACTAAAAAAATAACATCATAGAGGTGTGTAGATTAGCAAAGGCAATGTCTAATGCTGTAATGTGCTCTGGCGCCATCCCAGTGTGTCATGGCGAGGTAGCTTACAGCAGGTTACAGTTGTTGAACTGTTGTATGTCCAAGTGGTGCTCCAAAAACAATGTGGGCTTCATAGATATTTGGAGCAATTTTGAGGGCAAAGCTGGCCTGTTAGGGCAGGACAGTATCCATCCCACTCGGGTTTGTCAGAATAACACAAACTAAACAGTGACGATCCAGAGTCAAGGTAAGCGAGCAGACAAACAGGCTAAACCTACTGTCTGCTTGCTCCACTGAGTTGTCACTCAGGGTCAACAAAATTGAAACTGTGTCTGTCTCTCAAGCAAAACAAAAATGTAGAAATTCTCAGAAAGTCTGTTAAAGTAACTTAAACATTAAATTAATAAGGATGCACAGTCAGCATCTCTGAAATGT